>VZTA01015678.1:0-37134 GCA_013398855.1 Mohoua ochrocephala | reverse complement strand
CCCCCCCCCCCCCGTTTCTATCAGGGACTTTGAGCAGATGAACCTTAATGGATTAAAAATAGCTTTTGAGAATATGGTCTTTAGGCCCCTATAAAACTTAATCAGAGAAATCAATCTTCTTTCATTCACTGGTATTTTACCAATCAGCTTCAAATGAACAGGATTTGTGCCAGCGCAAGAAGATTAAACTCCAAGTATGAAAAGAGAGCAACAAGGCAGTGATGGTATCTTTCATGTTATTCCATGTGATCAGGATTTGGCCTGTATTTTTCTATTTAGTAATGCCACAAACACACAGCAGGATCTGGAAATTATGCAACTCTTTCAGTCTCTTTCATTGAAAAATGGCAGATGATATTTTTTAGTGATAAAGAAGGATATAAACTTTGCTCATTCTTTGAGTACTGACATGTTTGCATCGATAATGAAAAATAATTTTTTCTAATCATTAAGGCAAATGGATTAAAATAAAGGCTCATGAAAAGAAAATCTGATAAGAAGGTGTCATTCTAACATTGTCACTTTTCTAAACATAAATGCAGACTGGTAAATAAGTTCACGTGCAATTCCACACATTGCAATGATTTGTGTCTAATAAAAACAGCAGAAGAGAATAAAGAAAACAAACGCTATTATGAACTGCATGCTTTAGACATTGTCTCAAGTTGTAGTTTTCTAGTGAACATTAATCAGTAATACTAGAGAGATGATAATTCTAATGATGCATGTTTGTTTTTAGAAACTGAAGCAAATTCTGTACTTAATGAATCAAATAATAAAAGAAAACATCACAAAACATCATTTGCAGCAAGATTGATCTTTGTCATCTGAAACAAAGAAGTCTAGAAAAGCTGCTGAACTGAGTAATTACTGTAAGTGAATTAAAGCCAATATTTATAAAAAACCCAAAATAAACAAAAAAATCCAAGACACCAAATAACACCCCAAACCCAAACCCCAGAGCACCAGGAGGAGATTTCATCGGCACGGCATCCTGAGCTGCAGCAGCACTCAGGGACATGGGTTAGTGGTGACCTGCCAGTGCTGGGTTAAGGATCAGACTCGAGGATCTTAGGAGGCTTTTCCAACCAAACCGATTCTATGCAACACCCCCAGGGGCAGCTCTCTCCTGGCTCTGCAGACTGCCTGCCCCAGGGAGAAGCAGGGAAAGCACCTCTTCCTAACAGCAATACAGCCAGGGAACAGAAAGAGAACAGCGTTTTTGGAGAGAGGCCATTCATTTTCTTCAGCGTTTCTGTGGGCTTGGGGAAGCACAGGCTGGTGAAGAACAGACAAACGGGTTTACTGGGACTTACACAGGGCAAGTACAACTTGTCCTCTGACAAGAAACTTTAAGAAATGAATTATAATAAATTCTGCATCCTCCACATGTTGCCTTAAATCTACACAGCAGTTTTTTTATCTTTCTTGAATGTCTGTTGCCCGAATGTGCGCACTGTGGGAATGTCAACTGCTTTCAATACAAAGTCACCTTTCGTGAACACATCCTAAATTTTAAGGCCATCATATGTGCAGCTCTCCTCACTATCCCTGGCTATGTCTCACCTAAGCATAAAAAAGACTGTTTAGCCAATGAAGTTTTATATTTAAAACCCCCATTTGGACCTCCAAGAACATCAAATCTCTAATCTATACTAGGTCCTGTGCCATTCCGCAAGAGCATGCAGAGCAAGACACAGCAGGAAGAAAATGTGTTTGGACAATATCCACATACACAGAAGCTTAAGTGGAATTACTCTCCTAGTCTGTGTTCTGGCTTTAAACAAAGCATGCTTGGATTTCAATAAGTGAATATTTATGAGTGATAAAATACAAAAATGTGCCCTTGTGTTAATAGTTGCTTCAAAAGATTCATGTGCTTCATGTTTTCCCAACTTATTTTAGATGCAGCTTTTCCTTCTCAAGGATAAGTACAAAAAAGTCATACCCACATAAACAAAACAGTTTTGCTCTGAGAGCCGCAGTAGCACCAGTTAAATAAAGACTCTGAATCTTGTCACCACAATATCATGGACGCTGTTCTTAAAAGTGAGCCCAGTGCACATCAATAAGAATGAACAGCATTGCTGTAAGATTAAGGAGGGAAGAGCTGAAATCAAATAACCACAAATTATTTAATCTGCCTCAAGATTCAGTTCCCACACAGTAAATGTAAGACACTGTGCAAAATAAGCCATAATAATAAAATAAGCAGAGGTAACTGAACACACACTGCAGCTGCAAAAACTCTGAAACCTGGTGCAAGACAAATGTAGCATTTAATATAGAAAAATAAACAAATACCAATATTAACATCATATAGATATTATACAGCTTATATTAAAACATATAAAAGCTTATATATATAAAAAGTACTAACTAGGGAGCATGCACACACTCGTGTCTATGTGAGAGAGATAAAAGCTTAATATGCTGCTTCTTCATAAACCTGTTCAAATGAATCAAAAGCAGGAGCCGAACACTATTGAACTTGCCAGGGATATAAAATTGGATTCACATCTGAACATCTGAGCACTTCTTTATGAGCATCTTTGCCTAAATTAAAACTTCACCAGCAGTACCTGCAAATCTGCTGAGCTCTGAAGTTCAGAGGAGTAAATCACTTGTCCCGTAATAAAGGATCCAAAGGGATTGGCCCGACGGATCCTACGGCACGACACGCTCTGCGGCCCCTTGGAAATTGCTTTTTATTTGGAAGCTTAAACACAATGAGGGCCTTGATGGAGTACATCTGGCTTTTTACATCGGGAAATAGATTTTATTTTTGATATAGCAGTAGCCAGTATTGGTTTGGGGGAGAATACTGAGGAAATGATGCCTTTTCTCAATTATTAGCTGAATTAGTCATTTCACCAGGATACACTATACGAGCTCAAACATTTAGGATTTAAGGAAAAGTCTTTTAAAACCATAATGACAATCAGTGACCTGGAACTCTGAAATACTGGTACTCTCCACACGTTGGCTTTTTAATTTTTTAAATTTCTCATTTAAATTCACAAACATACAACATATCTAATTCCAATCAATTTTAGTACACATTGATTGTGCTGAGCATTTTCAAAAAATCACAGCCTGGTGTCCACATAATCAACATGTGATTCTTCAAGAGATCTTACTGCAGTCAAGAATATCAGCAGCACTCATTTCAAATTAGAAGCTGAGTGAGGGTAAATTGTGTTGTAATTAAGTAATCTGAGAATAAAAAGTCTGATCTATGTAGCTTTGAGGCAATCATAAGCTATCCAATTGACTTATTTGGGTTTAATCAGAACCAAAATAACAAAAAAAGAAAATAAAATATTTTGCTCAGCTCATTCTTTTATCTGGTGAAACATTTAAACAAACCGGGCTAGCACAGAAGTAACACTCAGCTGAAACGAGACGCAAAATAGCACTTTTCTCCTTGAGAACACAAAAACCCCATCAAAACCCTAAACCTGAGCTGCCATTATGGCCTTCCCTTCCCTCGCGGGCAAAGAAAGAGCAAAGGACGTGCAGCCCAAAGCCCAGGCTGTGGCCGTGCCCCGCTGAGCACAGGGCAGGTAAAGGCACACGGCAAGCAGGGTACACATCCTTCAGGAGCCCGTGCACCACACAACAGTCCTACTGTGGCACAGCCTGGCAGCCCCAGGGAGCAGAGAGCCCCCGGATCTCCCAGCGTTACAGGCACATCAGCGATGGCCAAGTGCTCCTGAGCACACACCTCCAAACGTCACTGCTCAGCCTTTTTCACAGTTCACATGTTGACTAAAATACAAAGTGAAACTTCAGATCTGCTTTAGCATGGTCAAGCTGTTTTTCATAGCTCTTCCCAGGCTTTGGCACATTCACTTAACACATGCACTAAATCCAAGCAACACAATGATCCGAGGAGAACAAGTTAATCTCCCACCTCAGAGATGAAATACAAAGCAGAAAAGGCAGCATCCCTAATCTAAGCAAAGCAATCACTTCCCTGCATCCCAGTTCTTTGTCAATACTACCTCAAAAAAGTAATGGAGATTGTATCTCAGTTGTGCTGAATTATCCTCCGTGACATTATTAAATGCTAAAGAGACATAAACACCTCCTCATCACTCTTTTTCACAAAAGAACTAAAAGAAAAAAACCCAAACATGTATTATTTTTCTGAAATGAACAATGATGCAACTATTTCCTTATGCTTTAAACAATACAAATACTGAACAAAAAACCCCCTAAAACCGAAGCTGATGCATTGAAAGAAAATAATTAAAAAGCCCACAGACAACCCCTGTCAGCCAGCATTAGAAACCTAGTCTGCAGCACTCCTGGTTCTTTATTCAAATACCTCTGCCACACTGTTTTCTCAAGGAAACCACATCATCTGCCATCACAATGAGTAACGGGTGTTTCACAGAACCACAGGGCCACCTTCCAAGCTAAATTCATCTTCAAAGGCAGCTCACATTACTCTGAGTCAGGGAGAACAGAAAGCACTGGAACGCCCAGGAATGTGACAGTGTCACAGGAGCTGCTGTCTCCAGCACCAGCCCCCCCAGCCTGGCACCGCAGCCCTCAGCGAGCTCGGGGTGGGACCAGGGCTCCTGCCCAGCAACACAGACTGGGCTTTGTGCTGGGTCTGCTTCAGTTCTCCCGTTTGTTTGCTTACTTCTCTACACTATTTTGTGCAAGGCTGTAGCTAAATGGCATCTCAATGTTCTGAAAATGTTTTCAACACATGCTGTAAAGAAGAAAGTTATCTCGCTCCTAACCACGGATACCATTACCTCTCTCTCTTGTTGTTTTGAACCCAAGACATTTGCCAGGTGTTCCTTCCTTTGTCTGCCTGTTTTTTACACTCTTTGAGGCAAGAATAGGTTGAATGACTGGCTGTCATCCCAGACTGTACATTTCAAACTGAAAATTCAGTAAATGTGTGATATGAAACGGTAAGTCACTTATCAGAGTCTGCCAGTGCATTGCAGCCATGTCCCCAGCACAGTATTACAGTAGAAAATTAAATGTTGCTGTGGCGAAAAAATAAACAAAAACAAAAAACCAAAACCAAACCAACCAACAAAAAAAACCCCCAAAAAACAAACAAAGAAAAAATACCCCATTGCTTACCCACAGTATCCAGTGTGCACAGTCATACAAGCAAAGGCAAAGTTGGACCCTTCACCAGGAGTCAAACCTAAGGGATTACAGTCATGTAACCACTCCTCTCAAGTGAGGATCACCCTCAAAAAGGTTAAAACTCACTGCCCTACAAAACAGTGTTATCTGAGACACCATGTACTAATTATATTTGTTGAAATACATCACTTAAATATTCATTATTGCACTGCATGAGGTGCACGGGCTGCATAAAATAATGTCTGGTCAATGGCAAATCACATCACTTCAATAATAATGCTTTATGCAGACTGAGTGTCCTGTGGTACTTTTATATATGTATATATGTGTATGTTATACATATATGAAAAGGTAGGCACACTATTTCAAATTTTGCCTGTTGTAAAAATGAGTCACAGAGAAGTTGGAATTTTCTTCCTTCTAACTGAAAAACAATCAATGCATCTCACATCTTTTTCAATCAATCTTTTAATTTAGTTTCCCAATACTGATATAAATATAAAACACATTTCAGAGAGTTTAAGGATGTATTTATCTTCTTCAGCTCAGGTACCTGACTATTGTTTGAAGAAGGCACTGATGTAAGAAGAACTAAAAAGAAAAGCAGACATATCTATTTCTAATCAAAGAATTTCCTTATTACTGTCATCATTACCATGGAACATTTTAGTGCAGAAAGGTAAATGTTCTCTAGACTTGGTTCTGCAGGATGGGAAAGAGCTGGACCCTGTCTCAAGACTCAGACAAATTCTTGCCTAAGCTCACACAATTTGAAGCACTGGGAATCGCACCAAAGCGAAAATGAAGACACAGATTTTTCTGCACAACAGACAGAAATTTCTGAACAGAAATATTTAGGCCAGCAGTGGAACCTGGTGACATTTTCCTGATAGGATTACAGCTTGAAAACTGCTGCTTCTCTGGATGGGCTATGGGGGAGCCTGAAAATTTTCATGGTGACATAAGAATAACTGTGCCATAATTTCCAATTCATTGTGGGTCTGGAGTCAGGTACAATAGAAAGTCATCCCTGAAGCTGTTACAGCAGCACTTAGGATCTTGCATCAGCCAGTGAGCTGGAACACATTTGGTTTCCAAGGGGCAAAAGAAATGCCAGTCATGGGTGGTTTAATGCAATGCACTATCTTGATTATTTCAGAAGCATCACAGAATGTATTACACGTTGTCCAAAACACTTTTTTTGTTAAACCCAACCTCCTAAAAAATTTATACCAGAAAGAGTCTCTCAAAACAAATTACTAAAATAATTATGTCAGGAAGAAGATCTAATAGGAAACTGAGCTTTTTAATAAATCTGCAGATCTTTAAGAGAAGGAATGGTCTATCAGCAGAGTAATGATTTTGAATCTTTCTGTTGTTTGAATACTCTGTAAGGTCAAGTTGCACCACTGAGAAGTTTGGCAGCTGAACTGCAAATGAAACTAAATATATTGAACAAGGCTTTCAGCATCACATAATTCCTCTGTTTCTGAGGCAGTGTTATCATCTCTTCCCAGCAGCACTAACTTTTTTCAACTTCTGAATTTTTTTCTTATTCCATCTTATACTACTGGCCTTAGGACAACTCACCATAATGCACAGTGCACACCAATCTAGATTTTTTTTTTAAGTTCAGCAGCAGGAGCAACAAAAATATAATATTTTTCTTGTCTAAAAGGAAAAAAAAAAGTTCTATTTTACTACAATGTTCTTCAATGGGTTTTCTGAGTCTGAGCTTTTTTTTTCAGAAATACTTACAATACAACCCATTTGGCCCACAAAAAGCGTGAAAATAATAATTAAAAACAGGTTTACTTTTAGGCTGAACCAACTGATAATCAAATGATGGAAATAAACACCGATATATAAGCATCACTAACATGAAGGCTCACTGATATACACCAGTAAATACAAGGTTCCTGGAGGAGCTACCTGGGAGAATTCAATTTCATAGCTCCTGGGAAGCCACTTATTTACTACCTGGACCATCTGTTTCCCCACATGCAGAACAGGTAAAAATAATTTGTGTAGAATATATGGAAAAAGTAAGAGGAATGTTGCATAATTCTAGAGTAAAGAAAAGCAAACATAATGCAATGTACATGTTGCACTGAATCAGGCTTTTCAGTGGGTTATTTCTCTTTTTAAAAGCAGGCAAGATACAAGTAAGTACAAGACAGAAACAAGGATTTGTCTGCCTCCAGGGTACTGCAAGCTGCAATACTACATGACTGGCATTTCTTTCACAGGCAGCGAGATTGCGTTTGAATTCTTTATTGGTTGTTACTGGACTAAGAAAAAGAAAGTCACAAACCATTCAGATGAGAAGTCCTGTTGAAGTTTCCTAACTTTTCAAGGTACCAGAGATGTTACCTTCAGCTACTACAAGTAAAAGGTTCTGTTACTCAGATGAAACCATGGGTTAATGAATAAAATACAGGTTATCATAAAGTGGCGTATGAAAGCCCTCACACAGTTTCACTCGGCACAATAACCCAGCAAATCTTATACAGTTCTTTAAATAGAGATTTTTGTGTGTGAAGAGCAAAATAAAAGGCAACAAACAACTGTATAAAAGGCAATAAAAGGCAAAAAACCAACTGTAACCCCCCCAGCCACACATGGTAAAACACAAAAATGAATACAAGATGATTTCAGCTGTGAGAATGATGGGCCTCTCTCCCTGGGAACTTCTCAAAGTACAATGCCTGCCGTGACTGTCTCCGGGGGCTGATCCCAGCTCCCACCACCCACAGCCTCAGTGCCAGCCCTCCTTGGCCCTGGGTGCGGCAGAGCTCAGGGAAAGCCAAGCCCCAGGGGATGCTATCAGGCACTGCCCAGGGATGAAGGGCTCGGTGCAGGGCACAGGGAGCTGCCCATGCAGCTGAGCCGAGGCCGGCCCAGCGTGGGGAAGGTCAGTGCTGGTTTGGGAAGCAGTCCCACACCGGGCTGCTGGGTGTGCTGCCTCAGGAACGGCTCCATCCCCGCGGCCAAACTGCCCTGACTGCAGCTGGCTCAGTCTGTGGAGACCAGAAAATTAACTGAGCCACATCAGCGTGATGAGGCACCCACAGAGCTTGTGCTGGCCAGCAATCCTCTCAGCAGCACTGCAGCAAATACTTCACTACTACTGCATTTACCATGGAAAAATTTACTGCAAGCTAGAAACTCACTCTGCGGCACAGCAGAAAGGAAACAGCCCACTGAAAACTTTGCCTAGGTGGAAAAGATCAAGTGTTGTCTTCTCTAAATAGCATTACTAACATCCTGCAGAGACTTAATCCTCACCAAGACGTTAAACCTCCATGCAATTCTCTATTATGTGAGCTTGAACAGACTCTCAGAACAAGGCTATGGATCTTTTCTTTTCCTTTTTTTTTTTTTTTTTAAATTAAATAAACCTGTCTAATCACTTACAATTAGTGAAATAGGAAGCACCATCACTGCTCATCTCCTGGGACTGTGCTGTTTGCCTACCTGACACGCTCTGCCCACTTCCCACAGCCTGCCTCCCACAGCACCATCACAGTGCAGCCGTGCTCTGGGCTGCCACTTTAAATATGCACTGCTCTTCCCTCGCCAGCATGGGGAAGGCAATCAAATTCCCAGCCTGAAGAGACTGTGTAATCATCCTGGCAGATACCAAACACTGAAGTGTTCCCACATTACCAGAACAAACAGAAGGCAGGGAACTGTAATGCCTTTCAGCCATGCTGCTTGCTCCCAGTGTCAAGGGGAGAGGGAACAGCACAGCCCTACCCATCACCTACACTGAATACGTTTCTGCAAGCACAGCCTCACCCCAGCTACTCACACCAACACCAGCTTTACAGGCCTGTTTTGTCTCAAGGCCTTGGTTTTATTTTTCTGAGCCCAGCAATGCAAAGTAAAAGCCACAGAAATATGGTCTTAATCGAGAAATGAGAGAACAGATACCATTTTCTATTTAAGGTGTAAAAACAGCTATCATAATTGCACTATACACTGTTTCTTCCTTCAGAATGTCTGAGGCTGCCACAAAACTCAGTAGTGTTTAATACCATGAAAAGAAAGTGGAAAAAACACCTCTCAAGTGCCATGCTGTATTGATTATAATGACAGTGGCAATACTAAAGAAGAATTCAAAAATGGAAAAGAGGATGACCAAAATATTTTATCCAACTAAAGTCATAGGAGACTAGAGAGTAGTTAAATATCCAGATTGTAATTTGGGTAAAACCTCTGTCACCCTGCAGAAATTGCTAGCAGCTTTTTCTAATGATGTGAAGCAATCAAAACCTGTGCCTGAAATCTCTGCTTTACCGTAAGTGAGGATTGCTGGCATCCCTTGGACAGAAAAGGTTCAGGGCAGGTAAAGCCATAATGTAATAAATGAATGTGAGCAAACCCACAGACCAAGGAACAAAAGTTTTTGATACTGAAGTTGGCTTCTGAAATCATGGCAGAGGAGAAAAGACGAGCATTCTGAAATCAGTCAGACAATTCGACTTCTTCGAGACATGAGGGCAAGGAAAGAGTCAGCAGAAGAGAAGGGGGAAAGACACTAAATAAACCTGTCCTAAGAGCTCTTGCAGAAGCTTCTTCCACAGAGAAATGAAGCTTTTGACAATCATGTGTGTTACATGTATAAGCCACGTGCAGATCAGCAAGGAATTACCAGTAGATGAGAGTAGAAGCTCTTTGACAACCTGATCTATACAAATAATGTTTGGACTGTGTGGGGCAGTAAATCTGGATTAGGTTTAGTCTGATACACCTGGATCAAGAGTCTTCCCCTGCACATTCTTTGAAGCAGTCTCATGGACCAGTCCTTGTTTTCACCTCTCATGAGCCCACTCGAAGAACGAGCCCACTTGCATTAATTTGCCAACACTTCTAATACAGCAGCTATTAAATTGCAATTCTATATTTGAAAAATCCAATTAGATTATTTTAACTTGATATCACAACTAGGATACAGAATGACAGCACACAGTCTTCCTATTTCTAAATTAATATGCAAGAAAGATCTGCGTTAAGTCTTCTATAGAGACACTCTTAGTACATCAAGACTTTTCTTCATGGACCTTCCATGAACCACATTTTCAGAGGAACATTCAGGAACAGATGTGTTGTGAAGCTTAAGAAATTCCAAAGCAAAGGGAATTTTTTTTTTCTCCTGAACATGTGTAGTGTTTAAAGTGAAAGTTATTTTTGGTATATTGTTACCAGCAAATTACAGGTATCTATAGTTTTAGGTAGTGGGATACTTACTAGGTGCCCATACTTACCATGGAAAGAAAGAAAACCAAATTATTTTAAAAAATACAGTTATCTGATTAAATTATTGCTGTTGGGTAGTTGTGACTCTCCACACCAACAACAGTTACCTTACAAATTAAAAAAAATAAATAAAATTTAAGACATCTATCCATTTTTAGTAATTTTCTTGCATCTGTTACGTGTGAAAGATTTTAATTTACACTCATTTATCAACTCAGACAACTTCACTAATGGAGGAATTTATTCTGATAACAAAAAATCAAACTCCACTTTCAGAAGGTTATCAGAAGGTGGGTACATGCACATGGCACCTGGATCAGGAATAATTATCATTTTTTAACACAACTCTTAAAAATTAGCGTTGTCTTATACATACCTCTAAAGGAATATGAATGCCCACACAGAAAATATTTTATTTCAAATGAATGTATCTGAAAGAAATATTCACAAACATGGGAAGGCAGAGGAGACTGCCTCTAACTGGACAGTTAAACATGGTATAGAAAGGGATCTTAAACCAAATGATGTTGTATTCTGGCAATATCGACTATGGAGTTTTTATCTCTCAAAAGCGATCGCAGTCAACATCACATACATGGAAATGATCAATACCAACAACCACAAAGCAGCAATAGTGATAACACCTAGTGTTCTCCACAGTATCTACCGTGTGCTCTTTTAATGCATTTCACAAACAAAGCCCAGTAAGGCAAAGATGTTATCGGAATTTTACGTGACAAACTGAAACACAGGGCAGAGAACTCATGTGGAATTGTGTGACCAAACCCTGCTCCACTGGTTTCACCCTGGTCGTCTTCTTCTTCCACGTGTCCATCTGACACGTTTCTCCAGTCACAATAAACTAAAACACGTGAAAATTAATTCCAGTGGGTGATGACAGAAAGTGTCCCATGTTTAACTACTGTTTCAAACAGGTTTGGTTTGGGTGTTTGTTTGTTTGTTTTAAAGCAGAATATTTCAATAACACCTCTCAGAAAGAACAAACAAATGAGGCAATTTCTACACTGGATGAAGATCTAGAAATAGAGTTTTGTTCTGCTAGACCTCTTACAGCTGTTAAAAAACAACAACAAAAACCCCCCAACAAACCTCACACAGCTCATCAGAGATTTTTCCAATTGATACATAACACAAGTCCTGCCCATTGGGGAGGTTTAGATTTTTAAGCTAATGTCCAATCAGTATATTTTAACAGAAATGCAAGAGCAAAAACCAGCCTCTACAGGGCATGCAAGCCAGTCATCCTTAAAGCTTGAAGACTGAGCTATGCGTATTTTCTGCATCATAAAATAGTCTGGAATAAAACCCAAACTGCACATCAGTGTAGGATGCTGACAGACATCTTGATCTGGTTTCATTATTTCAATTTAGTTGCATATTGTTTGATACTGCTCAGGGAAATATGACAAGCTGTGCCACGAAGGGAAGGGAACAGAACCAACTCTCTGTTGCTGTACATTATGTTTTTATTAACGGGGACTCCACAAAACTCTAAATTTATGAAATACTCAATAAAAATTATTAAATTATTCATCAGTGATAAGACAATTAAGAAGCAAACTAAGGAGCAAGTGGAAGCTTGGTCCTGAGGGAGAACAGCTGGTCTTCTCATTAAAAGTATGTTTTGGCAGCAAAATACCCTCGGAACAAAGGGAACCTGCTGCTAAAGCAGCCTCAGAGTCAAATTTAGGAGCGAGTGACAAAGACAGGCTGATGTGGAGAGCAAGGTGGTGTACTCTGGGTAGCAGTGTGCGGCTGGTGCGAGCTGCACTCCCCCTGCTCCTGGCAAAGAGGTGATGTGACTTTATTGTACTTTGGAACCACAACATGACATGGAAGCTGCCTCAGCCTCTGGCAACTTTGTGCTGATGCACCAGACTACAAAGAAATTAGCTTAAAACTCAAGGAAAGGTGTTATTTGTACCAAACAGCCAACAGCGGAGCACAGAGCCCAGTGGTGAGGATGGTGTCCAGGTCACTGAGTCACCCCGTGCTCCTGCCTCAGATCTCTTGTTTATCAAACAGCAAAGCTGCAGACCCCGAAGGGGCCCTGGGTCGGTACATACTGGGAGGTTTCCCGAGCAGGAGCAGGGCCTGTGGATGTGCTGAACATGAGCACTGTCCATCTGCACAGTGGGCAACAACTACCTGTGGGCAGGAAGGGATATTCCACCTCTGAGGCTGGGATGGTGCAGGTGCTAAAAAAGGAACTGTATCATGTTAGAGACATAGAAAGTCTTTCAGAGGTGGAGAAGAGAAGGAAAGGGAATGAGAAAGGGAAGAGAGAGATAGCACTTTGGTGCAATGTTTTTTTTGAAGTTGAACCAGCACAAGCAAAGCAAGTAGACCCTGCTCCAACAAGCTGGTGCAGGGCCAGAGCTCTGAGGGGGTCTCAAATACTCTTCATGAAATACCATTGCTCCTTTCCTTCTCATCCCTCTCTTTCTGCTACCTACTACTTTTAGGATTGTGGGGTTTTTTAAGCCTGTGTTTTTTCTCATACTTCCCTTTTGTGGTTTTGAATTCTTTCCCTGTCCTGCCATCAAGAGTTCAGGAGATTTGCCCTTTGGCTCCTCAACTCTTACAATCCATGCTCCACGATCACCCACCTTAAACACCTGGTCAAACAAAAAAACAACCACTGGCAAACCAGCTCTCACCCACAGCCACACAAAGGACCTCTGGTGATTCCATTGCAGAAATACATAGTTAGTGACAAGTATGATCTGTGTTCTTTAAAGACAGCATCCTTAAAACATGTCTACAGCGAAAAAAAACCCCAAACATTTCTGTAGCATCGGCTGAAATATGAAATCCTCACTCACTGGCATGCCTTGTTCTAGATGTTTGAGAAACTTTTTCAAATAATATCAAGGTCCATACATTTTTTGTGACACAAACACAAAGTCAGATGCTCCATCTTAATTTTGGACAAACTTACTTCCTAGTTAGTTAAAAAACTGATAGGAATTTTCCTCCCTTAATGCCATCCTCTTTCCCATATTTCCCTGTGTGTGTGAAGTATCTTTACAGCAGAAAAACACAACAGGTTGTTTCCTAATCAAATAATTCTGCTTAAAATTGTTACTCCAATTCTTGCACTGATTCAAACATCTTGCATAACTGTCAGGAATTCTGACATCCCTGCACAATACCAAATTACTCTCAGCCTGCTTCAAAACCTGATTCATCACATAAAATATAACAATTCCCACTCCAATCTTTCTGTACCTATTTGTTCACTTAGGTTAGCTGGCAAAATAAGCATGTTAGCCTTTTCTCTGCTCCAGATATGTCATACCAAAGTGGGTTTTGCATAAAAAGAAATGGCATGCTACTATCTTTGTAACATTTTTAGAGCCTTGGTTATAAATACTTCAGACGATGCTCAGACAGAAACTCAAGTGATGCAGATTTCAGCTCTTCACATGAACAGCAGGGAGAGTTACAGATTCAGTTTGATTTGGACCTATACTGATTTACCTCAGATGATCAAAAAAAAGGGGAGCATCGCTAAAATAGAATTTCTGAAGTGATGGAATTTATACCTATCACATTAAAATTTATTAGGTACACAGAGGTATCTGGACAGTCACAGGTACTGGGTATACAGCGATACACAGGACAACGCGCTGATGTACAAAAATAGGAACAAATAATGAGCAGGTGAAGCAAATAATCCTGCACGGGGCTCTTGGTGGAGCCAGACTGGGCTGTTGGGGCAGGTACAGCCCTGCCCCACGACGGCATTGGCCCTGCCAGCCCAGAGAAGGAAGAGGAGTTATAGGAATGTGGCCAGGGGGAGAGGAGTGGGGTGGCCAAGGCACTGCAGGATCCACTGGCTGCACCTTCTTCAGGTGAGAGGGAGCTACAAAGGGACACAACCACGAGGGCAGACCAGGAGAGTTGGAAAAGAAGGAAATAAAAAGGTGCAGAGCTCCAAGACAGTTGCATTTCTCTTTAGGCAAGATTTAGGGTAAATTAAAAGAGAGGGAAACAACCAGGAGAGCTGTGAAAGACGCGACAAGGGCAGGAGGAATGCAGTATCGAGCAGGGTAAACTCTGCTGCCCACCTCAGGCACACCTAGGGAGCTGTATCACACAGAGCCAGCTCCAACATTGCAGACATATCTGTATCTGTGATTATAGACACAAATCCATTCCTTTTTGATTAGTGCTGCAGACGAGCAGCAGTTTGCGCTACGCACACCTTCCCCTCAGTCCCAGTAATACCAGCTTGCTTCCCAATTCAGAGACATTACTGCAAGGTCCTGAGACATATCCTTCTTAAACTTCAGTACTGTTTCAGGGGGTTTAGAAAATAGGGAGTCCACAGCTGTGCACCTGTAAACCAGCAAATTAAAAAGATACTTTCATGGAGTCATCATTATTCTTTCACCGCTGTAGCTTTTGCAAAAGTAAATTCTTTTTTCTTTCTCAAGAAGGAACAGTTTTTGCAAACAATGTTTCTGTTAAGGGGAAAAAAACCAAAGCCGCGATCTTGCCGTGTCGAAGAAATTATTTAAATTCTGCTACTTAACACATACTGGAGGGCCAGCCTCACCCAAAGGAGCAAAGACTAATAAAGGAATTCTTTTTACTCCAAACACTTTGAGATACCATTTTTTGAGTCAATCCTATTCAAAGCAACCAATGAAAAGACAAAATCAATACTTCTATATGTTATTCTATACTCATAAAAAACCAGACTGTTATTCCCTAAGCTAACAAACTGAGCCATCTCTTTTTTATGCATTGACAATTAATATGGATTCTGCTTATAGACATCTGTAGTGCTTTGGGCTGTATTTATGGTGTGATAATTGTCATTTTGAGACACAGAACACCAAGATGATAGAAAGACAGAGCTGAACTGTTCACTATCTAAGGGACAACACTGCTATCATGTTCAAAATACTGCCCCAAGCAATGAAAAGTTTCATAAATCTTTTTTTCTACCACTGTTGTCAGCTTCTATTTTTGCCTGTGGCTGAATGTGATTATAATCTGTTTCCAGCACACAAGAAAACAAAGTGATCTAGAATATAATGAGTGGGGAACATTTTGGAGCCCTCCTGAGCTGCAGGATATTTCCAGCTGCTAGCAGAGCTGATAACGGACTTAATAGAGCTAATGATTTCTAATACCACTAACACAAGGCTATTTTCACAGTGGGTAAATAATGACTCTTTTGTTTTGGAAATAGTTAAGGAGTCATGTAGATGTTTGATAAGTACATGATACAGTATAAATGCAGCAATATTTGGGTAGCTAATGGTGGATTACACCACAGCTAGAAGATAATATACTTTTGTGTTTCCTTCTAAGAACTTAAAAGTTTATAACCCTGTGAAGACCAGTGTGACAGCGAGGAGATTTCACTGTAAACAATTACAAGTAATGTTTTAATCTAAGCATAAAAACGCATCCATTAGTTTCAGTGCACTGCATCTCTGTTTTTATGTTGGTAATTAATATTACAAATCTTCACTGGAAATAAAATAAAAACTAATTGGGTAGTAAAAGAAATTTTCTTGAGAATTGAATGTAAAAACTACACCAATGGGGCAAACTATGAATAGCACATATGCCTTCAGTATTTTACCTGATCATGACTGCATGCTTCTGATGAGGATTAACAACATTGGCTTGGTTTCCTCCCTTCCCGGTGTGCAATCTGCGTTCCCAATTCCAGGGGCACGTGCTCCCACCCATGGGAACTCCACTCCCCAGGCTGCACGATTCCTTGCAGGGTTTTTTTGTATGGCATTATACAGAAAAGATTCCCTGTGGTAAAAATGCATTTCTTCTTCCCTCTTCTTCTCTCCAGAAGTTGCCTTCCTGCAGAGGCTGCACATGTGGATCTTCTATTTTTCCTTCAAGACATTTGAACGTTATTTTGCATTCGGTTCATGGCAGCTGTAAGGAGTGTTTGGGACATCTGTCCTACTCACTGCAGCACTCTGCACGCCCAGTGCTTCGTGCCCCCGCAGTTTTACTGCTTTTTGAGCTTTCTGAGCTGCATCCAATCCCAAACAGGATTCCCTGGATGGGACTGTGTTTCCACATGTCCCTCTGGCACCCAAAATGGGTGGTGTCAATCAAGCTGTTTACAACTCAAACTTCTTAATGGGAACAAAGAATTAATCATAACTGTGATGAAAGCAAAAATGTAAGGTTTAAATAAAATAATTCAAGCTAGGCAGAGCTTTTCAAGTCAAAATGAAAGAAATAAAAGGACTTACGGTGTGAACGGAGGCTAATAAATTGTGTAATGCAATAAAGCAATATCTAGCCATTATAAACTTTATAGATTTTAGGAAAGCAGATGATAACCCCCATTGTGATTCATTTTCACATATCTTGAAATATTACAGGAAGCAAGCAAAAATAATTAAATTTACCTAACTGTATTTCAAGGTATGGCTTCACTGGTTAAAGAAAATGCAAACTTAAGCAAAGAGTCTGATACAGTGCTGGTGTCAAACAGAGAATGCAATCTCCTCTCTGGTTTGTTACTGCCGTTGCTTCATTATGAGCAGAAATTGTAGATTGGAACAACAGAAATATTTCATGGTCTAAGAGTTAATATCAGATTTTGTTTGTGCTGGTGATACAGCAGTTCTAAATGACAGGTCAAACATGCAAGGAACAGCACGAGATTGTTCCACATCACAAATAAATCAGGTTAAATATTGTGAAAAATACATCCAGTAGGGACTCCAGGTTCCAAATCAGGTTTTATATTAGAAGGCCAAGAAATACAGGGTTTGTAAATTCATATATTTGACAGGCATGAACAAGCCAATGAATTTAATCATAAGGAAACAATACCATGATCAAGTAATGTGACAACTGCAATCACTAACTTCAATTACTTGTTCAAATGTTTCTTCTCCCTTAGCAGGGAGACAGGGAAACAGGAAAGCCACCAGATGCTAACACTTTCAGAAAATATTAGGTATCATATTAATTGAATTCTTAAACACTAGTACTCAGAAATCCACCTTTTTTTTTTTTTTATAGTAGCAGAAATAAAGACAAATTCGAGAGACATCAAAAACTAAGCTAGAGCAAAGAACACAGCAGGCATAGCACTGCCAATTTGAGAAGGATGTCAAAGGCCTACACAATCTAAAAACCAAGAATATTGAGCAAGTTTGAGAACAAGATGGCTAAGCTGCTCAAAGAATAAGAATTAAGGATTGCTTAATTAAAAACCACTACAGTATCACAGGGCAGAGCTATATTACATGCATTAGCATATAAAAAAAGAAAAAGCAGGTATTTTGGAGATCAAGGAGCTCTTCTGTATTGATACACGAGTTGTAACGCCAACTAAAATTAGATTCAAACATGTAGATCAGGAATTTACAATAGGAATAGATAGCTGTTTAAAAAAAAGGTAATAATCAGACAGTGAATTCAACATTTTTATACGGGAAATGTCTAAAGAATGGAAAAAGTCTAGTAAAGAGTACTTAACAAAAGGTCTTGAAAACTGAGAAGATAGAGAGGGAACATTTTCTTTAAAAATAATTAAAATACAATGCACTAGGCAGTCCTTCAAAGGCAAGCAGAGCTATGCAACAGGTGGTGGGACAGAAGATGCCATTCAGTGTTGACGAATGCAAGAGCAACTTAAAATTCTTCTACTAAATGCTGATTACTTAAATGAACACCAAGAAGAAAAAGGTGTGGAAGGATGAATTTTTGTGAGCAGACCAAGGGAAAAAGCATAATGCAGTAAATCTTCCAGGATAACATTCTAAATGCATAACAATGCAGGAAAATAAAAATGTAGCGTATCTGCTAAGCTCTGACATCAAGCGCTGCATCCTGGAATGGAAGAGAAAGACAACCAGGGGCTCACTTACAGCATGCCTTGTGCAAACATCAGAAATAAGCCAAGCTGGGAAACACAGCGTCATTCACTCTCACTGGCTGAAAGGTGCTCTGTGATATCCCACCTCCATCCTGCCTCAGTCCTGCTTAGCCTTGTGAAAGCAGCAGAAAAGATTTAAGGTGTCTACTAAACACAACTGTTGTCTGTAAACCCAGATTAGCATTTAGCCTGGGAACTTCCCAGTGTCCTCCCTGCAGTCAGAGCTGAGCTGTGCTCTCTGAGAGCAAACACAGAACTCACAAGGACCCCAACACACACCCTGGCTGCTGGGATCCAGGGACACAGGGACAAACGTGTTCCCCAAAACTCCCAGAGCTCTGCGTTTGCAATAGGGCCTTAGAGAACACAATCCCAGCATTTCTTTATTGACTGTGCCCCTGAAAAGTTTGTCCTCTGTCTCAATGTGGACTCAGATAAGAATTCTTATTCTGTTAGAAAACCAAGAATTGAAAAAACTACAAGGTGTGCAGACACACATATTTGTTGCTCAAGTCTCAGCTGAGTGGAGTCAGTGTTTCAAAATCAGTCAATAATCTCCTCAGTGAATCCTTACACTGGTGTTTTAGCAAGACACACGTGCATATCTGACTAAGGCAGCAGGGAACAGGCACTTACTGTAATGTCAGCATCGGATGACAAGCACAGAATTTGGCCACATTTTGATATGCCTTGGACTAATAAAGAAAAGAAACCTGCCCAAAGGGTCAGGTAGCCAAGAGGTGGCTTGTGATTGACTCCCCGGACACAGCCATGAGTACAATCGGTGGTTTCAGACCTGACAGTCAGGTACACTGCTCCTGCTCAGGAAGGCCGTTCTTTCAGCAGTCACGGCCCAGCATTTCCCTTGGGAGATCACCCACGCTGCCAAAACACGCAGAAACACACTCCTCTACGGGCATATATTCACAATTGTGTGGGAAACCCAAACACCAGGTTACAATAACCAGTTGATCAAGCCCAGTGTGGAATTCCCTGAGTGTGAAGAGCTGTTTCCGAAAGGCGGTGTGCACGCTTACTGTGCAGGGATCACGTTCCTGCCTGGATGCTTTCCAACTGAGTGTCTCGGCAGCATTTCCTGGAAGCTGTGTCTAACAGCACCTACCGCAATCCCATGGCTTTTCCCATGCGGGCAGCATGGTCAAGATGCAGTCCCTGGGGGAGAGGGCAGAGGCCAGCCTGGGGCACTCTGAGCTCTGCAGTGAGGGGAGACATCTGGTAGCTCGGTTTCCCTCTGGTTCATCCCAAAGTATCCCTAAGTTGTCCAAGGAACTGAGGTATCTCCATCTCCAAATGCAGGGGTCCTGTGTCCACCTTCTAAGCACAGCTCATAGCTGGACATAAACTAAAAGAAGGTGCAGTTTCCTGTTCAATCCAGCTACTGTGCATTATATAAATTATTCTTTTCACTTTCAATCAGTCAGTCAAGCCAGTTATTGCTGGATATTGCTCAAATAAACTGCAGCATCATCAGAGCAAAATAATAACAAAGGCATCACTTAGGCACAGCCTAAGTACTGATATTGCTGTCATAAATGATAAACAATAATACATTGTCTTCAATTTTCTAACATTTCATAATTTTTCAGTGAAAGAGACAATACTCTTCTGCTCTCATTTCTCAGTAATTCACTAGGCTCATACTAACCAGCTCACAAACAACTATAACACATTTGTTCTTCAGATATTATTAGTTTACACATCTAATTTTTTTAACTCCAAGCAATTAGAAGCCCAGTGCACTGCAAGAAAAGCTGCTGGTCAAGGAGACATAGCATAGTAAAAACAGAATAAAGCTTCTCAAGATCAAAAATTAAAGAGCTACAGTGCTACAGGCATTGTTTATTCACATTTGAGAAGGCTGGAAGAGACAGGCATGCTGTCTGCCTCAGTTTTTATGGGGGATGTGGGAAAGAAAAAAGAATCTCCTGATTCATAAGAGCTAGAAATAGCTTATCATTTATTTGTGGTCCCTGAACTATCTGTCTGCTGTCAGGCCCGCGCAGGCCCACTGCTGGGCTGCCTTCGCTCCCACCCCACAGAGCAGGACACCTCTGAAAAAGGACAATCTATTTCCTTTCTGGTTTTCTTTCTAAACGTCATGTACTCCCCAAAACTATATTTTATTTTCTTGAAGTAAAACCAACAATTATGGTTACATGAATAAAGAAAAATAATAAGGGAAGGAGATGGAAGTGGAAAGACTGTCACTGAGGCACACTGCTGAAAGAAGCACACAAAATGTATTCGCTTGCTTTGATGCTTCACGGTGGTAGAGCTTCCAGACCTGAACAAGGCAGGTGATTATTATCTTTGTTTGTCTTTACATAAATATATATGCATATACATATATATATATATATATCACTGCTATCATCAGTAACTCAATAAACAGTTTAAATGCACACCGCGCTTCCTTATGACATTTCTCCAATTACTCCTTCAAATTTTGACACAGATTTCTTCCTTCCTAAACATATCCATCAGTACTGTTTCCTCCCAAGCTGGTGACTGTCACCTTCTAATCAGTTGGCATTTATCCTGGGATATACAGGAATGCAAACAGCTTTTTCCTCCCACGCCATGCTCTTCTGCAAGGTGCAGCTTGTTTCCCTCCCGAGAAGGCAGAGCGTGCCACCATCAGAGTTTGTAACAAACGGTGAACTCGTGGTGCATGGAATTTACCCCAAGCAAAACAGAAGGGTCACTGAGGCACCGAAAGGCTCTGTACGGGGCCACAGGCGTTGGTTTGTAGACAGGAAAAGGGAGCAGGCAGGTGCCCCAGCTATCTCATTTCTACGGCCCTGCTCACCTCTGATTATTTTATTAGGTTCCCATTATCGGCCTCCACACCTAAATTGATCTATTGAGAACTGCAGAGCCCGTTTCCACGCCTGCTCTCTGCCAGCCTATTCTGATTGCCCTCATTATTCCTCTTTCCAACAGAGAGAGATTCATTACTCAATGCGTAAAACTGACTCGCTCCAGCCCTTTGCTTATAGCTCCAAATCTGTCACCGCACACAGATTATGCCACTATTTCTTACCTCCTAAACTGTTTGACATCACAGCTTTTAACTGAACAGGGGAAGGAAGAGAGGGAAGGAATGGAACACAAACTGTTAAAATGATTATTGGAAAGCAAAGAACCCACAGGAAGCTTAACAGCTTCCTGAGGCTGCTGGAAATTTAAACATTTCTTGTTTAATTCCCATTTATACCGCAAAGTTTTCAAGCCAGTCAGCTGAGAAAATTAAAACCAAAACTATTGTTTACAAAGAGAGCGGTACCTGTCGAGCAGCCCGTGCTCTGCAGCTCTCTGGACTTTACTCGGCTCCCTGCTAAGAACAAGGAATAATGTTTTTAAACCATCATTAGCTTTCATTCTGCGACTTCCCTTCTGTTGCCACAGTATTCCTCTATGTAAATGGGATTTATTTATTCATAGGCACTGGCATACCATTACTTTTGTCAAAGCTGGTCTCGCACATACTGTTGTCTCTGCGCTCTTATAAACGAACTGGAAAAGCAATTAAGATTGCCGGGATTTTGGGGCGGGGGCAGCGCCGCGCTGCTGCGAACACAATCTCCGTGGGCGTGCGCGAGAGCGGAGTGACTGCAGCTCTGTGCGCGGGGAGATAAGAGAAGTGACACAGATTAAAACAAATTGTTGATCCATACCAGAGAGGAGCTAGGCAAACAATAGCAGTAAAAGCATAAATGTCAATTTGGAATGATAAAGGATACAATCTAAATGTAATATGAGAGGCCCCCAGACAAAAGGGAGAAATAGAAATTACACATTACCCAAGTACCAGATGCAATAAACAAACAAATATGTAAACACACGCATGAATATGCATACGGAAAAATTCAGATCACTGGATTGATGGCTCAAGTAACTAGATTTTAGAGTAAAATACCGAACCATTTTTAAAAAGTTTGACTGCTAGACTTGAAGGGAAAAAAGGTCTTATTTATACTCCTGGTAATTTTATTTTAATTTTGAATAATCTGCAAGTGTCTCTACACATGCTTTCCCCTACATTCTACATTTGCATATTAATGACACAACTGTCCATAAGACACAAACCAGTGCCAGGAGATACTTTCCTTTCTCACAAGAAGCCGGCTTTTTATCTGCTGAAAGAACTGTCAAAAAGGTTCTCTAATTGCTTTCAGAATTTCCTCTGTCTTTTCCCTTCACATTTTCTAGTCCCCTCCAGCAGTTTGCCAGATGAACTAAGGTTTCAAAGCTCATTTAAATAATATTATGCCTATTCTAGCCCCGGTGAAAAAAACCCAAATAGTTTCATCCAACCTGTGACCTAATAACCAGTCACACAGATCAGTTAAAAGACCTACCCAAGATTTACTTATCACAGTCAGCTAAAATCTACCCGATACTGTTGGATGAACCAAACATTTATTTTCTTCTGGGAAGAAGGTTAAATTTAACTCAATGAAAAAAGGTCACACATACGAATGAAATTATCAAGAGCTACATGTAGGAATCAGTTTGTAAAGCAAAGCTCTGTACAAAAAAACATTTTCACAGTGCCACCAAACTGGGTGAGAACCCATTTAAGATTCTGACCTGTATCTGGGGTTGTCCCATCCAACAGCAATTTTTTGATGTGAGCAAAAACCAACACAAAACCCAATTAACCAAAAAACGCACAGATACGGCCATACACAGCTCCCCACAAACACCTTCAGTCAGCGTAGTTACACAGCAGCTGTGACACAACTGATGCTGTATCACGTTGTGCATTTAAATAATGATACATTCCAGGTGCCTGGAGGTAGTGTCATGCTACAGGCTGCAATAACATATGATAACAGTGGCCATCAGCAGAGTTCCCTGCCAACTCAACTCTCTCCTCAGCTTAACATTTCAAACTCTTGCCTTCAAACGTTTAGAGATGAGAAAAGGTGGGGAAAAATGAGAAGGTACATTTCATTCCTCCAAGTCTGAAATGCAATTCCTATTTGAAATACGGTCCCCAAACATCAGGTGAATAATTTTAGATTAATAAAATATGGCATTACTGCTGCTGCGTTTGAGTCCTTCAGGAGGCTCTCTATAACTAGGGGAAGTTACTGTTCAAAACTCTGTTATGAGGCAATTATACTGCCTGACATCTAACATCTTGCAAGGCAATCTCACTTTTGGGCATTAAGAATTAGCTGTGTTAATCTCATTTTATGAAAGACATAATATTTTCCTTTCAAGTATTCTTTTTAGAAACATCAGCTGCCAAATCTGCCTTATAATCTAAGGTTTCCATTCACGACTATTCTGTATTCTAGTAACATCAACTTCCTTTCTATTTACAAACAAACAAACAACACTGATCTTTGTATTTTCAATATTTTAATTTTTGCTTCTATCTTAGAAACATATTAAAAGGAGATCTAAATATGCAATAGAGCTGTTTGAAATACTGCATCTGTTCATCATCATTCCAAGCAAAAATGTATATTTATTTTGTAAGCATTCTATTATTTTCTGCATAGGGATTTTTTAATACTTGTCCTATTTTTAAAGATGTAAATAAAGATTAATTTCAATGTAGCTGCTCCTGTGCCATTTTTCTAAAGATTAATAAAACTGATAAAAGAATTTGAATGACAAAAGAATATATTAATTCATGTCTCTGCCAATTTTGTTTGACACTTTTCCATCTGTACATCCACCCCATGCACTACAAATTCCACCAATTATTCATCTTTTCTGTGTTGCCTACTTGAATATTCTGGTTTTCTTCCTTAGAACCCCCTCCTCAAATAACCTGGCCATCATTCTACAAGAATCGGCCTAGTCTTGCTTTGGGAAGTGTCAGGCCAAGGGCCTGCATTTTTCCTGGCAGACAGGCAGCAGGAATCCTCTGGTTTGCCTGTGTTCAAGAGAACAGAGGAACATTCTGTTTGAGCAGCACGGACACGGCCCATGGAGGTGCAGTGACCACTGGTGAAATGCTTCCTGCCATCCCTGTGTCCAGGAACACCACAGCTTCATTTTGCTTCCCAAATTTCTCATTTCCAAAGGCTCTGCAGCTGGTTGCTGCCAGGATCAAAGACAGGCTTTCCTCTCTCCCTGCAATGGGGGCTCCTACTCTAAACCCTGGCTGTGACAGGCAATAAAACAAACCCACACAAACATCACATTGTCCAAGGCACGGGAGAGCAAATATGAACAAGACAATGGGAAACTGGCAGCAGCAGCCTCATCCTCTCCCCTGGCTGTCTCTGCTATAGGGACTGGTGATGAAATCACCAACAAAGACCTTCTGCAGCGGTGATGGAACAGGCAGGAAAGCCTGGAAGTGGTTAACATTGTGCTACACCTGCTCAGAGAGCTGCAGTCCTTTTTCTTCAGCCCTCTACTGCAGCAGGGAAAAGCACCTGAATGTGTGGGATCCACAGAGTCTGAGGATCTCGGGCTGGCTGGTGCTGGCACTTATTAGTCACGAAAGCAGGAAGCCAAGGACTGAGGGCTAAAAAAGATAGAGGCAGGATGAGGAGCTGGGAAATGGAAAGCTGTCAGTCAGGGGGATGGAGCCAACGAGAGAACACACGGAGGTTCTGAGAGAAACAAGACAGAAAGGTAGACCTAACAGAAGGGAGAAAAAGAGACATTTGGAGTTCCCAGTAGAGGAAAGAAGAACTAAAAATTATTGAGAAAGGTGAGACAAAAAACAAAACAAAACAAAACCTGACGCAGACCTAGTAAAATTAAAGGGTGAAAGTCAGTTCACAAGAATCACTAGAAGATGTGCAAGGGAAATGATGACTGGGACTAGACAGACAAGCAGACTGTGCACTGCATAAATAGCAAAGCTGCAAAAGGACCACCAGGAGAAGGGTGGGAGGGGTGCCCTGCTACTCTGGGGCACATTCCCAGGCTGGCCACAAAGCTGCTGGGGCTGGGGGACCAGAGCAGTGCTCCAGCTTCTGGTACAACGCCTTACAGAGTAAGAGACTGGGCACAGCCAGCCTTATTTCTGAGAATCAGAGGATTCTCCAGGCTTGATTCTGCAGCTTAGGCTTCAGATCTTTTAAAGTTCTGTGTGTTTCATTTTCTTTGACCATTTTGTTGTAAAATAGAAAATTACTCTCAGTGAATAGAGACTGACAGCTTCAGCTGGTGAGCAGGAGCTGTGGCCACTACCAGACAACACACAGCTATTAATTTATTTGAAGGTTATTCTTATTATTTCTCATCACAATAACGTTAAATGAGCTATGTACATACACTGATGGAAAACAGACTTCACAGTTTCTGTCAACAGAGCTGTATGTGTTACAAGTTTGAATTTTTATTTGAAGTTTCCAGAGCTGCTTTGTTAGCTAGAGAGTTGATCTCAATTTTATGTTGACACCAAAGCAGAGCAGATTAACTTGGAAATGATGCCCAAAGCTTGAAGTGCTGTTGGATCATTTGTCCTTATTGAATGAAGGCAGATTTCTGCATTATATTACACACTGCTACTGGTGCCACGGTTTTAAATATTGTTCTTTTCATCACTCTTTGTCAATTATCCTATGTTCAGAGTATTTTTAAACTAAATAAATATTCGTGCGTGGTGACTGTCAGCATTAGGAAAAAAGTCCTGAAAAGCCAGCTCATAAATGAAATTCTGATTTCAGCAAATTCATTCTTCTCAGATAGCTACATTTCCAGAATATTTGATCATCTCTAATATCATTACCTGAACATAGCAAACCTGGATTGTAAAGGGTCTTGGCAGTGAATGATGATAGGCATCAGAGGCTCAATGTTTAATTACTGAACAGAGTTTCCTGGAGAGTTAAGAGCTAATATCATTCACTGGCTGCTGTTGGCTATGTGGCAGAATATTGTGGTGGTTGCGATCTGTCAGGGAAAAGTGATTCATAAACTTTGCTGCCTGCTCCTCAAATGCACAGCTGGTGGGAATAAAAAATGGACAGCTATTTATGGCTGAATATCCCAACAGGAGATGTCTGACTTGAAATCCCCATGAAAAATAAGTAGAAAATCTTAATGAGAAGAGGACTGTGCACTCCCATACACTGTGAAGCAGAGAACACAAATTAGTTACTGATATTCCCTTACACCTGGATGTTTTAGGAGCTAAGGGTAATAACTAAACTAATTCTCATGATAATTAACAAAGGCTTCCCCCCTGCTCAACAAAGAGAGTGAAGCAAGCTGGGTTTGGCATCTTAATACCCTCTCAATGTAAACTACATTGGAAAGGGACAAAAGAAAGGGAAGATTGAAGAAGACTCAAATGCCTGCTTTTTCTTTTGCTACAAACAGTAGGGACACAATGTGAGCTCTTCAGGGAACTGAAGAACATCCCCAGTGACCCACTGGCAAAGGTTTTGTGGGGAATGGCAGATGTAGGTGCCTGACTCACAGACATCATGTGGTTTTTTTTCTTTCCATCAGTCTGTTCTCTTTTGTTCCACACCATTGAGAAAGCTGAAATATAGTGAGCTCGAGATCTACAACCCACCCCAAATATCCTGAGAACAAAATTTTTCTCACTTTATCCGGAAATGCTCCAACAGAGATTGCAGGGATGTTCAGAAGTGCTGTGAGTGTTCCTACAGGCAGAGCAGCTTCCCGGGCTGAGGCTCCCACCAAAGCAATCCTTCCAAAAACACCAACTCTAAGCACCACAATTCAGAATATTCCCTTTCAAAGACAATTTCAACAGGCAAGAAGGCGCATCTTCTATCTAGATATGCTGAGCAGTAGTAAGAACAAATGTTTGTCGTGGTGGTCATGAGGCTCCTTTACTGTTAAAAGCCTTTTCTATTTAAAAAATGCTCTATTTAAAAAGAAAAATTCTGCATTTTTCAGTATTGACCTGTTGCTTTGTATGCTTGAATAGTTGCATACAGGTTTAAGAGTGAAGGCAAAAAGAAAGAAACTATTCTTTTTCATATAGGAGCTTAAATGGAGATTAATTCATGAAAATCTAAAGCTTGATTTTAGATACTGAATACTCATTTAAATTTGTCTGACAGAGCTCTGTTCTCCACTCTCATCTGTTTCAATCTACTTAATGAAATAATGTTTTATATAATAAATAACAGGGGAATTAAGCCAAGGAGTTAACAGTAAGCACTAAATAATAAATCAGTGCAAGTCTGGCACATAGCTTAAAGTTGTTTGCAAAAGAAATACATCAGATTTGATCTTTAAAAAGGAAGCAGAGCCCTAAGTTACTTGGGAAGGGCGATCTCTCCTATTCTGTACCTGCTGGCAGAAGGCCCTGTGACTCTGCCACGGCTGCAGTAAGAACTGAACCGTTTACTGATAGCTGGAAGGAGGAAGAATAAGAGGAGGTGGGAAGAAAGAAATAACCAAAACCATCACAGAAAGGCAAAAAATAGAAGAGATGGAGCAAAGTACAGAGTTCTTAATTGGAGAAAGGACTAGCAAGAGGCACGGTGTGGCATGTGCTCCGGAGAGGTCAGCAATGAGAATCAGTTTAGACTCACGCTTGAAAAGGCGAAGAAGGAGCAGCACCTCTCAGCACAGCAGGACATTCTCCAAAGGAGACACTGACAGTGGATCCGAAGCAGAGCTAATTAGAACCTCATCTTTGCACAAATATCTCGAAGAGTGCGGCTTTCCAGCTGTTTTTGACAATGTCCAGAGTGCTGCCAAAAGAGGCAGTTCAGCCCCAGCCCTGCTGCCCCAGCCCCTTCCCTTGCTGTTGGCAGTGACACCAGCAGCGTGCTCTGAGTGACACCAGCCCCCCAATCCAGCTGGGACCAAACCTTGTACCGGGCTGGCCGAGCTGCCAGGCAGGAGCTTTGATGATCCAGCTAACACAGAGCTGCTGGAGCTGGCACAAAGGGAGGGAGAGCAGCAGCAGCGTGGAGCCAGGGGCAGGGAAGGCAGCAGTGCTGGGCTGATGGCAACCAGTGATGAAAATTAGACTCCAAACTAAGACTGTGACAGCCTTTGTATATGAATGAACTCTTTCACGGCTGGCTACGGCACTCTCTGAGTGATCACAAAGACTCTCTTCCTTTACCAAACATCATTTTTGGCCAAGCCTGTCCTGCATTTTGGCAGGTGACACACGCAGGCTGCACTTACAGGTATAACCCCACGAAGCTGTGTATCACTTTGATGAAAACGAGGTGCTTTATAAACATTAATGCATTTTAAGTCAAAGCTGCCAGTCTTCTGTAGAAGTGACATCAGTCAGCTCCTTTTTGGGAGGGATAGGGCGGTTCAGCTGTGGCTGCTCACAGCAGTGAGCTCAGTTTGAGCTAAGGCAGGGCTGACTTGTGCTGCCAAATGAAGGCAATGTTTTGCCCGTAAGTCTCAGCTCCGGCGAATAATCAAAAGAAAAAGCTCGCAATGTAGGCATCATTACTGAGACACTTGGAAAAGGAGGCCTTTCGGAAAAGCCTGGATCTGAGGCTCCTTGCTTGTCAGCACCACTGATTAACCCGAGTGCATCTCCATGCTGAGGCATCCCAGCTTCTGGGCAGGAAGGAGCAGGGGCTGAGCAGGGTAGGGAGGAACTTTTCCATCGGGGTCGTATTTCTGCACGTTGAGGGAAATACTGCAAAGGTCACAGTAATAAAATAAAATAAAAAGGGGTTATATCCAGTTAAATAAAGGGATAAAGGTATTCCAGCCCTACACATTACAGCTCATGTTTTTTCTTTTAGAAAATGTAAGCACACTCTTCTGTAGCTCAGGTAGGTTTTTTGCTGTCTTTTACTCTAAGTTACAAATTTTGACTAACTTTCTTTAAGCACAACACTGAACAGTCTGTAGTCTACTCTATTAAAATAAATTTAATTGATATAAGTGAGAACACAGCATGCTTCCTAGTATTATCTAACTTAATTTTTCTGTGGGCTGGCTATCAGTTCTGAGTGTTCCACCACACATTCCCATTCCTTGCTCGGAACCTGGCCCCCCTGCTTTGATAGCTCTGCAGTGCTGTTTCCCAGCTGGAAGAATTCTAGTAAGACTTTCTAACTTCCAGAACACATATACCAAATGGCTACTCAAAAATATCTGCAGACTTCCATGTCCACAGTTTAACAGAACTTTAAAAAAACCACCTCGCCCTTGTAGAAGAGAAAATGATAGAAAATGGGGCTAGGCTGAATAAATGAATCAGTTTAACTTCTGAAAGAAAAAATAGGTTTCTATTCTCCCTACTTGGTTTCAGATGGCTGACTTCCATAATGCTCACTATAGACATCACACCTTTCCTCAGTTTTAAACTTTCCATTACTTCCACAGAAAAAACCTCTGTCCAAGGTTTAAATTAAATAAGAATTACTTTTGAATGAAAAAAAAAAAAAACCCCAAGGACCTTTCTTACAAGTTTTCATAAGATCCTAAATGCCCTAGAAGCAATGTTAGAGCACTTGCTGTTGATAGACACTGAAGAGATTAAAAGTCACTGGAGTTAAACTGAAAACAAAACTTTTTCATAAATTACACTTTCAAAAATTAGCAGCAGATGCTAATTTGAGAAGATTGTAGGGAAAAATGATTTGCACTATGCAACCCAAAACTTTTTCTAATACATGACATCATTTCCTTCTAAAAAGAAATCTGTTACATATCTGCAATAACAACAAATAAAGATGATAAAAAGTAGCCTCAATGCTTAAAAGTAATTTAAGAACAAGCAGCAGAAGTGTTTCTTAAAACTGTGTCCACTAACAATACTTACATTAATGGTTTTCCTCTGTGTATTTCTGTTTGGATCCATCTTATTCCCAAACCAGTTTCGGTCATTTTGAAACACAGCAAAACCAGAAAAACACCAAGTTTCTACTTGCAAAATATTACCAAAAAGCCACAGGAAAATCTCTGAGATGCTTCTTAGAGAAAAGTTGATCTTACAGAAAGCCAGCACTGCTTCTTATGGCTTGGATCCTCTCCCCTGCTATTTAGGCACAAAAACATTTCCACACAAGTGGTGTGATACATTGTTTTTCTTTGCTTCAAAAAATAAATTCTAATTATATGGGTGAGCATTTATGCTCTGTGTAAGAGCATGCAGTTGTTCTGTAGAGAAAACACATAAGTAATACACGATTTTTTTTTCAGAACATGTTTTTGACGTGTAATGAATGTTTTGTTTAAAGTGCTTCGTAACAGCATTTTTATGAGTCTTTTTGCAGAAATTTCTTAAAACAGTGAAATTTGAGCAGTGTAGCTGACTGTCTATATGAAAAAAACAAACCTGACAATAAACAAAAAACACCCCCACGGCCAACGCCCGCCTAAATCTTACCCAGTGCTGTCTCCCAGGAAATTGTGACAGATTCTATGAGAAACCTGGGTCCCGTGCACATTAGAAATTCCTTCCTGCAGGGTTAGCAGGTGTGGGCTATGTCAAACAAATTTATTGCAGTCTGTGCTAATCACCAAAATTATAGAAAACCTAGATGAAAGTGCTCTGCATCCAGCTAATTTGAAGCTACCATATGAGACAATAACAAGCTTCTAACAGTTTTCCCCTTTTTTAAAATACACTAATTATGCTTAATGTTCCCTGTCGCATTAGCTTTCATGGTAATTATATTTCAAAACTTTTGCAATTAGGGTACAGTTAATATTGTGGAATATTGCAATTATTTTTCATTGTGACACCTCTATTGAAAACTGGTGGCATAATGATCACATTGTTCAACTAAATCAGAACTGTAGAAATATGGCAAATGAACCAATTATAGATTATTATTTCTAATTACAGATAATGCCCTTTTCCTTGCTTTGTCCAGAACAATTTCCCAAATACCCAGACTCTTCCTAATGTAAAAAAAAAAAAAAAAGCCCAACAAACTGATTTCTTCACCTTCATTTTTGTTACACACATTCTAATGTACATATGTGTAATATAGAAATATATACTGTACATTATGTATTTATAACACGTGTGAGCAGGGACAGATGTGTACAGGCACATCAACACATACAGAGATAATTTACAGCCGAGACAGGTTCAGTCAACTGCAGCTCCAAATGTAAATAGCACTAAGTGCTCACTCTGAGCAAGGATTTTACTCAGTGGCTGAGCCTCGGAGGTAACTTCAAATGCATTACAAACGCGCTCTGCACCATTTCCAATTCAGCCCCACACTGCCCCAAAGAACATTTCCTTATTTCTGCTCACCCTCCCTCTTTAATAAACTCAAGGGCTTTGGCTCTCTACCCTTAAGCCTCTTGCTCACATTTCCATCATTAAACCTGCCTAAACATCAACCTCCCTCCATTTACAGCCCGGATTCTGTTTATTGATGCTGAGTGAGTTCAAGCCCTTGATAAATGACAACAGCAGAAATGCCCAAGAACTAATATATATAATTGTGGAAATTTGAGGTTCACTCTGGGGTTTTGAAGAACTGCTTGTAATTAAAGCAGTCTATAATTTGGTAGGACAGAACACTATTATGTAAAAGTACTTTCTGAAAAAACACAGCAGAGAAGTTGGAGAGGTACTGCTAAAAAAAAGCAGCCAGACAGGTAATAGGAGACATTCTGCTATTTTCAATACTTTAGCAATTCTGAGATTAATTATCATTTACCATTTGCATTCTTCATACGGAATTTTAATCAAAGCTCACTTAATTAAGTTTTCATTTAAATTACACTAAACCAGTGATAAATAAATCAACGATCAAATCACTGACTTCAAACAGAGAAGACCTTTACCAAACTCACTGGCTTGCCAAACCCACCATCTGTACATTTCCCAGCTACCAGACTAATGAATTTCAAGGTTATATCACCAAGTGTAAGATACAATTTCTGGCCAACATCCGACAGTGGAAAGAAAGCGTGTATAAAATGCTTTCACATCATTTCTGACATGAAAAGATCTGGGAACAACTTTACGTGACTCCTTATTCCCGCCAATAAAGAGAAATACAAGGCTTAAGTAAAACTCCTCCAAAGATTATTTCAGGCAGAAATCTGAAAATTGCAAATCTCAGCTTATTCAGTACTGTGTAGTAAGGTTTTTTGAAGAGCAATTGCCTGAACAATGAGCACATTTTCAAAATGAACTATAACTCTCTCTCCTCTGACCCTCTGAAACTCTAAAAGCTGATTTGAGTGATTAAATGACAGCTGCAAGTCATGAGAAATCTGGCACAGAATATAATTTTTAAGAATGCCTCAAAGTCCTGCCATCACTAATGTCTGTCATCACCCACCTTTCCATCATTTCTTGGCTCAGATTAATCGATTTTTGTTTTTTAAGTTGACGTGACTTATTTCTCTGGACATACTATTTTTCATGCAATTTTTGTTTCCATTAACTTAAGACACGCAGTCTCCACCATCTGCTGGGCACTGAAAAAATACAGGACAAATAAACTGTGCAGTGGAACGTGTTTCTCCCACTCTGGGTAACACCATTTATGTACCGGTGTAGATGGGAAGGAGAAGGTGGCCCATGGGGGTTATGGTCGTGTATAGATGCATATATACATGTTCCATATGAAAACCACCTATAAACTATACAGGTTTCCAGGATACGGATATGGACAATAACCAAAGACATCTAGCAATATAAATGTCAATTTAATATTTGCTGAAATATTTCTGATAGAAAATGTTATAATAGGCTTGAAATAGTTTAACAAAGGGGTTAAAAATAGTCATTAGTGGTTTGAAAAGAGGGATTGGCTTCTTTTCCTCATGAGAAAAAAAGGAAGTATTCAAAATAAATAGCTTTTTAAAATTTTTTTTCCTTAGCTATTGGCTATATATAAGACCAGTGCTCTAAAATCCATCATATCTGAAAATCAACTCATCTTGAAAGACTCCTCCAACATATTCTTAACTGTCCAAATCAACCACTTTAATAAAATAACAATTCTACAGAACAGCAGGGTTTTTTTGGGTTTTGTTCTTTATGGTGTAATTCTGCCCAATTCCTTCAAAATTTTCTATCACATTACAGATAAACGTTTTAAGGTAATGATCATCTTAAAGAGTAATGGCTTCAAGATTTTGAAGATTTAAGAAACAAAACCAATACTGACGTGCACCTATTTAACCACACGTCATCTCTACTGGACCCATTTTCTGGAGCAGTGAGAGCTGCAAGCACAGGTGTTGATTGCCTTGTTCTTCCTAATGATCACTGTTTTCTATTGGACAACAATATTTGCTTAATTTTCCATTATTCTCTCCAGAGGATAAAAAAACCTTCATTTCATCATATGGCATGCTGGGTAATGTCATGTTTGAGCACAGTGATGTCCACTGTGCCAGTAAATTTCACTTGGGAAATTCCGTTACTTTTCTAGAAGAAACATGGACATCCCAAGTTCAATTAGAAATCCACTGCTATTTTAATTTGCTTCATTACACAAAAGTTTTCTCCTCACATGTGTTGTGTTTGTAAGTGGAGACACAATTTTATTTCCAGAAATCTTTACGATGCAGTTTTAATTATATGCAAATTCCTGCTTAATTGATTAGTACAATAATGCCTATGTGAGGCATAACAATCCTCTATAATGACACAGCAGAACTCTATGTTCCTCTGAGCCACTGATATTTAAGTATTCCCAAAGTGAGTGCCAATGGCTTTTTTTGAGCTCTTCCAATATTCAAAAAAGGGACCTAATTTTGCTGTCATTAAAAACAACAGCATTATATTTCTTTTTTTGTCTCATCTTTGAGAAAACTCAAGTTTTTTTTTTTCCCCTGGCAATTTAATATTTATCAATATTGAATCTCTGATGTCTCATGAAAAGGATTCAACCAAGCTCAATGGAAGTGCAGGAAATTTGTTTCTAAATTCAAAAACTTCTTCATAATACAGTCTCTGTCTTGACTAATGTGTAATGTTTACAGTGGACCAGTCAGTCGCTTATCAATTCATTTCAGATCCTGTAATAAGCTTTTAACACTTTCAGGTAAAAAAAAAGTGGCATAAAAGTTTCTTGAAAAAAATCTTAGGGTTTGCATCAAGACAACACAAAAACTATCCACATTCTGATATGCATCACCTGTAAGTAGGAGTGGTTTTAATACCCTTATGGCAGGTTGCTTAGCAGTGAGAATTCAGCTTGGAGAATCCTTTTGTTGGTTTACATTTTGTAATTGCGAAGCAGAGATTGCCACGTGAAAAGGTGCCAAAAGTAGCACGAGGCATCGAGTTAGAGGCTCAAACAAGATTTAAGAACAAATAAAAGCAGGCGAGCAGCTTCATTATGTGAATTTTGATGAATAGGGTGCAAACAAGAAATCATTAGAGAACCTTTAAACATCATCTAATAACACAGATTAATAAAAGCACCTGGGAGGGCTGTAAGAAAATCGGTTCCCTTTCATTCCATGAAGCCTGTCAGAGCAGGCAGAGCCCAGCCTCAGCTCCTTCCCTGTCTGAGCAATTTGCTCTGTGTCTGCTCTGAACATTCTCCATCCCCGTGAGCTTCACTCACGGGAATATTCAGCAACATTCCCGTATTGTTATTACACGATTAAATTAACCATGTCTCACACCTTCAACACATCTCAAAGTGCAAATCAAGGGTGGAGAAAGCATTAAATCTTATGAAGTGGGCAGTTTCTACAGGAGCACAGTGGTCTGGAGAGCCACTCTCATGGCTGAGCTGCTGTGGGAGGCACTCCCTGCTCCCACCCAGGACATTTGCTCTGTGTTTGCCCTGCAGTGAGAAAACAAAAACTTAGACCTGAGAAAAGGAACACAAATCTAACAGTGGCTCAGACTGGAGACTAATGGGGGGAGATACAGAGAGTTTTGGTAAGAAAACACATGATGGGGTTAGAAGAACTCAAGGGGCAAGTTCTCCTTTTCATTTTTCTCTTTACTTATTATTTTATGTTTTTGATAACACTGCATTGAAACTGCAATCTGAAATAACACAAATTCAGTGCAGTTTTCTCAAACTTTTTAGATGGTTTCTCATAAAACCACCTAAGAGCATTTTGTGGAAATTAGAAATAATTGAACAGCAACATTTTTGCACAGATTTAAACCTAATGGTCATATTTCTGTAGATCCTCTCAATATAAGCCTATAATGACAGAGCATTATTTTCTGAAAAGAGCCAACAGCCATGTATTTTTCTGTTAATCAAATGAACTTAATAGATTGGTTATTAAAAAACAGTTCAAAATTTAAGATTCTCAGAAAAAAGAGAAAGTATTTAATGTGTATATTCAAACATCTAGTTAAAAAATACCATCCCTCAAAAAGCCAACGCAAACCCCCAGGTATTCCACCCTTCTCCCCAAACCAAACAAACATCAAACCAGCCATCCAGATTTTGAATTTGTGCCTTATCGCTTAGGAATTTGGAAATGTGAATTGAATTTGCCTGTTCTATAAGGATAATACTACGCTATAAACCAATCTATACTATGCTGTGAGGAAACCACTGGATGTAGAGGCTGTTGATCCAGCAGGATCCACCAGCACTAATTTGCTCAAAGAAATGTAAATGTTAAACATGAAGCAGTTGGCATCAGCTGAACCCGACGCGACTGCTCGGTGTTCCCCAGAATAGTTGGCTGCACTGGGGGGTTCCTGCTCTCAATGAGCAATTGCTGGAGCTCCCCAGAATAAAACTGCCTTGATAAAGAGCTGTGAAACAGCACCAGTTGCTTTGTGACAGCAGGATATTAATGGAAATTCTTCCAAAAAAAGAAATTGAAACAAGGCTCTCTAATGCATTTGCGTTCCTGGCATGATCTCAGAGGAACTGAGGAATCAAGACTGTGGAATCCTTCCAGCTGTCAACAACAGAAAATAAAGAGAAGGAAAAAGATATTTAGAAGTGGCCTGTAGTTGGAAAGCAAAGGAAGAACTAGGTTTTGTGGCCATTTTTGTCTGTCTGGATGACAGCTGCTAGTGATTGGTATTATCTCCCTTTCCCCTGTAAATCATTTGGAAGGATGGCCGTGGCACCTGTGAGATGGGCTGGCCTTCAGCTGCTGACAGGGCACTTGGGCAAGGTGAGCTTCCAGCCAGCCCCGAGTCCTTTCCTTAGATTGGTTTTGTAAGGACAGTCCCTCACAGCCTTTCTGCAGTACCAGAAGCACCGGTTCTCAGCCTGGTCATACACCTCAATCTCCATCATCTCCTAATCCCATCATGCTTTCCAGTCAGTCTCAAACCGGAAACTTAAGTCTCGAAAATTCCTCAATTTCTTCAAGGCACCTGGTTTTTCTCTTTGCCGTCTTCTCCAGCTGCAGACAGCACTCCTAGGTATAACTGACTGGCCTGAACATGTCTACTAAGCTCATGGAATAAATAGCTGGGGTTTTTTTAACTGGTTTCTGCCTAGTGCCTGCTTCAAACCACAAGGAGACAAACTATTCACAAGTATCTAATTGAATTTTGCTACATTTTTAGCTGAAAAAAGAGAACAAAGAGACAAAAGATTTGGAAAATGCAGAAACAATAATGAGTTAGTTTTTGAAATTCGTAACCATTTCATTTTGAAGACTTTTAGGCAAATATTTTCACCTTTCATTTTGAGGATTTAAGTCAGTTTTTCCTTTTTTTTTATCCACACTGAAAAGTAAAACAAAAAGGTTGAAACTTAGAGTGAGAAAAAACCTAACCCACATTTCCAATTTGTAGACTGAAGTGCTTCATATTGCTCTTCCTAACCAAATTTGCTGATTGGAAAACTCCAAATTTCTTCTTTCATCCCTCCTAAGTCTTACCAATGGCTTTTTTATTTGTTTGGCCTCCATGTTACTCCTTTTTGGTTTTGCAGCAAGTTTTTTCAGGTGAGGTGGAAATGCAGATGCCAGAGTTGATGAAACCTGTGGCGGTGCCTCAGTTT
>VZTA01015677.1:402-10868 GCA_013398855.1 Mohoua ochrocephala | reverse complement strand
AGCTTGCTTTAATTCCCCGTATTTTGTCTTCATTTTTACTTCTGTTAGTAATAAATTCTCTTTATATTGTTAAGTCTGAGCCTGTTTTATCTTGAAGCTCTTCCGTTTTTCCTCAGTAATCCTTATGTTTGCCTCACAAAAAGTGAATTTTTGGTTCCCCTTCTCTGCTTATCAATAGCAGAGGCATGTAAGTAAATAGGTTTGTTGGTGCTTGGGACATAACCAGCCCTAACCCACTACAATTAGCCACCCAAAAAGTTTGTCTTTGAGATATTAGAGGAGTAATACGAAAAGCTGGGAATGAGGAAAATAGAAGACCTTCTCTCATGCCTGAAATGAGTATATTTCGTGTGCATGTATCTGTGGTGCAATTCTTAACAAATTAAATGACAACAGCTGTGATTTTCAGTTGTCCTATTTAGTCCAATAAAGAAATATATTAACAAAAAAGTATATATATGTATATGTGTGTGTGTGTGGTGTCAGCTTTCACCAGATGATTGTGGTGAACGAAAAAGTGAGGAAGTTCTCTGTCAAAAATACATTAGTGCTTGGAACAACAACAGGAAAATACAGAATCTGGGGCAATTTTGGTAATCCAATATAGAAAAAGTGGGATGGCCTCACTAAAAGAGTTCTGTCCCACAACATGAACTTCTTGCTTGTATCACTTTTGACTCCAACAGCTTTCCTGCTAGTCAAGTGCAGCTAAAGGACTTGATGGACTAAATGTGTCGTGCTATTCAGGAATATGTGGTGATATTGACAAATGCTCACTGTAGTCCAGAATGAGGGAGAACCACCCAACTCATTTTCATCCATGACCTACTGGTATGGTAAGCATTAATTTGAATGAAGGTCTTGGAAATACAGGAGCTTGCTCATTACTTTCTGTACTCTGTCACATCTATTCTGTGACCTACTGCCTCTATTCCTCTGTTTTACTCTCGGACCAGCCGCTGTTAACCATTATATTTTTTCTTTTTACCGCTTTTTCGCTCAAAGCTATAATAGGCAGTTATTCTGAACTCTGTATGATCTAAGGAAGCCTTGGGAAAGAGAGACAGACACACATGTATGTGTGTAGTGTTGAGGGAGATTACAGAGTAGAAAATAATATCTGCATTCCTCGGTATGCTTTAAATTTGATTTGATGCGGAATTATCAAGCAAAGTTATCTGACCTGTGTTATGCAGGAGGAGTTACACAAGGTCCCATTTGGACTTAAAATCTATGAATCTATAACAGCAATGGAAAGTACATGTAAGGTGACCTTCCCATATTCACAGTAAGCTTCAGTCGAAAATGTCTTATCTGACTATCCATGCAACAAAAAAAGGGTTATAACCAACAATCTCAAAAACACCTCAGTATATTTTAAAGACAAATAAGGTCATTTGCAATGGTTCATCAATTTTCAGAAAGCATTTGAGTTTTTCATTCTGGGTTTTCTGTCGTGATTTTTCTTTTTTTTTTTAAATTGCAGATTGAAATGGGGGTTGGCAGGGATGATTTAAAAAACCTGCTGGGAAAGATAACATTGAGTTCCTAGGTAAGGGGTCTTGTCAAGAACTGTCCTGACAAACTTCTGCTTTTTCTGTGCCTAGAGAACACCAGTGCATAAAGAGACAATTGCTAAGACACCGTTCCTTTGCTTTTACTCCCTTGCTTAGTGATAACTGTAATTTATTTGAAAGAGCACAAGCAATGGCTAGACAGAGCAATGTGTCCTTCAGATGTAACCTTAGTAGATACTTAATTCTTACCATTTGTTGACCATGGCAGAGTGGGTCAAATGCCCTTGTCTGGTCTGTGATAGCAGAGAAAGAGTGTGTAAACAGTTCCGATAGTGTGTGAACCATGATGAATTGGGACAGAGCAGCCTGAGGTCTCTGGATGAAAGAGGAAAGGGTTTCTGGAGGCAGGATGAGGAAGAACTGCACTGCAGGGAGGCAGATGGAGAAGAATTATGTCTTTCATTTCCTGACTCCTGAACATGAAGTGTAGGTGAGAGAATGGGGTGGAGAGAGCCTTCATCCACCATGGGATTTTTTTTTCCCTTCCCCAAGGACAGTCTCTCTGAGGCAGGTAAGTCCCCAGGACTGACTGTTCTTTCCACACAGAGTCACGTCTCTCCGTAGTGGTGCTATTTTAATTTCCAGTCCCACTCTACCTCCACTTCAGCCCCTGTTTCAGGCTAATACATGACAGTGCAGTGTTTTTGATGAAAGGGAGGGTAAATGAAGGGCAGATCTGGCAACCTCAAGTCCCTTTTCTCATGTTCTCCCTGCCAACACACAGTGATAATGCTGTCTCTATTATCTGTCCTCCCGTAATAGGATATATGTGTTTGCAGAAAGCGGTGTGCTAGGGTTAGGCACCTCACTCAGATAAGATATCCTGTGTATCTTCATCAGGAAGTGCACTGAAGAAGCTCTACAGCTGACCAAAGAGTTTTAATGGATCTCAAAGACACAACTACACTTTGATCCATAGTTTTCTCCAGAATTCCTGCCCCACACATGCACTACTTTGTTTCAAGAGCTCAGTGAACAGCAAGGCACATAGCTCTGCTGTCTAAAAATAACCCCAAACAAACAGAAAACCAAAACTCTAAAAGCCAACAAACCAATCAAAACAAAAACAAAAACCACACAAATAAAAAGTGGGGAGAGTTTACTTTACAGTCCAGTGTCCAGAGACAGTGAAAACATGAGTTAGTCCATCTCAACTGGCCAGGGACCAGAGCTAACTCCCTGACATAGGTCACTAAGTCAGTAAAAGAATATTCTTTATCTCCGTCTCTGTTTGTCTTGTTCAAGGCCATGAGCTTGGTGCCTTTATCAATCTGCCTTTCTCACTTAGCTGCTTTGCTTGCAGTTAAAGTTGCCTGTTCTGTTTTGCAACATAAAAGATAGTTCCTGACATGAATAGGAAATGATGGTCTATAGTGGGATGATGTATTATAGGTATGTATTTTAGAATTCTACAGTATAACATAGTATTCCTACTATTCTCTTTATATCTTTAAACCTGAACTTTAGCTAGACTGTCAGTGACCCAAACTCAGCAGAATGCATGATTATCCCATATTAATGTCCCTTAATCCTTCCTTTTTGTTCACCACTCTCAAGAAAGCCACTTAATAGGGACAGAAAGTCAATAATTAGGATAGGGATTGTGTGGGGCTGGAAAACATAATTTGCAATCAAAAAGATGATGTATCCTGGGTAGCGAAGAGGAGAACATATCAAGGGTCTCCTAAGGCAGCCCACCTGGAATCCTGCCACCTCTGATGTCCTGGAAACACGTCAGGAATGCTGCAGATTATGTGCAGAGTTATGGAGACAGCTTGTTTCCTTCCCTTGTTGCTCAAAAAGAAGAACTTGTTGTCTTATATCCTTAGGCAGGCCCTTTGTATGGAAAGGACTCGAGATCAAACGTAAGTGGGCTGATGATTTTGGAGTCAGATTCCTGATCCACACTTTCAAACCTCCATTGTCAATACATAACTTATTCTGCAATCAGAAATGTTTTTCTGATGATAACTAAGGAAATTCAAAGGTGGCTTGTTTCGCCAATCCCACAAAAAACTGCATCCCAGCAAAAAAAAGAGAATGGGAAGTGTTCACACACTGGGACATGACATGTTCTCAGTATCTTTTTAATGGACTGTAATGAGTATGAGTTCTTCTTATTCCAATGATTAAATTCATTCATATGAAGAAGGAAAATCAAAATCTAGTAGAGGAATCAGGACATGGAAATGTAATCTGTAATTTTGTACCAGGCTAAAAATAAGACTTCACCAAAAATGAAGCAGTTACTTCTGAGGTCAAAGGTTCCCTACACCAGAATACTCCAGAGCAACATCCTCTCACCAAAAGAGAGCAGTAGAACACATTTAGTGAAATAGTAAGATGGACAAAACAACTACTGAGTGATTTCTTGCTGATGCATTCCCCCAGCTCCTGGCAGTTCATGATGCTGGCACTTCCTGAAGGGAAACTAACATTCATTCCACAGCACTTAATAACCTCCCATGGACCCATTCCTTCTGGACTTTTCCACTGCCTTTTTTAATCCTCTTGAATCCACAGAAACATCCTGTGGTGATGAGAAACTCTATTTAACTGTGTGTTGCATGAAAATTGCCTTTTTGTCCAAGAATCTCTTGGATACACCGTGATTTCTGTGTTTTAAAGACTAGTGGCAGAGTGATTCCTTTCCCTTTCTCATCCTGTGCCTGACTGTACAGGCATCTGTGAGACACCTGACACCATCAACATTTTCCCAAGCTTCGGTGTTTGACTGTTGAGTGCACACAGATCATTATTTGCCACCTTTTCCTACATTTCTTTTCCTGCATCTGATATATTACCTTTTTAGAAGCTGTGAGAACTGCAAGGAATATTTTAAAATAGGTCTGTACCTTATGCTCTCTCCAAGGCAACTACTTTACACTTCCGTTAGCCCAGTTTCACACAGGAACCCCTAAATCAACGGGAACGTACTATTGGAGAAGGCTGGCATTTAAACACCCTCATCTGTGGGCCCAGAATCTGCTTATTATTCATTTGTGAGGGGATGTTTTGGCCCTATGAGCAGTGGAACAAACCCTCAAGATAAGTAACGTCTGAGGCAGCTGCTTGAGTGGATCCATCATTATCACTCGAATACGCTCTGTGGATAAACAGAGGCCTTCAGTCCCTGGGGCTGCTAATCTGACACCTTTCATGGAGCACTAAAAGAATTCACTTAAAATTAAAAACAATGCACAGCTGTTTCAATGGATAAGTCATGCCATTTGCATGAGGATAATGGATAATCAATATACAACGGTGACACAAATTAAACGTGGATTAAATAGTCATTGTTCCACAGCTATGCTCTATGTGATTTTCCCAGATACTGTGTGATAGTCCTGTATTTTTTATTACTGCTTCAAGAAAAATGCATTTTCTTCTCTTAGAAGATGCTTCTTCTTTATCAGTCACACTGGTACAAAACAAACAAATGAAAGTGCTAATTTCCCCTATTTCTTTTTATTGCAGTCCTCAGATATTCTTGGTGCAAGAGATTCTGGGAATGGGCCAATAATGACAGGGCATGGTAAGCTTAACTAATTTTAACATTCTAAAAGTTTTCTTGTTTCTGATACACATTTTCTGTAGTTGATATGGAGATATAGACTCTTACCCTAAGAATAGGACATAAGGCAGACAGGATGAATCATTCCCTGGAGATGTCTGTCTCCCTCCACTCAGTACTAAGGGAGCCAAGGCAAACTGCTTAATTTAGGAGTCCAGATTCTTGGTGGCTACAATTCTATGAAATGAATCTTATTCCCATTTGGTTTTTAAGAGTTGTCTAGCAACATTCAGATTTAAAAGAAGTTATTCCTGTTTTCAGTTTACTCATACAATTATAATTAAATATTTCAACATCATTAATGTATTTAAACCCACATTTAGCCAACATTAGGACACACAGTTGCTGACAATGTAGAAGAATAATCTGAGTGATTTATGAGAATTTATGAGAATTTCCTTGAGGCAGAAATAGTAGACCCATGACATCTTAAGCTTCGACCATTCTTCTCTTTAAGATCCATTTGGAATTTAGGCACTGAACTCCTGTAGCCTCCTTTGAATGAATTATACTGTGGAATCCAAAATTTCACCCAAGCCTCAGTGACAGCGAGCATCTGAAAGAGGAAGCCGGAGGAAGTTATGCACAGGACCAAAGGTTGTGTTTAGACTCTGAATATAGCTCTTAATCATTTCAGATAAGTCAACCAAAACCCATAATTAATAACAAAAAGTAATAATGAACTTCTGTCTAACATACACTACTTAACTAACCTCAATTCAAATCACTGACCTAGAAGTATTAAACTCCCTTTCCCATTACTAATCAGATGAAAGAAACACCAACTGCTCATAGAAATGACTTTTTTTTTCATTTGTTTCACTGAGACAAATTAAGTTCTTTTCAGTCTGTGTGATATTTTTTCACAGGCAGACCTGGTGCCAAAAACCCCACCACTTCTTTTTATTTGTCAAAACTTTTGTGGAGAGACAGAAAGGTGGAGAGTGTTAAAAATGAGAATTATTTTAGTCATAGTTATAATCTCAAGAAATTTTCATCCACGGAAGAAAATCCTTTCTATTGGAAAAGAAAATACTGAAACGTCCCTTTATGTTTAACCCTGTCATTTTTGTTTCAAAATCAAATATTTCTGATGAAGGAAAAATTAGCAATGCAGGTTTTTTTTGACGATAGGTCCGTGAGCTCATGGCTCTTTCTTCTTCCAGGTTAAAAAACGTTCCACTCATTCTTGCTACATCTGAGTACTTAAACACCAGCATTTGCAATAAAAAGGCTGACAGAGACTGAGATAGACCTCAGACAGACTTGACAGTAGATTTTAGAAACTATTTAGTTTTGTATTAAAACTGGGGTTTTTTTGTAGAGTCAGTAGTGAAATTTGCACTGACCTCGTGGGGAACAGAGGACGACCTACATTGTGTACTTCCAAACAGCTCACCTCAAGTCTTGAAAATCTGCCCTTGCTTGGCTCTCCTGTTTGCCTGTTTGATCTGTGCTGTAATGGGAATTCTGCTGCTGCACTGCTGCCAGCCATCTGAGATGCTCACCATTCCCAAAGAATTTTGCTCTCGAGCTGGCTGCAAACTGACATTGCCTTTTTGTAATACATTTATCTGGGTGTTTGCTGGCAGGGATGGAGAGAAATGCCAGTTATGTAAGGGAGAAAACCTGTTTTACAAGTGAAAATAATGTCTACAATCTGGAAGATTTAAATGAGTCAGACGTTAGGATACACATTTAAACCCAAACCTGATATATTTGAATCCAGCAAATGCTTGCACATGCATGCAATCCTTTGGCAATCAGTGAAGAAATGTTCACATGACTTAAACTTTTCACAGGTATGAGACTTTGCATGACTGCTCCCTCAAGTGGGAATACTAAAATTACCAAAAGGGAAGTGGTAAGGGGAGGTTCTTATTAAGGGTAATTTCCTAACAGCTGCAAAGCCAGTTGCATAAAACAACCTGAGCAGCTCACACCATCAGTTGAGAAAAACTATGCTTTAATAAATTATTAGTGGCCAAATAGCCAGCATCCATTCCAAACGTCAGTTAGAATTTCAGAGTAAAAATCAATGCCCATCTATTAATATATAGCTTCATATAAACAAAACCAAAACAAACCAACCAACCAAACAAAAAGCAAACCCCCCCCCCCAAAATTTCAATTTTATTTATTTTCAATATTGTCTGGCTATAGCAACCGATAATTAGAAATATTGAATGCAGGCAAACATCTGCAAGTTAAAAATTTTTTGAAGCTTAAATCTTAGCATTTGGCAGTACAGAAATGATATGTTAGGCGTGTTGCACTATCTCTCAGTATGATAGCGACTAAAGTGGCTTAAAATTGGATTCATTTATAAAGCTGGACACCATTAATATCACCCCCTGCATGACAGTAATTCATTTCACTCTGGTTTGTCTGCACAGCAGTAGGGGCTCTGGTCCTTGTATTCAGATCACAGTCCTAATTAAGTATTCATTACAGAATACATATTTTTTCATTTTAGATGGAATATCAAACATTCATGCCTGGTATTAAACTTGTTTACCATTGGACTATTGTTTTATTAATAAACACTGCCATACATGTCAGCACTAACTTCAGGGTCAAAAAGAGAGCTGGGTTGAAACTCAGGCCTTACACACAAATTTCTCGGAACCTTTTGGGAAAAAGCTACAACTTTTACAGTAGTACCAACCCCTGAGATTTCAGGGGGAGTGATAAAACCTTTTGAGTTTCTATATTCCACTTTCTCTTTGAATGAACCTGAAATCTCATGAGGAAAAGCCAATCAGAGGTTTCTGGAGTCAAATAAAAGTCAATGGCAGATATTTAAATTTAGTTTGATTTTAGTGTTGAGCTCACAAACACAAAGGTACATCTATAATGCAGTTAGTGATTCTCCAAAAGTCATGCAGTCTGAGGAAAATGTCTCAATTTTGAGTCAGAATAATAATTTCTGAGCACTATGGAGCAAGCAATAGAAACCCATCCTGCTCAAATCCGCTTGTGCCTATAGAGTCACAGGTGACATCAGTCTGCTCAATCTTCTCTGCAGCACACCTGGAAGGCATATCTTTCTCATGGCCTCATTTTACAAGTCCATATGAATTCTGAGTCTGCACCTATCAAGGGTACACAGTCTTGCTGGACAAAAACTTTCCCAAAGTAGAAGAGAGAAGCCAGAGACACAATTAACATTGCTCAACCATAAAAAAATAAAAAATATATTCATCGTTCTCTGTTGAGGTGAATCAAGGGAGAATCCAGCTACTTTATTCAGACCCTTGTTTCCTTATTCTGCCTTAGGGAAATTCCTTGGGAGTCGCAGAAGACAAGAGGGGGTTCCCCTCATGTTTCACTCATTCCCTTGACCTGTCAATTCTGAATGGACTAGGACCTATCAAGATTAACATGTATTTTCAGTGTTGTGTCACCACTGTCTGCATTTGTGGTCTAAGATAAGCCTTGAAAAACAATAGAGATGGCAAATAACTGTACAGAAATTGTTGGATTTAGAGTACATTAAAGAAAGTGCAGACAAATTCCAGTATTTCCATCTTCATAATTTCCACATGTAGACACTTCCAAACAGCTCAGAGAATAAACGTGAAGTAATTTTTATAGAGAGAGAATACTCAGGAATAATGAAATAAATTCTTTAACTGAACAAAAACTCTCCAACTTGACAGCTTACTTTTCAAATAGAAAAACATATATTTGTGCTTTTCAGAAAAAAAAAAAAAGTCATCAATCTCCCACAGAAAAAAAAACCCAACCAGAAAACCAAAACCCAACCCAACTCAAACCAAACAACAACCAAAAAACAAAACATAAAAAACCCTATCCAAAGCCAACCAAATAACACCCCCTGTAAAACCAACCCAGCTTTGAATGGGAATTGTTTGGGGTTTTTTTTCCAGTACCTAAGAGAAGCTAATATGAAGAGAAAGTAGAAGCTTTATAGGATGATACAAATAAGGGAAGGGATTTAAGTGTTTTTTCTGGGACAGTTATTCTGAGTGTCCTAGAAGACTGGCCATAGAAGTATTTTGATATCTTCTGCTTGGATTATTTAAATATTATTTGGATAATTAGCAGAAAATGGGAGAGAAGACAAAAAATACAATGCGCATTACAGTTTTCTCTGGAGGAAGTTGTGTTTTGTTGAAAAAGTAATTAAAGAAATATTTTTGGATGAAAGTATAATCAAAAGATAAAATGCTACTTTGAAATGTTCCATTAGGTTGAAAGTTGCATTTACCACCTAGGAGGGAGTTTTGATGACTGAGCTATTTTCGTGAGCGTTCCACAACAGACTTCAGTCAAAAAGAAACACATTAGCACATACCTATTCTTTGTATTGTTTAAGCTAAGAGTCCATTGTGAATTAAACAAGCTGGAGAGCAGAGATGAGCAGCTTTGTCAGGCAGAGGGACATTAATGAATGTCTGGTTGTTAGAAAAGGAGGAACTGGCCTCTTAATCTGAGTAATAGGTGTCCACACCTAAACTGTCTCCTATGGGAGACATTGATTTGGATGATATCCATTGTGTAGATACTTCTGACTCAGTTATCTCAGAGTCCCTTGATCATCAAGAGGATGATTCTTTCCACTCTGAAATATATATGTAAAACAGACTGTATAAATTGCATCGTGACAGCTCCTGCCGCTGTCTGTGGAGTAAAAGAGAGTCCAGGACGATGAGTTGAAAGGAAGATGGTGCTGTAAATGTCTCCCAGGTACACTTAGGTGAGACGAACCCAAGAGGATGTTACTCAGTTCCCTGGAGTGACACCTAGAAAGCACATACATATCTACATTTTCTTAATGTAACTTGAAGACTAGGATCAGCAATAGGTTAACAAAGCTGAAAAGAAAAAGTATTGGTAATAGAAATGTCTTTATGTTACATTGAGTGCAATACATAGAACATCATAGAGCCATAGAGCAGTTTGTGTGGGAAGGGATCTTAAACATCCCTAGTTCCCACCCCCCTGCCATGGGCAGGGACACCTTCCACTAGTCCCTGTTGGTCAACTCCACATCCAGCTCGGCCTTGAACACTTCCGAGTATGAGACAACCACAGCTTCTCTGGACAACCTTTTCTAGCGCCTCACCATCTTCAACAGGAAGAGTTTCTTCCTAATATCCAATCTAAACCAACTCTCATTTGGTCTGAAGCCATTCTCACTTGTCTTGTCACTACAAATGTTTGCAAATAGTCCCTTTCTGTCTTTTTGTAGGTTCCCTTTGGGTACTGACTGGAAAGTTGCAATTAGACCACACCAGAGCCTTCTTTACTCCAGGCTGAACAGTCCCAATTCTCTCAGCCTTTCCTCA
>VZTA01015628.1:33737-103477 GCA_013398855.1 Mohoua ochrocephala | reverse complement strand
CCTGTGCCCTCCTGCCGCGCCGCCGCTCGGTTCTCCGCCACTGCGGCTCCAGCAAACGCCCGGATGCCCGACCTCGGCGCCTGGGGCGGCTCCCAGCTGCCCGCCCGGGCCGCGGCTCGGCGGGGCAGTGGGTGTAAGGGCCGCTTGCCCCCCTCGGGAGCGCTCCCGGGTCGGCTACTTCCATCCCGGACGGTTTGCTGCGAGTCTCTGTTCTCCGAGTATATGGACATACCAGGAGACATGTGGACGTATGGGGAAGCAGGACAAGAAGGATGAAAATCTCTGACATCTTTGGTTCACAGGTGATACAGGAAAATCCTGTATACCTCAGTCTCTCCCTCAAAGTCACGTTTTTTACACGAGGATTAACTAAGCTGAAAATTTTATCCCAGTGAATAATACCCATGTGGATAGCAGGCTCAGTTTGCTCATGACAAAACATTTCAAAGACATAAAACTGATTTGTTCCTTGTTTGATATTGAGTGTCACATACACCGAATTTATATAAATATGATTCCTACAGTCGGTCATCTGAGGAAAACTGGGGTTTTTTTATGGATTATTGCCTGCTCTAAAATAGGGTATGTCACTAGGAAGCAGTGCTTCAGGACTCTCCATCATGCTGTCTCAGTAGGGATTCCAGCTACATTCCTGCCTATGTCACAATGGCACAGTATCCAGGCTATTTTATAATTAATACAATAAAACTGATCCAAACCTTAATTAAAATACAAAGTATAATGGAGCATTACATGTACACTTGTGGCATCTTTGATGCTCCTCCTCCGATGCAAAAGGCCTCCTCTCCCCCCTCCTTTTGCCGTCTCTGTTACAACTGCGTGTGGTCACATTCTGGCATCACTGCAGCACGCAGCTGGGTCTGCAAGAAGAGGTATCATCGTTGGGGGTGGCACAGGAGGTTACTAGCCCTAACTCTTCATTCCAACACCACTTTTCTGGATAGCTGAGACACTCTGTGAGTGCTCTGAACCCCATTTAGAGAATGCTGGTGTAAACTGTTTGCCCGTTTCAGCGAGAGGCAGTGATTCCACAGCTGTCTCATGAAGAGTCTTTTGTGTGCTGGGTGTTGGGCAGACAGCTGGGGTCGATAATCTGCCGTCCCAAGCTATGTCATCCCCACTTGTGAATTATAAGCTGCAGTATCTGCTAGCAGTGGTAGATACTCCAAAGTAGATCAATCACGAGCACTTTCTAGTTCAATTCTCTGCAGAAAGAAAATCGGTGTGGATGTGCTGTCTGGTCTGCCACTGGTTGCTTTTTAAATCCTTGTCCAGCTTCAGCCAAATCTCTCAGAGACGTTAGCAGTATAAGAAAATAAGTGGTTGTGCAGAAGATAGAGATTCTAATGTTCCCACAGAAAGGAAAGCTACCGTAGGAATTCCTATCCTGCTAGATTCCAGGAATCTGCTTGGGCAAAGGATGTTGCAAACATGACTCATAATTTCTGCTGCTCACAGAATGCCTGTGGCATGTTGAGCCCTATTGGAACAGGGTTAGAGGGAGCATGCTCAGAGTTTTATGGAGTTTTTAAAATTTCCACTACTGAGTGCTAGTAGAGCTGCTCAGCTGCTAGAATAAACAGCATTTTGAAAATAGTACATTGCTACGTGGTATCACAGTACTTTCTGTATTTTTTTACAGTGGATTTAAGAATTGAGTAGGTATTAAATACAGATCATATTTGACTGTGAATAACATTTTATTCAATTAAGGATTAAATTAAAAAGCCTATGGTGGAAAAAAAGCCCTACAAAAAAGGCATCCAGTTACTCAGTCTTACAGTCAGAAAATTATATTTAACAGCATAGGATATTTCACAGAAAAGAAATCACAGCAACAGGACAGCCTGTGTTCCCTTCTCAGAGAGCATGACTGCTCCTAGTGCAATGTGGTTTTCTTTTTTTCATTTTTTTTTGGTAGGCTTCAGTTTTTGTTTTGCATCTAGGACATATTTGCAGTTCTCTCACTATCAAGTGTGAGTCTAAACAAGACACATCTCTCAAATAACATCTACATCTTCAGGGAAAAAAAAATGTGTCACGCCTCTGAGCCAGCTTTCTCCCCTCAATTCTTCCTGGTTTCTCTGAAAAATAGTTGAATAGAAATTTTTCTACATATGAACATTTGCTTTATATAAGCAACAGTACAGTTAGGTTTTCAACAAATGTCTTTTAGCTGTTTAGTCTTGTAGAGGCAAGTACCTGGCACTGTAACCTCCACCCATTTGTTCATTACTACACTCCAGAAGCAGTTGGCATAAAAACTTCATAAGTTACAAGAGAAAGTAGCTAGTGATGAGAGGAAGCATTGCAGAGAGAAAATAGAATATCTTGCTGCTGACCATACTTCCAGAGATTTCAAGGACTCAGTGGAAAAGGAGATAGTTAAATAAAAATTAACTTCTATAGGCCTATACGGGTGAATGGTGCTTTTATTCCTGTAGAAACATATCTAGGGAGTCGTATTCATACTTAAATAAGCACTACTTGTTCCTTGTCCAGGATAGTGGGAAAAAACTGGTTTAGACAGGCAAACATACTCGCTGTTCTTTGTTAAAAGCTGCATACCTCCACTTCAGTTCTGGTTACACCAGCTTGTCTATCAGCAAGTGAAAATAATGAACTTGATTCTTGACCAGTTTCCTTGAACACACCAGGTGGCAGGTGTCCCCTAAGCATACAGAATTAGGTGAAAATTCATAATATTGCACATTTTGGAAAATGCGTGCTGATAAATGGAACGGGGGCCTGCATTTTGCTCAACAGTGAGCTATGCAGACAGATCATTTCCCCTCTCCCCTCTTTGATGGCTTTTAAAGGGACACTGAAACCAGGATTTAAGCAAAGTTTCATTTCTGACGGAAAATGAACTAATGAACTAATAAAGCCAGCCAGTTTCATTCTGTTCAGAACTGATCAGACGCTCTTTTCTAAAGGAGAAAGATTTAAAAAGTAATGGCATACCCTCATAACATACAGCTTAATTTTATAATAGCTAGTGTGGGCTTCTAAAAAGGTTTGGCCAGCTGGATTTTCTGAGCAGGTACCAAGCTAGAAGTGCACACTGTGATTGGAAGAGGTCAGTGCAGTTTTTACATTACTGTGTATTTCATCTGTTTAAAAGAAATAGCTCTGCACACCACTTCTGCACAGGTAAGTAAAAATAGAGACTTGTGATGTGTTCAGTTGCTCACAGGGAAACCAAAACAGAACTGTTTTATCCCCCTGAAGCAAGATGTGCAAAATGCACATGCCTTACATCTGTAGCTAGAGTAAGCCATCCAACAGACGAGGCTGTTCTATGTTCATATCTCCACGCTGAGGGAAATAGGTCCCATATAATCCCTCTCAGTGTGACTACAAACAATACATAAACCTATGGTAGGAATCTCTTTAGATAGATTTTGGTGTCAGTGACTCTCCAGCTGGTGTCTGGTGTTTTTATAGATGCAGGAGACCCTGTTATCCGGTGTCTTAGATTTTTATTTGCATTGAATAACTCTTTACACATATCGACTGTAATCGTACCAATATTTAGGCATGTGCTTACACTGCTGTATGAAAAACAGTGCTGCGACATGTGATCAATCTTCATGGAATAAAAAAGCCAAGCTGCTTGACAAAGTCAAGGTTTGGTTTCTAAAATTATTCTGGAAATGTGTGCTGATGCTCACAAGGGTAAGGAAGTTCATCCTTCCTTTATAAAAATTCTGTTTAAAGCCTTCTATCTTTTGTTTGAAGTTTATGCTTTTCTGAAGTTTCTATCACACTGCAAACAATATGCTGTATTTTGTTCTCTGGAGTTGCCCATAGAGAAAAGTGATGTTCACGGAGATGATAACTTAATCTTAAAAATAAGCTGACATTTTGACCGGACTTATTGATTGACCATTTCGTACAGGAAGAAATACTTGGAAATAACATGCTTGATGAAATGGCAATTTGTGCTGTGCACTTCATTACCACATGCTATAAAGCAGTTACTTTATATACTTACAAATATAACTAAATACACTGATATTAGTATATTTAGTTATATTACTAATATAACTAAATATACTATACAGTTACTAAATATACTTCAGTCTAAGATTTTTCATAGGAAAGGGTATTCACCCTAATAATTTCTAAGCTGTTCTACATTCACAGTTGTATTACCATAGTTGCTGAGTACCTATACAGGTAACCAGAGGTAGTACCAAATGCTATTCATATGAATTTGCCTTTTTGGTACATGATCAGGCCAGTGCTGTTACTGGTTCTCCCATAAACTGTATTAGTTTTACTTGTTGGAGGGGTTTTCTTATCATCAGTTTTGCATCAACCACCTCTCTGTGCAGTGTCCTGAGCTTTCATGCAGCTATAGCCCCCCAACACTCATTTTCATTACATGCTCAAGAAACAACAGAAGACAAATAGCTGCTTAGGCTATGCCCATTTCTACACTGGAGGCATCTGCACCATTTCATTAATGAAGTGACATCAACGCATGTTTATCTGGGCAAGGCATGATGCACACATCTGTGGGTATGCGAGTCCGGGGCATACAAGCTGGCATGTAAAGGTCCCATCCAGCTCATTTTTTCTGTTTCTGTGACTTCCAAGAGGGGGTGGAGGACAAACAGATGGGAAGCATGTTTACTCTTTCTTGTTTTCAGATCTCGTGTGTCAGTACCCAGCAATGCCAGTTGAGTGTGGATTCGGGAGCTGGGGGAGGACTGTTGATCACCTTAAGCTCCCTTTACTTGGGATGGGGGAAATAATGGTAGTCTTTCGAGGTATATCCCTGAATTACACTAATTTGCTTTTCAACGCAGTATGGGACCACAAAACCCTTCTGCACCTAGAGAGGCAGCTGGCTTTACAGAGAGCTTTATCGAGAGCAGTTCATGATAGTTAATGAAAAGGAAGGCCCTTCAAGTCGTGACACAGTGAGTATTGCACAGGTAAATCAGTCTTCAGAAGCTGATTGCAGGCAAAGCTCTGTAACAGGATACATCTTTCATTATTGATACTAATTCTTTGAACGCCAGACATCTGTAGAAAGAGGTAAGTAAATGGAAAATGGTATTACAGAAAAAAAACAGTGAAAAATGTAGGAATGAGAGCAGGTGGTAGAGCCATGTGACTTTAGATTTGCCAAGTACAATTTGTATTCTCTCAGGTTCTGTATTATCTGCCAAATACTACCTTCTCAGAATCCAGAAGAAAAAATGCCTTTGTCCTTATTCTTGCACAGTATTTGCTAATATTTTGTATGAATTATTAATTAATATTCTATAGCCCCCTACTTGCAGTCTGCTTCTGATAGGCCTAATAATGAGGAACAGAACCACGCTAGGTAGTTACACATAGGAATGTTAAGCACGGCTGCTTGGGCAGTCACATGTGTCGCGGTGACTTTGTGCAGCAGGAGTCAAAGGGACAGTAACAGCCCTAAAGTACAATAAAAGGGAGGCACACTAATGTATGTATCAGGATAATACTTTATTCTCTGATGCACAGTGAGGAATACAAAAGCACGTAACTGGATTTTTCTGAAGGCCTAGATCACAGCTACAGCGGTACCGAGTCGGGAGGATGTCAGAGAGCTCCGCGCTCTCTGCCAGAAACGTTTTCTGCCTCGGCTTCTGTGCATCACGCCTGGTGTAAACCAAGCACGAGGGTGGTGTAAAAGGCTCCATCTGTCGTGTTGGCTCAGATCCACTTGACAGAAGCCAAAACCCATGAAAGTAAGAGATGAGAAATCAGAATTGTGAACCCACTTCCTCCTCTCTCTGCTTTGCCTTTCCCCAGTTTGTACTTCTCCAGGAGCAAGAGGAGCTGTGTCTTGTTCTAGATTGTTGCTTGCAAAATGAGGGGAGTCAGGGTTCACGCATCTTCCTCACATTAAAACAGGGACTGCTCACAATTTAGACTGAGGGACTTAAAGAAGCAAAATACTTTCCAAAGAGCGGCAGAAACCAGTCATTTCACCACTTCAGAAAGCCAACACACACTTCCTGGCTGGTTGCTCTTCCCCAAGCTGGTTTCGGTTCAATATTCAGAAAATGCCAGGCAAATAGTAAATCAAGTGCAAGTTAGAACAGTCCTTGTAACTGCCTGGTGTAGCAAAATACTTCACTTTCTAGGCAGTAGGAATGCAAAAACTCGGTCTTGTCGGTAGGTTCTTGTTGAGGTGAGTTCTCTTAGTTGCAGGATTAACCATCCCCATGGAGCACTTGTGCAATACTATCTTAGCAGGGTCACAAATTATCGAGATAATTCAGAACCATTTCTTTTTCTTTATTATTTTCTAAACAAAGCTTTTTCTCTGGACTCATGGTAACTCCTCTTTTACTCAGTCATGATATGATCACAAAGTAGATAGGGCCCATTTACAGCCATATTAATCCCAATCAAGGACAGAAAGCAGTTCTACACTTTCCACGTGGAGTTTAAACAGTAAACAAAAGACCTGTTTTGTAGGAAGCATATCATGAGGCTGGAGAGGCTTGGATTCATTCTGGATAGCAATTCTTCCTCTCTTGTTAAAGCGAACTTACAGAGCAATCTGGTATTGCAAGTCCACACTGACATCTAGTGCTGAAAAATTTGCACTAGCCAGTGAGGAAACAAAGAAGGAAAAAGGTGTTGAACTGGAATGAAAAATCTAAAAATATAGCAAAGGATCCCTCCTGCTTTATGAAAATGTCTGGTGGATTGTGGGTGTGTCCTGTGGGCAGGAGGTGCTCTGTCTCCGTGAACTTGGGTGCTGAGAGGGCATCCCTTGGAGAAATGCACGGGATACTGGGTCTGACAGCCAGACAGCACAGCAAGCCCTGGCTGCTCCTGAAAACTGCTCTTGAGGTCATGAGGAATCTTGAGTCGTGACTTACTTTAAGTTTGTTTTGTAGCCACTGCTACTGTAGGACTTGGTCCAGATCAGCGTAACCAATAGAGAACTGCTGCCAATGGCCCAGTAGTCTTGATGTCACAAACAAAGACTTCACAAGATTGAAATGTTCTCACCTTCCAATCTGAGAAGAGAATTTCCTGGTACTTTGGAAAGATTCCCTCTCTAAGCTGTTTCTAGGGAAGAGGGGCTATTTTTTTTTCTTTTTTTGCAGTGGCTTTTAGTTCTTGATGTTCTCTTACCTCCCATTTCAATGCAGAACATTCTCATCATTTTTACAGGCACACAAAAATTTGCACTTTACAATATTTGACTGTGCCTTTAAGGGCAGGCAAAGATTGTAAAACAAAATATTTGTGATTTTTTTATTGCAATTTCTACCTTCCGTGGGGAAGTAAAAAGTAATAATAATATACAGAATAATGAATGTTTTTCAGTGTCTTAGCTGCCAGCACAGTTCCTTCCCTGTCACCAGGGAAATGGTGAGATTAAAACCATGTGCTCTGTGTGCTTCAGAAGTGAAATATGCATGTCAGTGTTGTATAAATCATCAAAGGAGATGAGCAAAAGGGCAGATCCAAAGCCACCAAGATCAATGGACGTTTTTTTTCCCCATTAAATCCCATGAGCTTTGGAGCAGGTCCCGGCGGATGTCAGAGCTCTGCCAACCCCACTGAGAAGCAGTAATCCAAGTGCTGGTGCGCTGCTTGGCAAGCCACAGCTGTGAGGTCGAGCAGCGGTTGGCAGATGTATCCTTCATGGAGAGAACCCTGGTGCTGATGAGCAGGATTTCACAGCGGGACCCGGCACGGGGGAGTTCTTGTCTCTCTGCATGGAGGCAAAGCGGGGCCTACCCAACCAGTGGCTGCTGAGTGTGAGGCCATCCTCTTCCTTCAGACACACACTGAGGCTCACCAGCAGGCTGCATCTCCTGCTACCTGGTACTGCCTGGGGAGCCGCTCTTTCCTCCTCCTCCTTCACAGCACAGCAAGCAACGACCGGCAGGATTTAGTCCTCCCTGCCTTGTGAGTGTGAAAGCCTCAGAAAAAAAAATGTGGCTTTTGTCCTGTACATAGTACCCTTCCTCCCCTTGTAATCAGAAAGCCCAGGTACTCAGACACAATTTCTTCTGTCAGTTTTTGCAATTTTTTATTTTTTCTGGGAAATAATCATACAGAAGTAAGCATGTTGTCACATCTAGGCTGCATTTTTTTGCTGCCTTTGTATCTTATAATCAACAACGGCATGCAGATTTTAGAAATGTTTCAGACTTTTGTGTCTGGGCTGGACAGATTGGGATGTGCAGGGAGGATTGGCAGACCCAATTAGACAATAAATAGCATAAGTAGCTGTCAAAAAATAAGGCTAAAGCAGGAGAAAGCATGTGGCATCTCTCACTAGATAAGCTAGAATGATTGGCATATTCAGTCAGAAACAGTCGTTTTCTGATTTAATGGGGGCTTAAGACAAATTGTCTTGCAGCTGAGACCATGCAAATCAATCATTAAAATGTCAGGTTAGAGTCTGATGTCAGTTAAAATTCCATTAATATCGGTAGAATTGCACCAACTTTATCCATCCAAATTTATAGGGTGCAAAATTTGACCCATAATTTTATTAGGAGCAAAAGCATGCAAAACTGTATCACGTCTAGAATTTTCTTGAAATAAAAAGTAATAGAATAGTAAAGCCAAGAATGTAGAGTAGACTAGAGTAGAAAAGAAAAAGAAGGAAAAAGAACAGGAACAGGTAAAAGAAAAGGAGAGGAAGGGGACAATGGAAAGAGGAAAGGAAAAGGGAAAGAGAACAAAAGCCTGAAAGAAATGCCAAGAAAAGAATGCGGGAAATTTCCCTGAGGAAATTTAAAAACATGGGAAAAAATTCCAAATGTATATTAATAACATTGAATTAAATCACTTCAACACTACTGTCATCATATCGTGTTCCCATCCATCCTTCCCCTTTCTGCTCCCAAGAAAACCCAAAGGACATGCAAGCTGGTGGCAGTGATTTATTCAAGAAGGTGGCACTATCATTTTAAAGGTGACTGGTTTGCAGAGCATATTTGGTGCAGTGACTGAGCATCCAGTACAAACATAGCCAGCTGACATTAGTTCCTAAGCCTTTAGGAACATTCAGCGTGTGTGGAAATCAATGTTTTTTCAGTGTGGTACTAGGCAGTAACAGATACATTCCCAACTAGGAGTGCTGGCTTGCTTCGTGCAGAACATGATCTGGTTTAATTTCAAATATTTGAGAGGAGGCAGTGAGTTAGGCTGAATGGTAATAATTTAGTATTCGGTGCTTAACATTAAATCCCCCACTTGATCCTTTGCCTTCTGCTTAGGAGTGGGGTTCAGGGAAGGGAACACTCCTGCTCATACAAACAGTGTGAGTTGGGGCTACACCCACAACCCAGGTCAGAGAGCCTCTCTGGGGCCTCTCAGTGACTCAGGACTTCGACAAATCCCCAATCTGGGCTGAAAGAATAACTTTTGTAGAGCAGTAGATTGGTTTTACAAACAGTTGCTGCCCACAAGACAGGAATGACAGAGTTTTGGCAGTGTGCAGACCCAGGCAGCAGCAGATCAAGCTGGGGTGCCTGACACAAGTACCAACCTTGCCTCATCGTGCTGCCCTTATCTTAGAGGCTGGCATCCTTGCCCGGAGCTGACAGAAGGATACAGACAGCTTGACGTGTTAGAGTAAAGCAAAAAATATGTCAGTCAGGAACAGTGGCAGTTCAGGAGCAGCTGTGTGACCCATCAACACACTCTCCCTCGAGGCTGGGAGAAGGGGTGGGACAGCCCTGCTTTAATCCATTGCCACATCCAAGTTAATATCCTGATACTTCAGAATTTGGCTATGAACAGCTTCTAATTCAAGCTGGCTGTCCTCGGCAACAAAGAAAAATGTAAATGCACAACGATGGTTATGCAGTGCGGTGTGTTAGTGATGGTGGAGGAAAAGTATGCTTTAGAAAATTCACAAATATATAGTAAAACCCCTAGAACTGAAGAAGCTGAGAAGCCTTTTTTTTTTTTTTTTGCAGCTCCTTCATTATATTTGGAGTAATTCTCCTTGCCTTTATTTGAAAATGGTTCTTTCCAGAATCCTTTCAGACTTCAGACTTCATTTAAAATCATATTTGATGATCTGATAGTTTGCTCTGTCTGACAATATTGCAGTGCAGTTTTCAACAGCTGTAACCCACCTGAACTGATGTGCCTCTGCTAAGAGTGTTCAAACCAGGGCTTCGATTCAGGTCCCTATTTGCAGTGGAGGCTGAAGGACAAACGTAAATGCAATTCCATTTTTATGAAGGGCATTTTGCAAAGGGAAGAGAAAAGGTCAAACTGAATAAGGATGCTAAAAATTGTTAAAAATATGTTGTTAAATCAAAAATTATTTACATGAAGAATATCTTCCCAGTGGAAAAAAACTGGAAGGACAGTATATTTTCCCAGAAGAAAAGGAACAAAACGAAAGAGGATACAATGCTTGAAGAGCAGCAGCAGCATAGGTCGGAAGAAAACCTGTCCTTGTTTTTCAGCTACCTGGCTTAATTATTTGGGCAACTTATAAGTCAGTCTTGTCTCTAGCTGATTCAGTTCCTCCCTTTCTACTCCCTATCTCTTTATCATTTTGTCAGGATAAAACACATTACAAATTGCAAGAAGCTCAAAGACTAAGTAAAAAACATGTTAATAAGCACAGAAGGTCAATACATTTTGTACTAGATCCTCATGATAAGAAGAGCTTTGGAAACACAGAACTTTCAGAGAGCTCATGGTGTCCAAGTTATGCACGTGCCAGTCACAAAAAACCCATGTCACTAATGCTCACCTGCTAAGCAGAGCCATGAAGCACAGAACATGCAATAAATATTTCTGCAAAAATACCTTGTAAGTTCATATACAGCAGGATAAATCTGAAAAAATGAGTCAGAGAAATACAGTCATGTAGAGATTGTAGTGGCCTGAGAAGCCACTTTTGAATTCACCTGGTGATTTATAGATATGACCTATGCTGGAAGAAAATAGATAATTTTTTTTTCTGATCAGCAGCTGACATAAACCAAATGTATTTACTGTCAATGTTGCAGTCACAATTAACCACAAAATCCCAGAAATCAGATGGTACAGAATTTACTGTTTTTCACTAATATTGCTGCATGGTACATTTTAGGGCTTTCTCAGGTAAGACATTAATTCTTATTAAAAAGTCTTGTGGGCATCAAAGCAGAAGTAATGAGACAAGAATTAGCTGGGAGTCCAGAGGCAAATGGGGTGAGGAGGTCTATATTGAACAGCTCCTTAATAAACAGTAGGTGAAAACTCACGAGAAAGGAGGAATATGCCAGATGGAAACAGCTTTGCCTGCTGCCTGAATAGTCTTTCACCCCATTTTAGAGAGGTAGGGTGGAACATTGTCGAGGCTGATCCGTCCCACAGACAGGCAGTAAAGAATTTGGGCTGTCTCTTTATTGCTGTCTGCTAACTGAGCTGACTGCCAATTCAGACCACCGGTGGAAGTTTAATTATCATCCCTGTTGTTTTCATTATAAACTGCTGTTCCTTGGCAGTTTATCACTTCAGTTTTTAAGGCCTTTCTGTGTGTGGTTTGGTCACAGAGGTAGCAGAGCTAGATTGATTTAGAAACAGATTTAACCAGACTGGTGCTGAAATTGTGGTTAAACTAGCCTGACATACCTCTTCCCCTCTTTCTGTAACACACATGCTAAAAAACCTGCCCTTATATTTACCAGAATTAAACATAATTGGAATTACATCAATAGTCTTTGCTGAACAGTCTCTCCAAGACGCCTCTTTGAGAGGCATATGATTAATCCAGTATCTCTTAATAAGACTACAGCCTGGCTCACGTCCAAGGTGCAGGTCAATTGATCAACATTTGCGAGAAATCCTGAATTATATTCCCAATTTCAGTTTTCATGGAGCTCAGAAGATCTTTTCCCTACCCTCCTCCTCCAGACCGGGGATATGCCAGTCTCCCAGTTCCATTGGTTAATGAAGATCTGAAAGCATAGCTGTTCCTGAGAGGCTTACATGTGTTTCACATACCAGCAAATATGCCTGGAAAGTGAGAACCTGAAAGGACATAAAGCAGATTTCTGTAGACAGTATTGCCTTATGCTGCTTTTCAAAGAAACAGGGTGGATTTTAAGTTTTTTTTCCCCCTCCATAAATCAAAGAGGTTATAGAAAGGGTGATTCGTTCCTCTTCTCCACAGCAGACTGTGCTTTTGAAGGCCTTCCAGAGTACTTGCCAAAAAAGTGTTTATTACCTACCTGTCCAGGTCTTTAAAGGGCAAGAATATATTATTTTGGAAGGTGTAATCATATGGTTACAAATCCAGCATGCTGTGTGGCTATTGGTGTAGGTAGACATTATAAAATGCTTCCAGAAAATGTTTTGATAGTGGCAAGAAAAGAGTTGGAACTGATGAACCAGGTTTTCCCAGGCCACATTGTTCAGGTTTAGCCCCTCAGGATCCGTCTCCACTCTAGGTCTAATTCAAGTGAGCAGCAGACCCAGCCAGAGCCTGTGCAGCCCCGCTGCAGGGCTGCATTCAAGTGCCATCACCCATCCCCATCCTAGTGCCCCTTCCTGTGAGAGAGGAGGGCAGGAGAGCAGAGGTGGAAGAACTGTACAAGCACTTTGGTTATCATTTGTGCTTGGTGTCAGAGCTGCTGTGGGTACATCCCACAGCTCTTAGCCTTAAACTAACCCGAGCTGTTCTGTCATTTGTTTCCAACCAATCTCAGGCCATAACTAGAAAACCCTCATTTTAAATGCTCTTCTTGCAGAATGGCCCTCCCCATGTTGCCACTGTGGCTCCTGACAGCAGAGGGATTTAGGGTTATAACCCAGCCTAGTGCAGTGCAAAGGAAACACTTGGATGAGCTGGGCTGTATTTGTTGTCACGCTTGGACATAGCACCCAGCTATGGTCCCAGGACCCTGAGTGAATCCTCAGGGATCACAGAATCACAGAATATGCTGAGCTGGAAGGGACCCACAAGGATCATCAAGTCCAACTCCTGTCCCTGCACAGGACACCCCAACAGTGCCACCATGTCCCTGAGAGTGTTGTCCAAATGCTCCTTGACCTCTGGCAGGCTTGGGGACATAACCACTGCCCTGGGGAGCCTGTTCCAGTGTCCAACCACCCTCTGGAGTGGTTGGGCCCTCAGTACTGACAAGATGTCCACAGAGAGACTGACACCATTTCTCCTGGCAATACTAACTGGTCAGCATCTGGCTGCAATGGTCCTTTAGCTGTATGAGGGGTCTGACCCCAAAGGCACACGAGGCTCTTCCCACTCTGATCTGTTTTCTGCAAACCTGTAAGGGCAGTTGGAGCTTCACAGGCTTTGCCTCAATATCTTCTTCTTCCTGAAAGCCCCTGTCCAGAAGGGCTGGATTTGAACAGCCCAGGCGAGTTGCTCCCCAGTTTCTGGAATACAGACAGCTCTTTAATTAACCCCATTTGTGGCCTGACCTCTCTTTGCTGTCAGATCTGCTTTCACTTTTTACTTCCTCCCAAACATGACCCTGATATTTACAATTTCAGAAGTGTAAGTTTAAGTAACTTCAGGAAATTTAGAGATTGGCAGTCTTGACGGAGAAGTGTTTAACTTCCAGCAGAGAGGGAACATATCCCAAATGGCCTGAGGAAATCAATCTCTTTCTTCCTTACAATTCCTTGTCTTGCACGTGTCACATCCCATCTCATGTTCATCCAAGAGAAATACTCTGCCTGACCAGTCAATCCTTTTTTTCTATGTTCTGTTACTCTTCACATATCAATAAAGCTACAGAATTAATATATTCATATAAGATGGATTTTTCACAGTGTTTCAATATACTATTTTCACTAAGCACAAGGTCAGATTATATTTCACCAAAAGCACTTTAAAACCGGGTTTGGTTTTCAGTTCTTGAACACACGAGTTACCCAGCATTTTTCTCTCCTACCCAAAGCAAATCTTGGTAATTGAGAGCCTTCTTGCTTGACACAAACCTCCAAACACCATTTATGTGGGATGACTGGCCTTTGAGCCACACGTACACAGATGTCTCATCTTTCAACATTTAGTCTGAACCAGGGCAACGGACAAACGGGGGAATCGTCTCCTCTCCTCATCTGTCTTCTTGTCACGGCTTGCTGCCCCGCTGATAGGTTACTAACCAGATACGTCCATCGCGCCCCAGGCAGTGCCCCTATCTCAAGAGACATCTATGAACCATTTGCAGATCCAAAGCGAATCCATTTTAGCTTATATGGATATGCGTTATCCAGCCTACCCAGGGTGAATTTTAACTGGTGCAGGAGCGCTGTGTAATCACTGTTCTGTGTGCTATTTACGCATGTTTTATAAAGATACCGCCCTCTGCATAGCTGGGGTGTTCCTCCATTTGTATGGTAATGAATCAGAATTAAGGGGGCCTTTTCTGCTCTGCTCCTTGCCCGGCCCTGGTCCCTCTGATAGCTGAGCCAGGCCCCCAACAGCAGAGCCGCTAATGAAGGTAGGGGAGATGAGGACAAAGAGCTCCGCCATACCTATTCAGGGAGAAATCTGCATCTGAAAGTGCCTGCTGGAAATGGGCGCGATGCCAAGCAGCAGGGAGAAGGGGGACGCTCTGGAATATAAAGGAGGGCATACTATTATCTTTTTCTGTCTTTAAGTCACTGGTAATTCGTTAAAAGAAAGAAAAAAAGGAAACAAACAAGGGGAACGGTTTGATTTGGCAGCTGCGCGCTTTATATCCATATCCCAGCAAATGCAACACCTCTCCCACCGACCTGCCTGCTGCTGCTACTCTTCTATTACTGCAAGCATTCTCCTTTTCCACGTCTCCACAACCATTCTCTGTCCCATCTCTCCAGAAGAGAGTCCCTACCAACAGCTGATGCATGTGCTGGATCTACAGTTGCCCCAGGATGCAGCAGACCAGGCTGTGCCATCTGAGCACACAGGTGACTTAAGCACTCATTTCGGGGATCATTTTCTTCTGGGGAGTGTAGGTTATGCAGCTGAGCCCGATGCCCACAGCTCAGGTCACAGCAACCACCACTGCTCAGCAGCCTTTGCAATTCCAGTTGAATGGGTTTTGTTTCACTGTTTCTAAGCGTGCTGCTTTTGCAGCTCTGCCTCCACTCATTCCTACTCCCCTCCCACGGGGAAGGCGTCACGGTCTTTCCCACTATAGTCCCTCTGCATGCCCTGCTGTCTCCAAGAAAAGAAAGCTTCCTCCAAGAGACCGTGGCAGCCTTCAGGTCCTGATGTTTAATGGCATCCCCTGCTGAACACAGGTCAAAACACACAGCTTGCATCAGAAGAGAAAGCAGGAAGCAGATCATCAGCAGCAGAAGGCTCATCAGTACTCACATTCACGGGGGAAAAACTGCAGCAGGAGCCTGGATGACAGGTAGGAATGGCATAACCAGCCAGAATCAGTGGATACCATAATGCTGGAGAAAAAGCCTGTGGTTTTCCTCCCCTACTCCCTTTTTGGTAGCTAGGCTGGTTAATAGGCAACAGCCCTCCCTCTGGGAAAAAAAATAAAAGGATTATAGGTAGGCCTGGAGTGCAAGAGTTCAACTGAGAAAGACCATCTTCCCCCAGCAACCCATAAATTATGCTGAGCTCTAAACATGGTGTTCAGCATGGCGGGAGGAAACCTTCAGGCCCCTCAGTGCAAGTCTGATAACAGGGTGCGAATCACATGCCAGGGGACCTGGGCTGAGAACCTGCTATCTGAATCTCAGCTCCCCCAGTGCCAGAAGCATCCCAGCTGAGGCCCATCCAGGATTCATCTGCAAAGGCCAAGACAGAGAAGGAGCAGTGATTGACATGGTAATACAGCATCTCCCATGCAAAAACGCCCTCAACCCCCTCCAGCATTTTCATAACCAAATACACACCTTGTTTTGCACTGTAAAGAGCATGGGAACGAAATGTGATAATGAGACATAACAAGATGCATGTATGAGACAAGCTGTGGACAGGCAGTGAACGTAAAAAGAGACATGTACATGTGCACATTCGGGAGAAGTGGCAGATAGGCACTTCCTTATAATCTGGCAACAATAATCACAACAATAACCGAGTTCTGTTTTAATTTTCCATCCTCCGTGCACTTTAGTGTTTCTTGAGAAAAGAAGCAAATTACCAAATTGCGAGTGGTCATTTGCGATGAGCAGATGACCGAGAGCAAATGAAGCTTTCTATTCAGATTCTTGTAACTGGAGTCCAGTGAGCCCTGTCAGAAATGTCCACTAATATCCACTTATATCACCAGGCAAGTTTATTTCCTCTCTCTTCCTGCCCCTAGTATTCTGTACATTTTTCTTTATTGAAAAGGAGAATGCTGCATGGAAAGCCTACAAGAAGGCATTTTACAGAGAATATTGGAAAATAGCAATTCAGAATTCCCTTTTCACGATCCATGGCACGCCCAGTGCTAGAAGCTGCTTTCACTTTATCAAGAATCAGAACCAATGCCAGACCTGCCTCTGTTTCTTACACTTGCAAAATTAATACCAGTAAGCTTCATCCTGGAAAGGACTTTGAGAGATTGTCTGGCAGATATTTCCAAATGGTAAATAATGGCGGGGAAACAATACTGTCTGGACAGTGTACCAGCTGAAAAAGAGGTATTATTGGTTCACGAAAAACTCTTTTCTAATTATTGACATACTGCAACTACTCAGCATGAGAGGCAAAAAAATGTTATAATCTATTCATGTCCGCCTCTTTTTGAGCTGTTCCCAGTACTAATTTCAGCAGAGGAGCATTCTGGACTGAAATCCTCCGGCTTTTCTACTGAAAGGAACTCAAAGGCTGCACAAAATGTTGCAGGTTTTCTGACTTTTTTGCAGTAACACTTTTGTCCTTCTGCCTTTTTGTGAGGCCAGGGATCCACAGCAACAGCCCCTTAGCTGAAAGCCTGTTGTAAACTGAACTAACAGTAGCAGATGCAGAAACAGATTTCCCTTGGGAAATAACGTCAAGTCAGTCTGACAGCTGTAGTGGCAAGTAGTAGCAATGTTCATTGCCCTTGTAAATCTTGGGGATAAACACCCCTAACATGTCAATGACTGATGGTGGAGGCTGAGTAGAGTGTGGGTGTTGTAGTACACAGTGTGCATCCCTGCGCTCTCATTGTGCAAAAATGGCAGTGAAGGATCATTTATCTTGGGCAGGGTGTAATTGCCTACGCTGTGTCACGGAGCTCGTGGGCAGGCACTGCTGGGGTGGGTGCAGATTCTTCTACGTCAACAAGTCATGACAATCAGCGTTCATTGATTCTTTTACTCCCTTGTATTTGCTGCTGTCCAGGTGAATGCTTCCTCTTACTAAAGCAGAAATTGTTTATGCATAGCGCAGCGCCAAGAGCCGTGCAAACATTAAAATGTGGGTATGATTCATTCCTGCTGATGGAAGCAAACCCATGGCACGAGAGAAGGAAATTATTCTGTTTCTTTCCACCATGGCATGGACGTCTCTGTAACAGGCTTGAGGGATTTCTAGTCTGGCTTTGGTCCCTACTGGAAAGAACATTTACTTTGCTTCCCCTGCTGCAGCCTTGCAGGAGAAGATGGGCTGGCTGCACACCCTCTTCTGGGCTGAGACATGTGCCTGTCTCATGACAATGAAGCCTTCCTCTAAGCAAATTTTTTCCTCTCAGCCAACCTTCCAGATACCATCTTTTTGCCCTTTCTGCATTAGAGGGCAAGGAAATTACTGACGGGACATCAACAACAAGGGGAATTTCACTGGCAACACCAGCAACCCGCTTTTTGTTGTTACTTTTTACTCATGCCTGGATCATCTTGCAGTGGTTTCTATGACAACAGAAAAATTATTTCTTAACATAAATCAAGTTTGTCAGACTTATACTTGTGCATTGCACTTGCTGAAGGCTAGAAAAGCAATTCTGAGACCGAAAGCAGACAAACTGATCCGCTCTATGAAAATGGAACTATCAAGGATCTTAAATAGAAAAGATTCCTTGTTTTCCTAGGGAAATTTCCTCTGAGTATTGCATTGTTGTTGTTCTTTACTATTTTGAGAAAGAAAAGCATGGGAATAGTGAATATCAGAATTAATACACTTCTATTTTAAATGCAGACACTTTGGGACAAATCAACTGTCTTTCTAAGTAAAGAAGTGTGAATATTCAGCACATAAACAACATGGGAAAAAGAAGAAAGGAGAAGATTCATGGGAGCTCCTTTTTAGAAAATGTAAAGGGGTTTCTGAAAACTGCATTATGTGCCTGTTCAATGCACAGGTAGTGATAACAGTTCTTGGTAACCTGGTCCCCAGAATGCAAAGTCATAAGTTTCACATTGTTTCTCATCTTGCCCTCTGGCATCTTTTTATTAGCCCCTAAAAGTATAGTTAGCATTGGCAGATTGCAACGACTGTTTTGCAGGCAGTTCATCCCTACGCCACGTGTTTCTGCTGCACAGCGATTAGCCTTTTAAAATAGTTGGAATTTTTTTACAGACTGAGTGATGAATGGTAGCACCCCATATCTGTTTAATCTAGAAGGGCCATAATTTTTTCTTATGGCAAAACCCTTCCAGAAGCTTGGTGCAGTTTGTAATACTGGTATAAGCTACTGGTTCTGGGCAGTGGGTTACTTTTGCTAATCTGAAATTGGTGGTTAACAGGCTGTTTCAGCTGAGCTGTCTCTGACCACGGGGGTATCCTGTTCATCCTGTGGAAGAGAACAAACTCCACTCCTGGAGATGGAGAATGGGCTACGGTGTGAGTATGGATGAGTATATTGCCTTCTGTCCATAGCACAACTCCTATTTGTCTCAAAGAGAGCTTCATAGAATGAGCAAAGGCAAAGCCTCACCTTCTGCTGCAGAAGGCAATGCATTGTTTATTATCCCTTCACTCTTCTGGTATTTGATTCAGCAGAACTCAGTAGGAGTGATTTCTCTTCCCTTCTTTCCCTTCCCATCTTCCTTTCTGTTTCTGCTCTACTTCCTTCTTGGCATCTCTCCTTTCTTCATCCTTCTCCTTCCAGCAATTCCAAGCCCAGCCTCAACTGCATCTTGGCTTCATTTCTATTCCTCTCCATCTGCTAAAATGTATTCATGTATTATGTATCAAATGTTGACATTTATAATGTTGTCAATAAGGTTTTGAGTCAAAGCCTGAATAGAAACAAGCAAACTGGGCAGCATTTATATCTCATCAGTATAATTTCAGACTATTTTTGGACTGAAGAAAGGAAACACTGCACAGTTTGGACCTACTAGGAAGATTTCCTGAACAACCACGGTGGATAAGAGCAATTTTTGTACTTTAGTGGAAGTTTAAATGCCAAAGAATATGGTGGCTCCATATGGTTAACTCATGAATCAAGGTGACCCAGTGTTTCAAGAATCCTGTATCAAAGTAAACATATGCCACTGCAGTGAAGTGAATGTGCAGGCCTTTTGGAACATCCACGTACACACATATGCATGACTGGGAGTGGGGTTGTGTTCTTAAAGCTGTAACTCCACAGAAGTTTAGTACATGATCTAAAGTGGGGTTGCCCTCCGCCTTTCTTTACATGGTCTCTCCATTCTTCTCTCATATTTGTGTGATCGTACGGTGAGCCACTTCAGGGGGAGAAACTAGCAACTCATTTCATGAGGGGTGCAGAGGGGAAAAGAAGCGTTTCCTTCCAGTTTAGCTCTCCACCTCACTGCAGGATTAGGTGGGGTTTTTACCGGTGTGAGGGAGAGGCAAAAAATCCAGTCAGCGGTGTCGTGGGGCAGAGGGGCAGGTAGTCAAGGGGTAACAGCAACCTCAGTCAGCTTAGCCTCTGACAGAACTGCAGGTTCAAGTGGGGATTCTGAAAATCTCAAGCATGACTTTGCTGGATCCATAAAAGCACGAGAGGTCTGTCAAACTTGCTTCAGAAGTATTGTGGCATTAGGGATGCTTAAATTTACAGCCCTGTTTTCCATTTCTTGTCTTTGATGTATTGATTGCTACTCTTCCTCCAAGCTGTTTGCTATGCATCACACTTTGATTTTAGGAGAGGTCTCAGACAGCTCTGGATATCTGGATAAGACAAATTTCTCCTGCTCTGCAGATTTATTTGATTTATGTTTATGGGATGCCCATATCTGACTGTTTGGATATGAACTCCCTATACACCAGAATAATTTGATTGCAAGTTCCATAGGTCTTCCAATTACAAGATGCTACAATCAGATGGAGGCAAAATATGAAATAGGATCAAGCACAGCACCAGTCAATGCTTATTTTTCTCAAAATGAGATTTTTTTTTCTATTTCACTCAATAAAAGGTTCAGCACTTGGAAGAAATGGAACAAAATATGATAGAAATCCTTAGGCGTGATTTCCTCTTGGTAAAAAAGAACTGAAATGAGCTGAAATTCAGCTTCTCCATTAACATGATGAAATAAAGTAAGAACTAGGCAAGGTAGACTAACAAGTACATGGCTGAGTCTAGAAGGAACAGAGGTGAAAAGAGGTTAGAGATGAGAAAAGAAAAAACAATGGTTTTCTGAATGCTTCAGGTAGTCAAAGCCCTGCACAAATGCCCTGCTAGGTGAACTGTGTCCCCTTGACTCTTTGATCTTGGTCTGCAAATGATTCATGGCATTCACTGACCCACTACACCAGCTTGCCAGTCAGTTATTAAAGAATCACAGCTTCTCTTTTTTTGCATCCCATCCTTGCTTTCACTTCATTCAGTTAACCTCTCAGTGGTGTATCTGCAAGTGTGAAAGAAGCAGCAGTGATGTGCAGAAGAGCTCTCTCTCTGTGTATGGCCCTTCTGCCACTCTGCCTTTGTGTTTAAATGTTTTCTCTTGCGTTTGGTTCTTGCTGCTCCTGATCTTTTAAAATATATCTCATTTTCTCTAAGTATTTTACAAACACAGACTCTATCAAAGGACACCCTCCAGGGCAGAAAAAGTTCTGCTTTATTTGCTGTGAGAAGTCACCTACCCTGAATATTATATTCACAATTTATTTTAAAATTGCTGTTTATCCACTCTAAGTGGTTCAACACATACATAATGTCCTAAAAAACAACCTGGCCTTGAAACACTCCGAGGACCACCCAAGAATCGCTGAACACTTCCCACTTCCACGAGAACTGAAGGCTCAAAGTAACCCCCTGTGCTGTGCCTTAACTCTTCTGGCAGAGCAGGACTGAGAGGCTTCACCCTGATGCATCTGCTTCCCACCATTCCTGTTTGCTAAGCATCAGCTGACAGGTACCAACCAGAACAATGCATTTCTTCAGGTGTGTCTCAAAGAGAGAAGGGCTCAGCAGCACTTTTTCATACTTAAAACAACCTCTTGTAGCCATCCAGTTAAAGGAAATTAAATGTGGGAATATTTGCAGGAAAACGCCAAATCCCGCCCCTCGGTAGGTGAGCACAAGCCTTTTTGGGAGAGCGTGTTTTGTATCAATCACAACAAGTTTACCCTTTAAATGTCTCATTCTGGTGTATGTGACATCCACGACTTTTCATCGGCTGCAGTCTGACCCTGCAGTGCCATCACAGGGTGATTCCTTTCTGTCCTAAAATGGAGGCAAACCTTCTTCTCTCAGGAGGTGAATTCAGAAATGGAGCCAACCTACATGTGACTTACAGGAAGTAGTGTATTATTTAGTTTCCCTTCATTATTTATAGTCACCAGGATCCATTAAAGCTGTGAAGCTGCACAAATGTTTGCCAAACTGGAGTTGTATTCTTTTAACTCATAGTGCACCTGGCAACACAATCCAACATCTCATAGGAGATGCCTGAGGGTATTGTCAGGGGGAAAAAAGTGATGTTGTGAAGTGATTTCAAAAGGAATCAGGAGTGTTCAGTCATGAAGCTAATATTTGGCAAGGGAAAAGTGACAGCCTATAGAGAACACAAAATATGTTTTCAGAGGATAGTGAATAGAGAAGGATATAAGAAGGCTGTGCCAGATGGCAGAACCAACAAATGGGAAAATAAACTGTACCACTCACCGGAATTTTACATAGCAATACATCGTCTAATGGGCTGTAATCTCAGCTAGGTAGGCTGGAATAACTCCATTAAAATCAATGAACTCAGCAAGTCCAGCTGGGGACATGGAGAAAGACCTGTCTTTAGCAAGCCTTTATGTTTAAACCACACTTTGGTGCTTTCTAGGCTGTTTGTTTTCCCCTTGTAACACACTAGGGGCCAAAGTCATTTTCCGAGGTCGTCCAGTGCCCAGCCCTCTCAGCATCACTGCTGCTCCTTTCAGAACCAGCACACGGAGAAGTGCAGCAGATTGGAGCAAGATGCCCGTGCTGGGCAATGGTGACAAGCAGTAGCCAGACAGGAATAGACTGGAGCCCCAGAGCAGCCCTCTGAGCTGGCCTGCCCTCGCCTGGCCTGGCAGGACAGCCCAGGACTAGCAGGGCCAGAGGTGCTTGGGCAGGCAGCGCTCCCAGGGAGATGTTACACCTCATCTCCTCTGCAGACCAGCTGCTTCTGCTCCTCCATTGTTTCCAGAGGAGCCAGGAACAGGCAATTACAAACCTGAGCACACGCTGGCCAATCTGTTGCCCCATTATATCCCTAGACCTGCCCTCTCTATGTCTAATGGAGTAGTGAAGTCAGACACAGGGCACTCTGCATTCAAAGCACGTGAGCAATTTTAAAGGAAAAGCAAAGCTTTGGACAAGAAAGAACTTTGAGGGAGCTAAAAATTTTATTTTATGGCAAGTAAAACACATGCTTGTGATGAAATGACCTAGTCATATGCAACAGACAACTTGCAGAAAAACACCAGTGCTAAGCACAGAGCAATTTGAAGGGAAACAGGTCTCCTGTCAGTTTTTGCAGGTTTTGCTTATATTTTCCTTTGGCAGCATAGATGCAAAAGAGAAAAACCACCTGATTGGTTTTTCCCTCCAACTTATTTTCCCAGACCTCTGCAAGTCAGAACCCACGACAGACAAAATTCTGGAGCAAAGATCAGCTACATCAGACCTCCAGGTAAATGGATACCGTGGCTCAGAAAGCTCACTGTTCTCAAAATGAGTCACACTTGTTACTCCCTCCCTCAGACAGCAAATGGCATTTATTGAGATTTTCTCTCTATCTTTTACCCATCACCAAATGCCCTTTAGCCTTGTGGGCAACACCAAATAAATATGACCCTGTCATATTATGGGTTAAGAGGAAAAGCCTGGAAGAAAAGCAAGGGTTGAAGTAAGTGCACTGCCAAGCAGCCCATGTATTTGTCAACTAATCTCAGGCCAAGCCTCCTGAGATGTTTATCAAGTTAAATGCTCAGTTCCTTTCCTTCTTTTCCCATTTTTCCTGCTGCCTTTGGATTTGCTACCTATTCAGAATAGTTGTCTTGTAATAGTTGTCTTGGTACCACATGCTGGCTCTTCTGGCCAACTTTTCCAGAACAGTTCCATTCCTGAGCACTGCAGTTCAGGACCGAAGCATTATGAATTGAAGCTTAATGAGTCCATTATTCAAATCCTCTCTAGATACAAGATGTCCTAATTTCTGAACAATGTGTACAGTTGCTAAGTTTTTTTGGCATAGTGAGGGTCTCCCTCAGGTCCTTTTCGCTATGGTTATAACCATAAGAACAAATATTAAGGACCTGTTCGTTTTCCAACATTTCTTCTGCAACACCCTCAGAAGTCACCAGGAGCATCTATTTTCCAATGGAAAGTCACTTATTGCTGTCAGTAGGGAACCAGTGAATTGTTTCTCTGACTTAGCAGTGAAAAGAGACACAGGAATAACCTAGAAAGCAATTTTAGATCTTTTTTCCGTACTTTTTAGGGCAGTGTAGAGGTATGTCCTAAATGTCCTCTTCAGGTTAGCTATGCCTGCTTGTGTTTGTGCTGGAATGCCTAAAGCAGTCCAACTTGTGGGTATAAAGAGTTATTAACCTCGGAGAGAATACAGAAGAGTCTCTGCTGGCAAGTTGTAGCCTGAACCTCCTGCCACCTGCCTGTGCCTGCTGCACCAGAAGGAACCTCAAGAGAAGGATGCAAGGCAACTGGGTTTCAATAAATCACTTTTCTGTCGGTGTGGAAGTTCTTTTTCAGATCCCGTAGAGAAGAATAGGTTTGAGCAGGCTGCTCAGCTCTCCTTCCTCACTCCAGAGGTACCTGGGGACCTCATCAAAATTGGGGAGTTTGAGAAGAAACTGAAGTTCCTGTGGTTCAGGTGATTTTGAAAGGCTTTGGGCAAGGAAGCCTCTTTTGCAATGTACTCTCTTTTCTCTACATGTGCATTTATCCTGTGGTACAGGCTGGAATTATAAATCTTAGTCAGAAAGGTAGTCTTCTGAATGAAAATCAGTCCTGAGACTAAGGAGGAAAAGGCTGGCATCCTCCACTTAGTCAATGGCCAATCATAGGTATCTTCCAAAAGCCTTTCAGCCCACCAAGCTTACACTCCTTTTTCAGGATGTGATAATTGCCCACAGTGGTGGCAATTATCTATAGAAATAAGATCTGTGTCAAGGTTTATGTAGATGCTTGGTATCTAGAAGACTAAATTTGGGTAAAATGAATGTTCTCCTACACTATAAGATTTTGTTAGTACTTTCGACATGATCGCCACAGACTGCACCCAGCCTGGCCACTGTAACCCCTCATTTGGGTTTGCAAACTCCATTTCTTGGGCACTGCCTTTCTCCAATGATGCTGTAAGAAGCCTGAGGTTGGTCATTTCGGATCACAGAAGTCAAAACCCGTCTTTCCTTTCTCTCCTTCAAATGACCAGGGCTGTCAAACCTTGTGTTGGAGATAGCATTTTAACCCCAAAATAGCTTTCATTTTTTATTTACACATACATTTCTTTGCCTCTGCTCAAGATGCCTGTATGTCATATTTTGGCAACCAAGATGCCAAAAGGACCGTGTGGGACTGGGACTGAAAGAGGCTGCTGTGCCACAAAAGAAGTCATGAGTGTCTCGGGGACAAGTCAAGCTCCTTGGAGGTAACTGGGTTCACCCATCCTGCTGGAACATGGTAAGACAGGGATGGGCGTTAGCAGCACTTGGAGACAGATTTGCAATGTATATTTAGTTGCATGACACCCAGGCTTCATTTGCCCCTGAGAGGTACCCTATCCATGCCCATATCATTTGTGGGTTTGATCTTTATGGCCTAATTTTCAGAGATAGCTCTCTCCTCCAGCCCCAGTGACTAAAATTGTACTTTGGGGGATTTATTTCCTGTGAATTCTTAAATAATTGCCCTATTGATTACACAAGGGGGAAATATTGCTGCTGTATGTAAGAGCTGTAGGATTGGACTCTTGAGGGTTAAGATTCTCCCGGCTATGATCATCTTCCCTGTTTGGTCAGCTCCAACAAATTGAAGACAAGCAGAACATCAGCACACAGTACACAATTACATTTCTGACACGTCGCATCTTGCTGCGCTATCTCTTCTTAAATCAGAACCTGTTTTCACTCTTATAATTTAATAGAGCATGATATGAAGCCTTGAATAGAATGCATTTCTTTAAAATTTGACTAAAAATAGCCTTCCTTCCACAGTGAGCTCATGTCTTTTTGCTTTGTTTTATGGTCAGTTGACTTCCATTTCACACATACACATATTTTATGAAGTGGATTCACACAAATGAGATCTCTAAATTATTAATTTACTTTGTGATTTATTTTAATAGTTTCCTGATATGAGTTCTCAGAAAAAGAGCTGGCTGTTATGTAAATGGACATTTTGCAGACATAGCACCTTGCCTTGTACATAAACATAGTCAAGTATATACTTTTATGCTTTTCATTTGAAAAGCAGTAGAGTTAGTGGCTGCTGAGGAAGAGTTTAATTTACATACTTTTGTCACCTCTGGGTTTTGTTAATCTCTGTGACTGTGGGTTTTCAAAATAAGATGTATACATTTGTTGACCAGACATAACATAAGGTCCTGCACTAAGTAAAAACTGGGCTCTATTCCTACTGAGTTAGATACCTGGAGTGAAGTTGTGGGAAAAGCTCTATTTTTAATTTTTTCAGCCCTCTATGACAACAGGGCTTCAAGGCCTACCTACATTATCTTCTGCTTCCCAAGGTTTTCTGTTAACTCTGGGAAATGGACATCTGCTGGGAACTCTCTGTATAATTCCTGGTCAGACGGTTGGCCCCTTCATGCTCCACTTATGTCTTAACTCCCTTTTCTGTGTACAGTGCAATTGGGTTTCTTGTCCCAGCATGGACCGTCCATTTTTATGACTACACTTTGCAGCACAAAACCTGGGCATTCTTGTACGCAAACGTTCATGATAAAGTAAAAGCAATGTTTTAAGGAGAGCTGTATCTCTGGTCTAGAGTTTCTCTGCCATATCTGTCAAAAATCAAATTGCTTAAGGAGGCTGAGAAGGGAATTCGCATCCCCAAAGTTCAGTCAAAGAAAAAAGCCCTGCTCATGCTGCCTCATTAGCCTGGCATTGGTTTGTGTGCCACCAGGGCCCAGGTTTGTTCAGGGGAGATGTGACTGATTACCAAAAACGATGGGACTGATTACTCTGAAGGCCTGAAGAGACCTGCAAGGGGATTAACACTGGAGAACAGAAAATGCTCTGGCACAAAGGACCTCATTAGAATAGATTTAGTTGTGTAAAGAAGACAAATTTGAAGGTGTCAGTTATATTCCGAGGAAAACCCCTTTGTGGAGCACAGGATGCTTCAAGAGCACAAGGCCTTTAACATATTTACTCTGTTAAGGATATTCAGGACCAATGCATTAAATGTGGTGGTGAAAATGAATAAGGAGATTTGAAAAAAAGAAAAGGAGAAGTAGGAGCCGAGCTTAGGTTTCATGTATGTTCAAAGCTGTGCCTGTTGACTCAAAAAGCTGTAGCATTGGTTAAAGGGATTCTGAGCTTGTTTGCAGAAGGATACAGTTTCAACAGACTTGCAGAAATCTGAAATATTAGAGTGACATTAAGACCACTTGATTACACCTCACCAGATCAATGTGACTTTTCAGAAAGCGTTTGTTAGAATGTCCAGAAATCTGATGAACAACAGAGTTCAAATATTTCCTCTCACTATTAGGCCAATATGACTTTAACAAGAAAAAACAACAACAACCAAAAAAAAAAAAACAAAAAAACCAAAACAAAACAAAAAAAAAAAAAAAGGAGGAAGCAAATCAAATCACAGCGTTCAGTGCACTTTAGCAGGGTGGCCAAAAGGACATCTGGCAAGTGGCAGAAGTTCAGCCCTGGACTCCTTTGTCTCTTAATCAAAGGGAAAACAATGGGAAGAGATGTCCCGTTACACTGCTGCACAGTCGCTTGTTTTTGAACTTTGCACTTGAAAGGAGACCTGATACTGATCTTCATGGTAAATCTGATCTCTAAAGAGACCTCCACAGAGGGTATAAGCACTGAGCACTTAAAAAATCTAAACCCTGCAAGACAATTAAGATCATGCCTGATTTCATCACATGGTGATGGAGCTGGTCTGTCAGCACTACAATTAGCAGTATGTAAGTGCCAAAACAAGAGTCTCCACGAAGCCATCCCTCATCATGGACATAGTCAGAGATACCTCATGAGGCAGGAACATTCCAGTTGACTCAACATCTTGAAGCTTCCTTAGTGCCAGCAGGGACTTCAGAAGGTAAAGTCCTGGGTACGTTGAAGTTCTGCGAAGCGCGTGGTTCTACTTTAAAGGAAAACCCTACAGAAACCTAACAGAAGAGCTGTGTTTCATAGAAACATCCCACCTAACATTGAGAAAATGGTACGGAGTATCATGACTGAACACTACAATTGTCAGTGTTACAACCTTATCTCTGTCCCTTGGTCCATCACAGTTCCAGTCCAGCAGGGCACACCTTAGGCAGGCTCAAAAGAAATTTCGCACAGTCTATAGCTTCCATTAATGTGTATCTTAACCTATTTCTCCCAGCATCTCTGAAGTCCCTCCCAAGCCAGTGGTCTTCTGTCCCATCCCACCATCGTTCTCCCCTCCCTCCCAACTGCCTAAAACAACGCTCTTTCTTTTCTGATACCTCTTTCCCGTGGAGTCTGAGGGAGGGGAAATTCTGCTCCTGCTCTGTAAATCCCCTCTTTACTCTGAGAAAGACATTTATCAAATTTACTATCAGCTAAGCATTACCTGGTTCAGGTGATTCCTGAACACTATGGGAGGTGACAGTTTAGAGAACAGCCATACCTCTACTACCATTCCTGGATTATATCTTTTTCCTGCTCCAACAGGCAGCAGGAATGTGACACAAATGTTCTCCTTTCACTGTTGTTAAATTGTGGCCAAGAATGCTACAACTGCAAATTCATCAGCTTAATCAATATTAACAGTAATCACAAGAAAATTTCTTCAGGTTAAATGGGAAATGTTTTCATTTCAGATGAAGACCTTCAACCAGCACTCAACCATGAAGTAGACGTCTGCTGGTTGTTCATCATTTTGTCATATTTTAACTCTCATTTATAACTGGGTTGTATTTTTTTGAAAAGAAAAAAATCACAAACTATAAAGTTCCCCTGTTCTTGGTGGTGAATATTTTGCTGTATGGCTCATGACATTTGAATGCACATATATCCTACCTGAACAGAAGAACTATTTCCAGTTCCTCATCAACCATTAATAATGTTGTTGTTAACCAATACCCAAGTACTGTATCATAAACTGTGCTGATTTTTACTTCTTGCAGACTGCAGATCCCCATTACTTGGGGGGGGAAAAAAAGGGGTTATGTAGGTGACTGTCTCCATTAATTAAGCTATTCAAATCCAATTAGCTTTTTCTAGAGGGTACTTTATCTCATTACAGTTCTCTTAACTTAAACAATAAAACAAACAAGCAGAAACTACAAACCCAATCTTGCTGTTCCCCATGTCACGATCAGTTAATGTCCTGCTCGCCAGAAAGTGAGCAGTGATGCTAACACGTCTAGTCAGGCCTGCTCCTGCTCTCATCTAAGGAGGGGAGCAACTCTGATGTTCATTAGAGACACTCATCACTGTCACGAGAGAATGGCAAGTCTTCGCACCACAGCAGCAGTGGCCCACCACGGTCCTCATGTTCCAGCAGCAAGAAGCTTTTGAATGTAACTTGCCTTTGTAGGCAATCACAAGCCTGGCTACTGCATTTAGAGGTGAGGCCAAAGTTCTGCTCTTGATTCAAAAGGCACTGCCTGTATGGTGAGAACGAAGCACGTGTGAGGATTTCCAGGACTAAGGCTCTACATCGTTGTTTCTCACACAGGATTTCGCCCAGTCATGTGGAAGTGAAATGCTACCACACACCAAGTTGTTTTGCCATCTGGACACTGCTGGAAGCATTTTGCTTCTCATAAACAGACTGAGATCATCTTTCCTCATTAGCTAGGTCATTGAAGGGCTAGCTATCGCGCCATGTTATAACATGCACACTCCAATGCCTAATCACTCCAGACCAAGAGCCTCCAAACTACAAAAATAAGGACAGATCCATAATTTTACATTTCTTTGCTGAAAGATGCCCCAAACTCATGTTCAATGCTACTTGGCAGTGTGAACGAGCACCAGGTCATTTATTCAGCAGTGACAGTGATTGGCAGCTCTAAGAAAAATACCCAGATGTTCCTGTTCATTTCTTGCCACCTTGCAGGACTCTGGCAGCTGATTGTAATCCAAGAGAGGACTCATAAAACCAGAAGGAGGGGGTAATAAAGGCCAGATATGATGGGGAGCCCATGAGACCAAGGAACAAGCTGTTCTGTCAGTGACTCAGAAGCAACCTCCTCCCTTAGGAGTCATTATACAGCTTTTTTGTTAGAGGGCAGGATTTGAATTAATGAGAGACTTGATGGATATAAGTAATAATATTGCTATCTGGGAACTTGCATAGTCAAGAAAAACTATCTAAGCAACCTGTGAGTGCTCATAAAAATAGATAGCCCCCGAACTAGAACAATGTTGGACTTGGCAAGTTGGATCTCTAAACCCTTTTACGTGTAGTAGGTGCAATTGCTGGCATGCAGGTGGAATTCGGTAGTTGCCAGGGATGGAGCAAACTGAGAACTGGTTTCAACACTGAACATCACCAACAGGCCTGAGAGAGAGAAAACAAATATGCCAAAGTAGTTTTAAATTAGAGGATTTCAAAACACTTGTCATTGATATCAAAAAGGGCAATTTGGTGGCACACAATTCCTTTCCTCCTCTGGTCTCTGAGGCAAAGCCTTTGTGTCTGCAGTGCTGTTTCGTACCATATCGGATTCTGCAGTAGTGCAAAATTGCATCCGTTGGCCCCTCCTTTTGTCCTGCTCTTCTTCCACAAGTGGTGAAATTACAAACTATGTGGATAAACAGCCATTTAGAGATCAGCTCTCTGTAATCCTAGTTTCCTTCAGTGCACGGACTCAGAAGGGACAGCATCGTAGACCTTGTTACTTTATCAGATGAGTTGGGTGGAAGCTGGGAGTGCTGTGGAGGGCATAGCTGGAGGCAAATGAGGGGAAATAGGACAAAAATCTGTAGGAATTCAATATCTATTTGTTCTGCTGCTGACAGAGCGATGTGTTTGTGCGAGACAACACTTGCAGCGAACTTCAGCACCAGGGTCTGCTCTGTAACACTGGTGAGCCCTAGCAGCAGAATTTCCCCGTGGCGTTTGAATGGTTAAACAGGTTTTGTTTCAGAAACTAGAGGAAGTATTACAAGTATTATTATGATTAATGGATGTTGTTATACTGCCCATTTCCTAGATGTGTTGTAGCTAATTTTAGCCAACATGCATCAACCCTTTGTGCAGTCACGTGAAAACACACCGATCTGTAAGGAACGTGCAGAGCTACAAGATGGGCACATGAATTTTAGATGCCCGAGTCTCAGTGTCAATGACATGTCCACAGAACACATACCCAGAACCCAGTACAGGCAGCATTTGGGGGAACTGAGTTGGGCAACTCTACAGAGCCCAAAATAACCATCCAGGGAGGAGAGCAGAAATAACATGCATCAGTCATGCAGTCATGTTGGCTGAGCCCTGAATCCTTCATCCATTCCAAAGACAACTCTGTAGATGACTAAATGACAGGTTAGCTTTTGGAATGCAGCATTTACTGCTGATTTGAAGGGATGGTGCCACAACTGATAAACTTGACAACCCCTATTTAGGTGGCCCCTCAGGGAGATTGTGACCCTGGGGGAAAACCGTCTTTGTCGATACTTATGATTAGGCTGAGCCCCTGGGTGATGCTACAGAGATTGTCTCCTAAGCATGGGATGGTGTTACGGTCACCAACAAACAGGAGTTTCTGGATGATCTCTTCAGTGACCCTTGCAGATGGATCTCACTTGCTGTGGATGAACCAGTGGCCACTGTCACCGTTTGTCACAGTCTGAGGAGGACGAGGCCTGATGACTGAAGACAGGGGGTTTGAAAAAGGGAGCAACTATTCTGTTCTGTCTTAATTCTGAAAACCTGCTGCCTTGCTGACATTCATGCTCCTACACCATGTACTCGTGTGTCTGCTGGCATGGTTCTCACAGATGCTCAGACTAACATTAACCGCTACAGCCACCGGTCTGAACGATTGCATAATCTGGGCCACAGGGTTTAGCCCACAACCTTGCCTCTGCTAAACTGATCCAGGTGGTCATTCCTGTGAGGTGGAAGCATAGCAGGAGAGACCTGAGTGAATGATGACCTTCTTCTCTAGCTGGTGTACATCCATGCGAGAAAGCAATCAGACACAAGACTTCTCACCAAGTCTCCAGTTAGGGTAACATATCATACAGGTGCTGAGCAGTCTGTGTCTGTTGTTCTTTGTCTAACTTCAGGTTTTGCATCAGTAATCTCCCCAGTCGAGGTGGGAGTCATCTCATCTGACATCAGACGTCTCCATCTGAGCTGGCCTTTATCATCGGTGAAGTAGTTGCTTGTAGGCATGCGTCATCTGCCCTCTTTGAAATGTCTGCATCGGGGCGAGATGACTCAGGCTCTCCCCATTTTCTACAAAGGAAGCTCAAACCACAAGCTCAGCTAACACCTCAAGATATTAAGACTAGCCAGAGCACTATTCTTAATATCTTGAGGTGTGTCAGTAGCCCAGTCGAACTCCTGGCCTGTCCTTTCTAAATAAAACAAAACGTTTGCCCTGAGAAGGATGTGTCTCATTCAGGCCTACTTAAGTGGGCACTCTCAAACTGGAAATAGCCCAGTTTCAAGTAAAGTGTAAATATCATGGAAACACCTCCTGTCCCTGGCTTCTATATAGCCAGCTTCTATCTTCTGCTGATGTTTTACAGTCACATCTTCCTGTTATCTTTTAAATTCTATTTCTCCAGCCACCTTCTACTCCTGATGAGCTACTGAGAGACCAAACAAAACACACAAGGAGTGGACACAGCAAAGAGAGAAGCTAAGACATACAGCTAATTCTGCCAGCTGTGTGAAATAAAGTGATTGCCCAAAGGATTTTTTTCGCTCTTGTCTCTTTTCTTTTCCAAAAAAAAATAGTAGTTACTTACGACAGCAATAGAGATTTCTCCAACAGAGTGATCTTAGTGGGCAGTGTCCATTTAAATTAAATTTTTCTAATCAAATAGCTAACTTCATCAAGCAGCCAAAATCAATGCTTTGTATGAGACACGGACCCAAACTCATTAAGGCTTTATTATTCAAGCATGCACCTCCCTTCAGCTTTTATCTCCCCTCAAGGGTTTTCATAGTAACGCAGGCTTTTTTTTTTTTTTTTTTTTTAATTAGCCCTTCTGCCCTGGAGTCTTCTATTTGATTTTCCAGTATCCGGGGAAGTATTGTTTTTTTTAACTACTCAATCCTTGAATAGAAAATTTTGCCTCTTAGTTCTATGTTATCAGTGATGATAATAAAGCTTCGTGGAAGACATTTTGATAATGCAGAGACAGAAGTGCACAAAGGCAAAGCGACACTTCAAAGGAGCATTAGCTCTGATATTGGAATCTCATTTATCTGAATCGCTCCGGAAGAACAAGTTAGCAATTCACGAGGGTGCAGTTCGCACGCACACATGAAGTGGCATGAAAGGCCCTTCACTTCAGCAGAGCTGCCTGATCCCAGTGCCCTTGAGTGTGTGGAGCTTTATGAATGCTGTTGTTGTATTTTTATTTTTCCTTTACTTTCTTTATTTTCATATGGAGAACCAACTGCTTGCTTAGCTGTTTCTGCGTGTGCTGTGTAGGAGCCGGAAAGGGCTGTACAAGGATTACGGTTATTGTACGAGGCATAACCTGCAGGTTTGCTGCTTTCCTGTGTATGCTGAGCAGCCTGTGACTGCCTGCCAGCCCTGAACTATCCATCCAGGTGCATGTCTCAGCGTCAAGGATGCTGTGCCTTTGCTGCGTAACCGTGGTGTATCTCACCGACAGGATAACCAATGCACACGTATCAGGGCGTTATTAATCAATGTATGTGTATTCAGTGGGGGTGAGTATATGCCTTATCCACTGGAAATATCACAGGCACCTATTCAGGAACTGTAATTCTATTAATGAGGGCATTAGAGCCTGTTGTCCAAGGGATTCCCCAAAGCTCAATCCAGATGCTGGACCGGATTGCTGGCAGTGACTGGTGAATCTGTGGGGTGGGTACCACCCTGTAGGAGCACCAGTGAACCTGGAGCTGCTCACAGGGGCTCATCCCGGCGTGCTGTCATCAAAACAGAAGGGCTCATCTGCTGTAGCAGCCAGGGCTCCCAGAAGATGAAGGCGTCTAAAACTGCTGTCACCTCTTCCATTATTTCCATCCTTTGCACAATAACTCCCTGTGTGCCAGCCTCGAGTGCCAAGGCAGACATTGCATGTCTGTGGCACAAAACAACCTGGTGCTGAGCTGGGTCAGACAGACACACCCCGGGTAAATTTCCATTCTGGCAGGTAGCTAATGCATCTGTCTCCTTCCCTTTACCAAAGGCTTATACTCACCTTACTTCTGCGCTTGGCTGACAACTGCCAAAGTCTCCACACCGTGCTGAAAAACTGGGATGTCAAAACTGAGACCGAGAAGCAAAAGCTTTCAGCAAGAGACAAGCTCAGGAGCTAGTGTGACTGGGAACAAGCCATTTGGTGAAGCTTTACCTCAGTTATTTTCAAACTAACCATCGTCACATGAAGAAAACTCAATGCGAACTGTCAGCAAATTGTTCTCCAAAGCACGAGACAGTTTCAGGCAGTAACTTCAAAAGGAAACTGTTCTACTCCTTTTAGTGAAAGAAATGTCTGCAAGTAGCCATTTAAATGTCTATGCAAATTAATTCATTCCGTGATCATTTTGCTCCTGCTAACGAGTTTATCCACATTCTCCCAAAATCCCCAAGGCCTGGGGAATTTAAGATTGTGCACTGTTTTGGGGAAAACCACAATAATAGCAGATGGAAAACGGAATATGTTGAAATAGTGTCAAAGAACTGGAATTAGCCCGAAATGGCTTTCAGACAGAAAATTTTTGCCTCGCTTTCTTGGTCCAATCATCTCATTTTCAAAGTTAATTGCTTCTTAGTGTAAGCTTGTCAGAAGTGAGCCCCAGCCCAGCACAGAGGGCTCTGAATTGTGCATTAATTTTCATACGTACTCTGTATGTTTTCATATTTAAATTGAGTTGCCACAGAATCCCTGATCCATCCTGCCAGGACCTTCCCAACAAAAGAAGACTTAAGGCAGGGCTTAGCACCATCCTACTCCCCACATGGGTTTGGAGATAGAGCTTTCTTCATTCTGCATCACCAGCACGGGAGATAATTTCCCCTACAGTTGTGCTTCTCTGCCTTGCATTCCTGCAGGGTCCACGCATGAAGGGAGAGGGCTGGCAGCACAAGCAGGTGGCTGGCTTTGCAGTGCCCCACTGTGTACTTGTTTCTTTGCTCTTATATCCTTTTGTTCTCCATTTTTCCCTGGGTGTCAGGTTAGCAGTGGATTTTGGTGTGTTGCCTCATCTGAACCTGTGTGATTTTGGTGAGCACAGTAAGCCAAGCCAGGCTAGCTCACGCTCTGCTGGAAAGTACTGTACTGTACTGCACAGTAACTGGAAGTCTCCAGAGTGGAGTGTCCCTGGTGCTTGTTCCAGCCTGTGATGGGGATTCCCAAGGCCTCTGACCTGACACCTTACCTGCACGTGTAAGCACTTCTAACCCTGGTCAATCCAGTCAAGGCTGCTTCTTGTCATAAATCACAGATCCTTGGTAACTTAAGGAGCCCATGGGGACACAGGTTTCAGAAATATGTGACCCGGGGATTTCGTGTGCTCCATATTTAGAAGCTGGCTGGCTGGCAAGCTGAAGAATATGCTGCTTTTAAAATATGTGCCACGAATAGCATTTTTAATATAGATAATTTGCTTGGAACATTGCTGGTTGACTGAAAGGGAAGCTTCTCTTTTTAGCCAGACCATGATTAAGACCATGCCAAACATACCAGCTATGCTAGGTATTAAAAACAAATACCTAGCTCTTAGAAACTCTTTAGATCATTAGCATATCTAAAAGTGCCTCCGGAAATAGGACTGCCTCAGGCCTTTTAGTATCCACCTACTCTATCCTTCTGCTCCAAGATAGAATCAATTAGATGTAAAGCAGTTTTTTGACAAGAGTTTTTCTAGTCTGTTCTTAGAAACCTTTAGTGACAGAGACTCAACAAACACCCAGGCAATCTCCTCCAGTGTCTCACAATGCCTAGAGTTAGGAAACTTAATTTTCTGGTCTAAACCTCCCTTGCTCAAGTTTAAGTTCACTTTTTCTTGTCCTGCCTGTGGTGGAAAGATTATTCCCTGCATATCAGCAACAGCATGTTTAAGGGCTGCGGTCCTCATTCTAAATCTTCTGTTTTCCTTTCTGGTCTTACTGAGCACTGCCCATTTGTACAATCTTTTCCTATTGGGAGTGTTATTTAGACACTCCTGCCCTCCTGGGTCATTGCTTTCCTTTGAATGCTGAAATATATCAAGTGCTTTTGTTTTGGTGTGCTGTTAGGTGCCAAAGAGAGGCCTCCAGCAGATCTGTGGTGCTCCCAGCATCTTATGGATAACACTTACCTGAGTGAATCAAGTGTTTCCCACGTATTTTCACCACAGTGTGTTATCATCCACGCACGTTAAATTGGGAACTGTCACCCTTAGGTCTTTCTGCAGAGCTTTTGGTGGCTAGGAACACCAAGAGCTACAGAAGTTAAATGGCTCAAGCAGTCCCCTCCAGATCAGAGGCAGGGGTGGGAACAGGCACGAGGAGGTGGATTTTAGAGAACTGTGTGGAAAGCAGGGAAAGAACATGGGAATGCAAGTGTCAGGCGTTCAGAGGGAAGCCCTCATCAGAGCTGCAGCCAGTTCCCAAGCCACTCTCCTGCATTCCAGCCCAGTCTGGAGTTTTCTCTGTGTGCTCCAGATAAGCCAAAGCAGTTAATCTAGCACTCACAGCCTTAAAGAGGTGCACGAGCTGGTGAAGGCCATACAGTATCAAACTCAGATACACACCTGGAGTCCTCCATGAGTGTTCTTCTGCCGTGCCAGAGCGTGGTTCAGAAGTGAAACCAGCCAGCAAAGCAAACACTCGGTGCTGTAGGGCAGTGTCAGGCTCACTCACAGGCGCCATAGCACTGTGGCACCTCTCGGCTGAGCACAGCCCCTCCCTCTCTCACTGACACGGCGCTGGGTCGGGGAGTGCAGTGCTGAGTTCAGAGAGGTCACGGCACAGTGTGGTGACAGCACCAGTGCAGGGTCAGAGCACAGAGCACAGGATGACTGATGCAAGCAAGGGTGGCAGGATGGGGAATGAGAAAGCAGAACCTGGAAAGCTCTGAGCATATCACTCTCTCGTTACCAATTTTCATTTTGCATTGAGAAGGCAGCTTTACTTTCTAATCATCGCCAGCACAGAGCCTATTTCCTGACTATTTGGAGTGGTCCAGTCAGGTAAGCTGCTCTCATGGAAAGCTAGATTGCTTGGAAATGAGAAAGTCTGTGTTTGAAGAAAGCCACCTTTTTGTTTTTCCTCGATGCCCTATAGATTGTCGGGCACTGACAATGCTCGATCCCGTGTGCACAGCCTCCGTGCCTGGAAGGAAGGCGCGCTCCGGTGAAGAGTCGCACAAGGCTGTCATCCTGGCTGCAGAGAAACAAAAGCTGCAGGAGGCACTGCTGTCAGGAGCAGAGGGGACACGGAGCCTCGCAGCTGTCACTCTCCGAGTGAAGCCTCCTATTCACTCACCTCCTGCCATCCGTGCTCATCGGGACTCCAGATATTCCCCCCTCCCTCTCCATGTCACTCACGAGCCCCCAGGGATGCTAATGCCATACCCTCTCCCCTGCAGCATGAACAAGAAGCTCTGTTCTGAACTTGGTTTAGTAGGAAGCCTCACACCAATAATTAGAAAAGATTCAGGATTTGGTTGGGGTTTTGTTGTCTGTCTCGTTGTGGGTCTGCAGCAATGAGCCAGCTCCTGTGCCCCCAGCATAATTATTTATGAATGTTCCACAGAGACCAGGTCCTGTCAAGGAGTGATTAAGCCAAATGCTCGCTGGCTGCACCACTTGGCTGTTGTGGCAGTCATCCTCCCTGATCACTGGCAGAACAGGATACTGCCCTTATTAAAATAGACTACCTAATTGCCTCCTCTGGGAAGGAAAGGCCCCTTCCAAATCTCATCTGCTTGGAAAACAGCGGACCCAAAATCCCTGTTTATATCTCTATAAAAATACATGTACAGGTGTTCACATGACTGCAGTTAATGCATGCACACTGGTATGTGCACACAGGCATCAGAGAAAGGTGATGCTGACATCCTGAGTACCCCCTGCACTGTGTGAGGCAGTGGGCAGCTGATGTGGTGGTAGGTGGGTCTCAGCACGCATCACAGGGATGACAGCTCAGTACAGCTGCGTAAGGAGAGAGAGCCAAGTAGCTGGGTCCCTTCACACCGGCCCCTGATGGATAGTCCCTGCCTTGCTGCCCCCTGTGCTATCCCACAGTGTAATAGACCTCCTCCCAGTCTGTGGTCCCACAGGCCAGCAGAAGGAGAGAGGCTTATCACTCCGTATTTACAATATTGGGTAGTATTTGCACTCCAAAAAAAGCAGGAGCACAGCTCACCCCATGGCTTGGAGCACTGATCCATCCTTCTGCAGAGTGCTGAGACTGGTGAGTGATGTGGCCAACTCAAACCTACGTCTCCTATCAGTCATATATCCTAGACACCTGATGTGGTGTGATCAGTGCCCTGACGAAGATAGGAGAGGATAAGGATGGATGAGGAGGAGACACTGACCCAGTAACTTGTCTTCTGTCGTGCAGTAAGTGCTGACAACAGAAGTTTCAATATGTGATGGAGATGTGTGTTTTCTCATATGAACTGTGAATTTTGTTCCCCTGTGTGACAGGGTCTCCAGTTCAGGACTCAATGCAGCTCCCATTCTGATGGCTACATGCCACTCCTCCTCTGCTACTAAAAGAAAATAGGCTAAAAAGAAAAGGGGAGGAAGGTCATTACAGCCATTTCTGATCCCCCCAGATATCTGTTCTTCCACAAATATACCTAGCTGAGTGAAATTTTGGGCATCCACACCCTGTGTTAAGTAACATATTCCAGCACTTGAGTACATTTTGGTGAAGAACTTAATTGAACCTGCCTACTCCTAGTTTTATTTAGTGTTCCCTGCCTCCTGTATTGGAGGAGAAAGTTAAAACCTTTTTCCTATTCTCCATGTGTCCAACACTCATGACTTCACAGACCTTTGGCATCTCCCCTCTGCATTTTCTCTTTTACAAGAAAAAGAGTTTCAGAAACATTTATCAGTGTTAAGTTTTATCTGCCATTTTATTGCCCGTTCCCCTTGCACCTCTTTGCATTTGGCTTTGATTTTATTACACCTATTAATTCATTTTCCTACAGCTATTAACTTGAACTTTCACAGATGAAGAATGGGTATATCCTGGAGCCATGGTTCACGTACACCACAAGTGAGAGTTCTTCTGCTGTGTTGGAAAGCCTCTTCAAAGCAGGCGGTCTTGGATCTGATTTATGATATTTCCAAGGAGAGCTTAATTTGTAACTCCTGGACAGAAATTCCTAAAGATTTCAGAAGCAGTTAGCCTCACTGTGCTGGCTGAGCCTCACACCTTGTAACAGAGAGGACCCACTCCTGGTAGCTGATGCCTTTGGGAGAGGTGCAGGGCATTGATTGATGTAACTGGATGTATGTTCTACTCTGCTATAGGGCAAGGATAGAGCTTTGTGAGGCATGCAGGGTCTTGTTTTAACCCGGTTTTCAGAGGAAAGAGGCAGCTTGCTGCTCTGCCACCAGTCTGTGGTTTTTAAAAGCCTTAAAACACTGGTAGCAAAGGGCAGCTGCCCGTGGGTTAAATACAAAAGGAATTTCTTTTGACCTGGAATGAATTCCTCTCTTCCTAGTTTCATAGCATCATGTGCCACCAGAGCAAAAGGATTTCTAAAAGCCTATAAATAAAATGTTTACCAAAAAAAAATGGGGCAGCTGCACTTCCACAAGCCTCTGCTTCTCTCTGCCAGAGACACATCCCTTACGTGCCCAAAAGATGGGTGAGGTGAATGAGGTAAATGCTGAGCTGTGAATTCCTGAGCCACCCAGCCTGTTACTAATTACCATGATTAAATATTGACACAGTGACTGCACACAGGGCTCCCAGGCAGAGAGCAGTACCCCTCTGTGGCGGCAGCAGAGAAATCCAGACAAAGAAATAGTTCCCCAAGCACTTACACTGCAAGACCCCATCCTACAATTATCATTCCCCTGGGGACTGGCAGCACGCGTGAGAGCTTGCAGAGCTCTAGCATGAGGCAGGTGGGGGTCAGGGAGTTTCTGACCCCAGATCATTGCCTTTGGGACTCCCTTTGCTGCAATCTCCAGCAGCTGGGTAGGGCGAGTGGGATGAGGCAACACAGTGGGATCTGCTTCCCCGCAGCAAACACAGGCTGTTACTCAGAAGAAGAATAGGGCCCTGCTGCTCTGGCTGCCAACCCCAGGGCATCCTCAGGGAAGCTCTCAGACTGACCTCCCAGTCCTGCTTGGCTGCCTCCCTGTACGCCTGCCCAGGCTGGCAAGCTTGGTAACTGCATCCCCCTGCACGCTCCCTCAAGCTTCTCATGCCCTGTCCTTTCATGAGTCCCAGTCAGAGACCAGGACAGAAGCTTGTGCATCCACACTTGAGATTGCTCCTATTCAGGAAAACATCTCATCATATGTCTTAAGAGTGCCCTGCACAGGGATGCACAAACATACCCAAAATGGGAAGATTTTGCCCTAGAGAGACTCGCTGCCAGAACAGGGAAGCCTCTGGAGGCTGTAGCTCTTTCTTCTCTCTCCTCCTCTTCCCCAACACTCCTGGTTAACGCGCTGGGCTGTGTGCCAGGGGAGCAGATGTACTACAGCATGGTTTTTACTCCCATATCGTAGCCGTGTCCACCGCTGATTTTGACCGTGGTCATTTTTTAATACAGCAGCTGACTTGGCCACAAGCGAAAAATAAAATATGATCCCTTGCAATTGCAAACTGGCCAAAGCCATCTGAGCTCCTTCTCCTCCGGGAACAAGGAGCAGCATCTGTGAAGCTCCTCTGTATGCAGTGCATCTAGTAGCCCAAACTCCATTCCTTCTCCATTAGATTTTCCCTCTTCATCTCTTCGAATCATACTGGGCAGCTGCAGAAGCCAGGATGAATTTGTGCCAGGTTAGTACTCTTAAAGCAGCAGAATATTAAGTTTCTCAGCTTGACCCTGCTCCAGTGCTAAGGTTTTTTATGAATGCTGCCTGTTGCTTGTGTTAAGAACAACCACTTCAAAATCTGAAGCTCTTAAGAGCGTCTGCTTTGTGGCAGAGTTTTCTCATCCTGATGCCAAGCAGAAAAGTATATTTTACTTCAAAAGTGATGATGGAGTGGTAGCTTTTGAGATTATATTTGCAGGGAAACAACTAAGACACAGCTTGTATATTGATACAACATGTTGCAAGGCACCAATTTCTCCATTCCCCTGGTTTCACACTGCAGCATCCAGCAGCTTTGCCCCTGTAGGGTGAAGGGCTGCAGCTGCTGCAGCTGCTGTGAGGCTAGATGGGACCACCCTGGCTCCAGCTTCCCTCCTTGCTCCCCCAGGGAGCAGTGAGGATGGGGGAAAGAGGGAAGAAGTTATGCTGCAGCTTCTTTCCCCATGGTGTGTCAGAGACTGCAAAGACAGATGGAGGCAAGGGGCCAGAGAGGGGACTAAGGTTGTGGTGGCTGCTTATCCCCTCTCAAAGTACCTTCTGCCAAGGACAGCTCATGCTCAGAGCCAAGGGCAGCCCTGAAAGGCACTCACAGAACCTACTTATTTGGGATGGGGAGAGGAAGAGGAGAAGACAGCACACAATGTATTTATTATCCACCCCAGACATAAACACTGAGCTGTTAATTACCGGACTGTAGCACATACAGCTGTAGCACACATGGCTTACACTGGAAACTGTTGTTTAAAGAGAATATCAAGGATGATGTTCCTTTGGCTTCTGGTTTGCCAGTGCCTAGCATGTCGCTTTGTACTTTAGTACAAGCCTGGTACATTCCCAGTTAACCAGAGCTTAGCTGGGAAGAAGCCTGAGCCATCCCCCAGGTTTGCAGATGGGCTGGGAGAGGGGTCAGGGAAGCTCGTTTTTCTTCCACTCCACCTCAGACCTTTCCCCTGTCTTCAGAGATGATGCTGGGGCTGAGGGGGTCATTCTAACCCAGCTGTAGGTCCCACACATCTGGCCTGATTGAATTGGTTTTTAGCAACTAAGAGCTGCTCAGCGGCCAGCAGCAGAAGTGTTCCTCCAGTGGGAATGAAGGGGAGGGTGATGTGGGAATTTGTAGGGAAGGAAATACACTTTGTCCTGATTGCTCCAGGTACTTTTGTAACCTTGAGACAAGTGAAAGGAGCTTCAATTCTGTTCTTCCACTTTTGATGACATTAATTAACACAGTTGTGCATTCAAGTACTTGAACACTCGTGGTTTAGGTGTAAGTTCAAGCAGCACTTGAGGACTGGGATGAACATCGTGGTCCATAGCCAAAGAGCTGTGAAGCATAGACACGAGAAGTGACACACCACCATCTGAGGCAGTCATTTGACTCACGTTGCTTTCAGCTGTAGCTTCTTTTCTTGCTATTCCCCAACCCTTAAGAATCCCCACTTCTTACTCCATCAGCTCCTGATTTGGGGCCAAAAGGTGAACCAGCCTGGGTTAGAAATAACTTCATCTATATGGAGGTTGTTTTTAACACAAATCAAGATTTCAATCTCTTCACTGCGTGTCCTAACAAATCGTCTCACTGACACAATGGAGAGAGCAGGGCTGGAGAGAAATGAGTGAGCAAACGCAGAATGAAGTCCCACTTGAGCCAGACCTCCTCCAGAAGTGTGCCTGCCACCCAGGGGCTATCTCCTGCTCGTGCTGCTGCTGCTGTGCACACAGGGGCTGCCTATTGCTCACAGTCTTCAGAATCTGCGTGGGCAGCGCAGTGGTAAATGCACTCTAAATATGAATATCAGCAACTCCTTTACATCTACTGAAGAGCTGAACGTGTAACAGAGAAGGCAGTAGTTCAAGTGGTAGTCCCAAGCCTTGCTGCTGTTGGTTCCTCAGTGACTCTTCCCTAGTTCCTGTTTTTTCTAGCTCTACTTCCATTTCATACATTAAAACACATAACAAAGAATTTCTATCCTTGTTTATGCAAATTTGTAGCCAGAACTTTAGGTATTGAAAGAATAGCGTGGTCTTCAGTACAATTGGTCTGAATTTTCTGATGAAATTAATGCAGATTTTACTCCCTTCTTGAGAGCAACTAAATACTTGGTGGTAACTTATACCTCTACAAATCTATTTGGACTTATTGTCCACCTGAATTTTTTCAGCCTTCTTTCAAATCACCTTGTCTCTTGCTTTCCAGAAGAGAAAACTTCAAACGCTTAAGTTCAGCCTGTAAAAGTTGTTCACGGGTTGCACACGGTGTGAACTGAGACAAATGTTGTCCCAGGCTATCTGTCACTTTAAAAGCCATCAGTCCAATAAAACCAGAAGCTGATTTTACATTAAGGCATCCATGGCACATCTGGTGCTATAAATACATCACGGTGGAGACTTCTATAGGTTGTCAAGGGGCAGGTTTGTATTTACGGCACCCAATGAATAAAAAGAGGGAAAATTAATTTCCCGTTTTGAAACGAGTCTCAATTTTTTCGTAGGGAAAACTACATCACGAAGCTGACTGCAATTTAATGTACACGGCTTTCCTATTTAGCCATTAAGCAGATTATTCTCTGCTGGATGGATGTGTCGTTCCTTTTAATGTTAATGATAGTCCCACATACGCCATGACAGAATAAATGTCAAACTATGTGAACCATTTAATCCCTAAAGGAAAATGGAGTAAATCCTTCAAGCAATGTAGGATCTGCCAGCAAAGTGATGGGAGCCTGTGAAGGGTAGAGAAAGCTTCTAGCAGGGCTGAAATGTAGGGGTGGTGCTTTGCCAGCTTTGGCAGCAAAGCCAACTGAAGATGTTCCCATCCATCCTGTCCTCATTCCTGTCCCCTTGTGCTGTCATTCCCTGCTCCCTGAGTTGAAGCAACCATAAAAATGAGCTGCTAACAGGACTGAGGTTTAAATCACCCCTTCAGAAGAAACCAGAAACCCGGTTGCCCTTGTTGGTCTTTAACCCAGCTCATTTCACAGTTCTGCAGACAGTTGTACCAGAGGCACTGGGAGCAGCAAACAGTGGCCAGAGTCCAGGAATAATCAATTAGGGAAGGGCTGGGGAGAAAACTTCCTACGCCGGCGTAGGAGGGAACAGGCGAGCCGAAGGATGTGGAGTGATGCCAGAGTGCCTGCCTTGGCACACAGTGCAGGGCTGTGCCACCTCTGCACGGGAACACCGGCTCACGGAGCTGTGGCTCACCCAGCTGATGACTCCAGCAGGGTTTGGTCAGCACGTGGCTTCTCACCCACACCTTTGCCCAGGCTTTGAGGTGGACCGTCCAGTTCTCCTGGAACACAGCCAGGTTATTCAAGGTCCATCCCTGTTGTCTGCCCTCCCAGGCACCTCTAGAAGTCATGGACACATGCCAGGGCAGCATGACCCAGAAAATCCTGAAGATGAATGGAAAAGGCAACACCAAAACATCCTTTGGAGTTCTTTATGCAGCCATAAAGCAATTGTTTTGATGGACAAAAAGAGCAGGAGCCGGATGAAAATCAGCTCTGAGATTCACTGATTAAGCTGAAGAGGAAATTGGGATTTCAGTCTTTCATGAGGCTCTTGTAACCACTGAGCTATGTCAGTAAAATCAGCTTTAACTGTGTATTTTCACACAGATTTCACAACTTAACAAGTTTATCAATGAAAAAACCCAGCAGCATTACTTAATATCTTGAGTCCTAACTTGCCAGGAGGTCAGAGCCACTGCAGAGGAGGTAAGCTGGTCCAGTCCAGCTGCCCAGTCTATTCCCATAGGATGAAAATCCAGTGCATGTCCCCAGTAACAGCCCACCTGCAGACCTGGGATACTTTCATTCCCTGCACTTTCTCACAAAACATGAATTTCTTTAAGAAACAAAGAAGGTTCTTGCCTTTGGAGTTGAGAATCTTAGAGGTCTTTTCCAACTTTAGTGATTCGATAATTCTATGATTCTGTGATTTCTGAGGTAACCCTCATGGCGTTAATGCAAGATTATATCATGTGGAGTTGAAGGAATGCAGTCAATCACAGCAGAGGAGAGGAAGTAAACCAGACTTTCGCTGCTTCAAACATAGAGCAGGTCATCAGATCAAGTTGTTTCCTCCCCACAAAGGGTTTTCTTCCATGGATGAGTCAGTCCGGAGTCACATGGAGTCTCTCATCTGGTACCAACCAGCTATGAAAGAGAAAATAGCCAGGAGGGTCCACACTGCAGATCTGTCAGGTCAGCCTCTGCAAGCCCTGTTTGCCATCCCACCTTCTCTTGCCTCTCCAAGACTGATGGGGACTTTGCAAAGTCCTGATGGGTTGTTGTGGCCAAGACAGCTCCACATGCAAGGCTGCTGCTCACTGGTTGCTGGCAGCAGCTCCTGCCCGTGCATTTGACCTGCTCTTCTGGCTGGCTGTGGTTTGGTGAGCCACATCCCTGCTCCGACACCCCCTGCATTGGATACCGCTTGCTGTAGCAGTATCAGCAACAGCAGACAGGAGGGGGGAGGAGGGCATAGGACCTTACAAAGGAGACTTCATGGAGAAATGCCCACCTTAGCTAGGAAGGGCTGTGCTGTGACCCGTTTGGGGGGCGACAGTGGAAGTGTCAGTAGAGACGTAACTCTGAGCGCGGTTGTCCATTCAGAAGCATGTGTCCATCATCTCCATTGCCAGGATAGCTAATATAAACATTGGTTATTTCATCAGTCTTCTCCTTCTTCTTGGAAGCTCTACTCCTCTGCTAATCATGGCTAATTAATCATTTTTAGGGGATATTGGGAATGCAGATTGAGACTATTTGAGTACCACTGCATTCTGAGAAACGACGGGTGGGTGACAGGCACTGACTGGAAGGTTTACTCTGCCAAACAGCAGCTGCAAAGGCAAAGGAGAGCAGGGGTTCAGGGACCTGCAAGACCACATGAGCTGCCCATCAGACGTGCTATTCACATCTTCTGTGCAATTTGCTTGCGTGTCGAAATGTCTGATACACAACAGTAAGCGTCAGGCCACTGCAGGTGACTGAATGGCTAAACTTGGTCACTTTGCTTTCATTGTAGTAACTCTCAGCATCATCATCCCATTAAGCAACCTGAAGGCCTGGGCAGGTCCCTTCTCCATGGGTAAGGCTTGCCCTACAGCGTACAAACAGCCCTGTCGCAGGGTCAGTGGGAGGAGGGAGACTTTATTAGGAAGGAAAACATGATTTTTATTGTTCTGAAAGAACAGTTGGTGGTGAAAGCTCTAACGTGTGATAACATGTACAAGTTTGTGCAAATGGACGTGGTGACAAGCTGTGCCAAGGGTGCAGAGGACTTTAGCCTCAGAGCAGCAGCAGTGCTCTCCCTCACAGAGCAGCAAACAGTCCTGGCCATTCAGTGTGCTGGCTGGCTGGGTGTGCAGCACTGTGGCAGCAGGACAGTGCTTGGTCGTAAGGATCTGGGGTCCTGCCAATGCTCTTTTTGCAACGGTTGAAGAAGCTGAGCGACAGGGGAGGGGGCCAGAGGTTGACTGCAGCTCCTGGAGCAGGACCAGGTGCAGAGCACCTCACTGGGGACTGGTGAGGAGGAAGAAGAGGGGCAGCGGCTGCCATTCATTGCTTGGGTTCCACACTGACGACTTTTCTTCTCTCCAGAAACACTCCAGTTTTGAGATGCTATCTCCACCACTTCTTACAAGTTTCTGAAGACTGTTTAGTGGCGGACCTGGCAGTGTTAGGTAAAAGGCTGGACTCAATGATTAATTAGAGGCCTTTTCCAACCTTAATGATTCTATGATTCTAACCCAAAGATGGCAAGTCTATCCCCAGCTTCCCTCTTGAGCTCTTTTATGTGCTGATGGACGAAAGCGTGTTCCTGGGGCCTTTGCTGATCTGCTGCTGCACTGCAATCTATCTTTTAGCAGGGATGCTGAATGGGGCCAGTTACCTACCTAATTGCTCATCTCTGCCTGGGAGGGTTCAGGGAGTGCTGATGAACCCTGGCTAGCGATCACATTACTGGTTCTGCAGGTAGTGCCCTCCCTTTTTTTGGATGACACAACATAAAAGCTGTACATTGACAAAACCTAAAGGAATTTAGCAAGAGCCTTGCTCTGGTGATTCCCAGAAAGGTGCCTCCTGCTATCCTGCAGAGCTGGAAAAACACACACCCATGCACTGGTTCGGATGCACAGTCGGAGAGGTCTCAGCAAACATTTCATTATCCCACTTTACATCTGCAGCTTGCGGCTTGCTGCATCCATAAAACTGTCATGCCCTCAGGCTCAGATATTTTACGATGGCAAGAAAGGGTCCATGGTCTGCGCTTTGTAATTTAGGTTTCGCTTAAGTAATTCTATTGCTACACTGACTTCAGAAGGCTCAAAAAACAGAGCTGAGTTCATCAAGGTTAAGGCATTCACTTCCCATAGCCATGGAGGAGGAGAGATGTGACCAGCACCTGGTTGACCATCCTAGGCACGGCAGACAAGAGGGGCCATTGACAGCCGGGGTGGCACATCAGCAGCCTTTGTCATGAGCCGATGGGAGCTGGGCACAAACTCACACGCTGGGCTCCCAGAGCTGCCACTCCCCATCGCTGCTACATGACTCACAGGCAGCTCAAATCCTTCCCTGATAAGGGGTGTGCAGAAACAAAAAGAAATACAGTAAACAGGGAGTAGTAGGATAATAAAAAAGAAAAACCCTCGAGAAGAGCCAAAATAAAAATTTCCAACCTTTTACTAACCAAAACAGACAGTGTGAAGGCATAAAATCTGGCACTGATTTCCTGTGTGAAGTGCTGCATTTCTAGCACTATGTGTCCTCCTGAAGGAAGAATGCAAGTCTCTGCTCTTTGCTGGAGCTGAGCATATGATCCTTAAGGATGCAGAGGAAAATGGAGAGCTGTGCTTGGAGGGTTTCCAGCTAAACAATAGGGAAAAGGGCAGCCATAGACCTGAGTATGCTGACCAGGAGGAAAGCTGGGGAGAAAGAGGCATATTTTGCCAACTGCACTCCCAGTTATTTAGCCTGCAGCTGTAGCTGGGCAGAGGGTGAGCAGTGTGTAGGGCAAATGCAAACTCACGTCCACTCAAGGTAACTCATTTTCTCATTACTGAGAAATGTGATGCACATGTTGGCAGTGTCCTGCAGGCCCTGGTTTCACATCTGCCCCCTGACAGGGCTGCTTGCTGCAAGGCAAGGACATGGAATGCACGGACAATGTCTGTGCTGACTGGACATGGAATGACTGTCTGTGACCTGCTTGTCAGCCTCTAGTAATTTGAATGTGGCAGAGCTTGGCTCCCTTACACTGCTGTTCCAACCCCAGAAGCTGAAAAAGTCCAGGGAAAACTCAGCTCCACCTCCAGTCCTGGGCCGGGGTGGCAGGTAAAATGAGCGCCCGCATGAAGTAGGCTGGGATTGCAAGGATCTGGGCAAGCAGAGGTAACATCTGACCAGCAGCTGCAGCGTGGCTGAGGCCAGTGGGGCACGGTGGACACAGGTGAACGCTGAGAGCACACCAGTGTGACCAGCAGCCACACCACTGCAGCACTGGAGCGCAGATGCACGCACACAAAGCACGGCTGGGACATTGCTCCTGATGCTCCTGATGCAGTACGGTCCAGCTTCGATCCCAGAAGGAGTGGGTACCATGGGAGCCAAGAGGTGTAGGCACCAGCTGCCACTTTGACAATGCGGCTTTGACAATGCTGGCACCCATCTTCCAGCTGCTCCTTCCCTTGCTTCAGGTTCTCAACCTGCCTGTCTGTCTGCAAAGGAAAAGCCTGTCTCCAAAGCAGGACTTCTTGCCCCTTGAGTTGATTCTTTCCTTCCCCAGCCTGATCTCTCCTCCAGCAACAGTTAAAATTGCCAGACAGAAAAAGCAGGGTCTCACAGGCCAGCGGCGAACTTGCTTTTATCATCCCTGCAAAGCTACCACCAGCTAGAGCTGTTTCAAAATGTAGGCTCTGCTGACCTCTAGGGGACTGCTACAAACCCAAAAACATAAAGGCTTCAAAGCTCATGGCACGTTACAGCCCTTCGCAGGCTCTACAGGAGCCCTGTGGTGGGGATAACACGGCTGACACAACCCACTCCTGGTCCCTTTAGCACTACTAAGGGCTGTAAATAAAACCCTGGCTCCAACACTGCCTCTTCCATCTCACCTTTATGGCAGCAATATCTCAAGAAATGTGTACGAGCAAGGTTAGGTTGTTGGGGAGATATTACCTGCTATCATAAAATTGCTGCTTTTCAGTGTGGAGAAGCATGCTGGGAGTTTGGGAGTTCGAGAGCTTGTGGCTTTCAGTACCAGTTTATCTAATAAAAGGTATAAAAGCCTTGCCTTGGCGTCACAGTACAGCACTACTCAGCGAAAACCATGGACACATATACCTAGGCCTTGGAAATAAAATTAAATGTGCTTTTTTACGGCATTTCATCACTCAGCACACAAGTGGCAGAAGCAAGAACCTTGTCACAGAGTAGAAGGAACATGAAGCAAACATAAAATCTGATGTGCTCCTTAAAACAGCACATGGTGCTGCCGAGGGGGTAACAGCATTTGCCATCTGGCTGGCTGAGGACAGCTGTGGTGGGGGACAGAGCATCAGGCAGGAGCCAACAGAGGCAGCACATACTGCACACCTCTAATGGACCTGTACTCCTCGATACGAAGCCGAAGCCAAAGCCTATCGCAGCCCTGTGATAAAAACTGTGCACATGGCAGCGTCCCCATGCAGCCACCACTTTGTGGAAGAAGCTCACCCTGCAGACCTGGGAGGGCAGCAGGCTCCAAGCAGCTGAAGAGGTGCTTGGGAACAGCACTGCTTCCACAAGGGCAGCTGTATCTGTAGCCAGAGCCTAACTGTCCCAGTGGCTTCCACCATGCAAAGCTCTCTCAAGAGGCTGTGGGGCTTGTGTTGTTGGGATTGTACTCCAACACGAGGGAGTCAGTCCTGGCAGGCACTCCACCAGCCACAGGAATGACTTTATAGGCAGCGCTTGGGGTTCTGGGCATACCAGAGGGCATCTAATTGGTGTGCTCCTACTCAGTGCTCGTGCCCTGGGAAGTGCCAAAAAGACAAGGCAAGTGCTAAGTTAAAGCACTTCCTCTTCCATGGGCTGGAAGATGTCAACCCACAGAGGCTCATGACAAAAGGTAACGACTGACTTGACTCTTTCAACTAAATCAGGGTGAGAAGATGTCAAAGCAGCAATTAAGAGTGAAGTGTTTAAAGAACAGAGACAAATTATTTGAACAGAATCACCATTTTCATTTCAGCATTGTTACATGTCTCTTAATTAGAACAGATGTCTCCCTAATCTGTGCAAAACAGAAAAGGACCTGAGAGGTCTGAAGTACTGGATCATACACAAATATTACCACCAATTCCCAGCTTCTGACAGCAAATCCACTGCCTCAGACTGTGCCAAACCAAACCACCTGATGATGCTGGGTCCAGCAGGGCTGGCTTTGCAGTGCCCAAGCTCAGATGACACAATTTTCTTCTCCTTACGCCTGCAAACACCGAGTTATCCCACCATGCACCGGCAGTGCCCACGAACATCAATCCTGTGCCACGTACACTGTAGCTGTGTTTAGCCCCTCAGATTCAAAACTGAGTTGATTTTGCTCACAGAGAAAAAACACCATCAGTCATCCGAGTTTGGTAAGCTCTTTAATGGCAAGCTCATGATGTAACGACACGGCTGGATTTGACACCTTGGTGGCGGACGAGGAAGGAGGATCAGAAGGAAGGCAGTGCTCCACTGAAGGCTTATACCTTTGGAAGTGCTGAACAGAAGGGCAACTTCTTTTGGTGACTCCTTTCACAGCTTTGTAGTCCCAAAGACAGAGAGATCTTCCAGCCAGAAAAATGATGGAAACCACACCAAAGACAGCCTCGGCATGGCATGGCACGGCACAACATGATTTCTGCTTGATGTGTTGAGGGCTGACTAGTCCCTGCATTAGTAAAGGAAAACTTGACCAAAAAATTGCATTGACTGAAATCCAGAGCTGACATTTCTACCACCACCACCCCTGAAGATGAAAGCTTCCTTTACATGCAGTGTTACCACAGATCTTTGCCTACATGAGCAAGAAGAGCATGTTGGTACAGAAAGGGAATTTCAAAGTTCAATGTATTTTACATGAAACCAGTGAGCTTCACCATAGTCAGCAAGAACTAGTTCAAAGAAGTTTGGGTTTTTTTCTTGTAGACAAATGAAGGCCCTTTTTGTTAATCTCAATTTTTTTTTATGTCCAAGCTCGTACTGACAGTGCAGGGCTACGCAGCTCTGTACAAACAGGGGTTTGCAATAACGCAGATGTGCCTTTAGGGATTGTCTTTCTTTAAAGAAAAAAAAATCAGCAATGAGAAAAAAGTCAAACACAGATCATGTAAAAGACAATTTGGCTCACTGAACAAGTAAATGTGGCTAAGTGAAGAGGTTTCCTCTGTACACCTGCCACAGACATCAGACACGAACAGTGCAACTAAGTCTCAGAAGTCCAATAAAAACCCAGAGTGACAGGGTCTTCCCTCTAAGGACCAAATTTAAGGACTCTACTTAAATATCTGCATTGGAAGTGATGTCCCCTGAGCCTTCAGCTCCGTGGTTACCCTGCAAGGACGACCTCAAGTCCAGCCTGTTACAGGGTCTAGGAACTGCTGCCCTGAGTCACTCCTGCCTGGCTCTCACACAAAGCTTTCCCAGCTGCAGCTGGCTGCAGAGACAGGCTGCTGGGCAGGAGGGGAGGTCCTGCCAGAATTAAACACATAAAACAAAGCATTTGCCTCTGCTCAGCAATTTACGGAAAGGGGCATCCAGCTAATGCCCCTGAAGGGATCCTTCCCAATTTCCCATGTCCTCTGGCCAGACCGAAAACAGCCAGCACCAAGAGAGAGACCTCCCGGCAACCAGGCAACCAGACAAGTCTCATTTTCTGGATGCCCAACCTGGAAAGCCTCAATGGGTTATGATTTTCAGAGACTGGATTATTTGGCTAGGCATCACTGCCTGTGAACAGATACTGGGTTTGGCACCTAAAATGACTGCTGTCTTCTGCATAACCCCTGTCCGGCATGGACCACTCACAGGTCCTCACGGGATAACATCTCCCACGTCACCTCATCCCCCCGTACAAAAAGGACAGTGCGACTCACACCGTGCTGAACTGCAACTCCACTGATGTGCCTGGCTGCAAGCTGGGGGAGATAAGAGGTGTTTCTCTCCTCCTTCCTATGCTTCCCTTCTTCTGGGAGTGAGAACTTCTGAGAAGAACAGAATGGTAAGGATGGACAGAAGTGTGGACACATGGTAAGGACGGACGCACGGTAAGGATGGATGAAGTTGTAACCTCGCTTCCTGCCACTGCTAAAGCTAACACTGAGTAAAACAGCCATAGACATCAGCCCTGGATCCCAGAGAAACATCAGGAAACATGCTGAAAGAGGCTGGGACATGTCCTGAATGGCAGCTTTCCAAAACAATGTCCACAATGTTACTGCAATCGCTTTTACGGTCACAGTCTCATGTCCCACCTTGCAGAGGCAGAAAGGGCAAGGACCCACTAAGCAATGTTGCAGCAGAAACTCCTCCCTGCTGCCCCCAGCCACCACCTCACACAGCATACCTTACGTGGGACACAGTGACAAGATGCAGCAGCTGGCGTGCACGTCACCGATGCAGGAAAACTAACTCTGGCCATTCCCAGCAAAAGTGGCATTCTTACAGCATGAGACTTTGAAAGGCACAGCACACGCACAGAGGGAAACTGCCTGGAAAAGAGCCCGGAGCAGGGCAGGAGGTGGAGCTCAAGTCTGCTAGGGGTTCAGGTCATTGTGCTCAGGGGTGAGCTATTCCCCCAGCTTCTGCAAGGTAACAAGTCTGACAATTTTTTCTCTCATGAGCAAGTCCTTTTAAGAGATGTTACCATGCACCTAAAAAAGGAGCTTCCTGCACCCTGACTGCTGCTCCTACCTACTCACACAGTATCATAATGCTGGAGAAGAGGAATAGATTTTTCAGTTTGCCTTCTTCATCCCTTCCTCCCTAAACCATCTCAATGCATTAATCAGGCAGGACACGAACAGGAAAACACAAGTGAGCTCAAGGCCTCAGTAGTGCCCAGAGGAGCTTTTTTATAAACTGCATGGGTTCAATATGCAGATACTTGGCAGGATGGCTTTGGCTGTCTCAGAAATCTCAGCATCTCTCTCTCTGAAGGGGTTTTGCTCACTCTTGCCCCTGCAGCTGTCACATTTCTAAAACCTGCCTTTTCCTCTGGCATCCCATGTATTTCTCATCGCCCAAGCAGCACTCTGCTGATGGCATTCATGCAACTCATATTCAGAAGCACCAGTTCTGCACGAGGCTCTGCTCTGCTGTATTTATATTTAGTTAGAGCATGAAGCGCCTATGAGAAAGGCTGAGGGAAAAGGGAGACCCTTCTGTGTCCTTTCACTACTGGTTTGCTGAGGATAGGCAATGATCATGTGTATATCTGTTCACCCACAGACCTAAAGCACTAGATATGCTGCTGGACAAATAATACTAACAGTCCCTTTTACAAAAGGCTTATGGTGGGATTTACAGCAGTGGAGTTACACTGCTCCTGCTAAATTTTCTGGAGGCCTGGATGCATAACTGGAGTCCTGCCCTGAATTTTCAGTGACTGAGACCCACCTAAAGCTCAGGGCAAGGCAATGGCAGAGCTACAAACCCACACCTCACTGAGTACCCAGGTTTGCAAGCATTTATGCATGTGTTGGAAAATCTCGTGTCTCAGTCTGGCAGCCTGTCCACTGGGTCATGCTACCCCTGATTAATTATTGAATGGCTACTAACTGCAATATGTGGTGGGAGGGAGGGAAAAATAAAATACAAATGAAATATAAAACCATTTCATAGTACAACCAAACCAGTTCCACATCTATTGCATCATTTGGCAAGTATGGAAAAGTAACACAGTAATACAGAAATGTATTTGGTCAAAGTAAGGAATCGATATTTTTTGATAAAATACATTCTATATTAATGCTCATTCACATTTATTACATGTAAATTAAATTTTCTATGTATAAAATTCCAGTTTATTCTCAGTGCCGCCTGGTCATGCTTCAGTTCAGCAGCAGGGCTCAACACATTCGGCTCCTAGCAAAGTGGGAGGAAATGAGAGCGCTCAGCTTTCTGCAGGACCAAGCCTCACACACTCCCTGGTCCTGCAGGTCCTGTCTGAACAAAATCTCGCTGGCTTCAGTGGGAGTTTTGCAGGGGAGAGCGCTGCAGAAGGGCCCCCCGGCTGTCCAGCACATGCAGTCTGTGTGGAAGTCACTCAAATGGCATATGGCATTCCAAAGAAAAAGTGAGTTAGTGAATACAGAAAATAATAATAATATATCTACATCATTTACAGCGTTGTTTGCTTGCAACTGTATTAATGCTCAACCGCTCATTAACAATTCAATCAATACGCAGGGAAAGGTAGCAGAGTGCAACACATATAACAACCTCCTGGATGGAATTACAAGCACTGGATCTTACAGTCTTTCCTCATTTCATGAATTCCTGCCTATCCCGCTGCCCCCAGAGCCCAATTCCTACTGAGCCTCGTGGAGTCAATCCCTCTCAGCATTTCGGCTGGTCTGCACCTCCGCCACGGGCCCCTGACACCGTGCAAGGCGCTTTTAGCAGCGGGTCCTCAGCTACCACCCACGGCCACCCTGCACCCTCCCCTCTGTTGTGGCAGCACTCATCTGTGCAGCCACCCGCTGAGCCAGATGGCAGGACTGATCCAGCTGGAAGCCTGCCTGTCTGCAAAAGGCAGAGGGCTGTGTCCCAGGCAGGCCGGGCCCGCAGCCCAGCTCACGGCACAGCTGTGCCCAGGGCCCGTGCAGGTGTGTCTGGGGTGCCTGCACCTGCACATTGGTGCCAGCCACCTGCCCCTCAAACAAATGGGTCCAAGTGCCCAGCAAACCTGAAAAGCAGGACTTTGCCTCCAGCTTGCACTACTGTAAATCGCTCGCCTGCATTACACTAGAGCAGAGGAAAGTAAGCCCCAGATCTACTCGTGTGAGCCACAACCCAAGGATTGGATGCTATGAAGAGAAAGGTTCTCCCGAAGGAAGGCTCTCTTTAAGGTTATAGCATCTGTCCTAGCTGGAGAGGAAAGAAAAATTTAGGGACTTAAAGCAGGGATGGAAACCACTGGTCTTACACTTTATTTCAGTAAGCAAAAAGCCTATTGCTGCTGTACAGTGTTATACAGTGAACTGCCACGGTTCTCACGTCACTAGTCCATAGAAAAGGTGCTGCAACTACCATGTTTATGCCTGCATGCTGAAAGAATGTACAAAGTTGCATTAAGCTCCGTTTTTCTTCCATTTTTTTTTTTATATTCCTAAACTCTGACTTTTACAGTGTTGCAGACACTTCTGTGCAGACTCAGGTAACACACATCGTCCCAGTTATGGAAGATCTTTGCCTCCGACAGAAAAAATCATGTGCTATGCATCTCTCAAAACACCATCATAAATGTAAACCATCAAGAAAACTTGCTCTCTTTAGTAACCCTGGAAAAAGAGTCTTAAAAAAATCTACTGAAAAGGAGACATCGTTAACAACAAGGGTTTTCGAAATGATGCGAGTTGTTTATAGGAGTTGTCCAAGCATTTTCTCTTCGCTCACTCTTAGTTTTTATAAAGCTAATTCTGTATAAAAGGGCTTTTGAAGCATGTGACCTTCGTTTCACAATTTTTAAAAAATTGGAAAAAAAAGAGTAAATTTAGAAACATTTTTCTTGATTGTGGAAAACAGCTGTATTACAACAGAATTACCTTTGATTCTTATATTTTCCGTACAAAAGGCAAGTAAATAAAGAGACCCTGCATCTTCACAGCCTGGCACTCATCCAAGTTACTTGGAACTATGTAAAACAGGTATAAAATACAAGGGGTCTTCTTCTCCTTTATACCAAGACCCTCGCCAAACCCTTCGGGGAGCGAGTCCCCTGATAAGTAAAACCTCACTAGATTTTATATCAGCCGAAGCAGTATTTTAGCTCCCCTCCAATAAGGTGTAAATGCCCAGACTTGCTCAAAGGCTCAGGAAGAGGAAGAGGTCCAGCATAATTTTAAGAGCCAGGTGCTGGTTGATACCCTTATGGCTTCAGTATTAAGTTGCATTCAAGTTGCACTCAAGGAAGACCCCGGAAGCGACAGGCCTGTCAGTCTCACTTCAGTGCCCAGTAAAATCATGGAAAATATTATTCCAGAAGGTATATAAAAACACCTGGAGGACAATGCAGTCACTGGTCACAGCCAGCATGGTTTCATGAGGGGAAAGTCCTGCCTGTCGAACCTGATATCCTTTTATGACAAGGTAATCCACCCAGCTGATCAAGGGAAGCAAGTTGATGTAATATATTTGGAGTTCAGTAAAGCTTTTGATACTGTATCAAAAGTATCCTTCTGACCAAAATGCCCAGCACACAGCTAGATAAACACATCACGGGATGGGTGAGCAACTGGTTCACAGGCCGGGCACAAAGGGTTACAGTGAATGGGGTGACATCAGAGTGGCGACCTGTCACCAGTGGGGTTTCACAAGGCTCCATCCTTGGCCCTGTGCTCTTCAACATCTCATTAACAACCAGGACGCAGGACTCAAAGGAATACTAAGTTTGCTGACAACACTAGATTGGGAGGAGCTGTCAACTCTCTCGAAGGCAGAGAGGCCCTGCAGAGAGACCTCGACAAATCAGAGAGATGGGCAATCACCAACTGCATGAAGTTCAACAAGTGCTGGATTCTGCACCTGGGACATGGCAACCCTGGTTGTGTGTATAGACCAGGGAAGGAGAGGCTGGAGAGCAGCACTGTGGAAAGGGACATGGGGGTCCTGGTTGATGGCAAGTTGAATGTGAGTCAGCAGTGCCCTGGCAGCCAGGAGGGCCAACCCCGTCCTGGGGGGCATCAGGGACAGCATCACCAGCCGGGCAAGGGAGGGGATTGTCCCGCTCTGCTCTGCACTGGGGCGGCCTCACCTCCAGTGCTGGGGGCAGGTTTGGGAGCCACTTTGTAAAGAAGATATTAAACTACTAGAGAGTGTCCAGAGGAGGGCAACAAGGATGGCGAAGGGTCTGTAGGGGAAGCCTGGTGAGGAGTGGCTGAGGTCACTTGGTTTGTTCAGCCTGGAGAAGAGGAGACTGAGGGGAGACCTCACTGTGGTCTTCAACATCCTCAGGAGGGGAAGAGGAGGGGCAGCTACAGATCTCTTCACTCTCATAACCAGTGACAGGACCCGAGAGAATGGCCTGAAGCCAAGCCAGGGGAGGTTTAGGTTGGATATCAGGAGAAGGTTCCTCACCCAGAGGGTGGTCGGGCACTGGAACAGGCTCCCCAGGGAAATGGTCACAGCACCAAGCCTGACAGAGTTCAAGAAGCATTTGGACAAGACTCTCAGGCACATGGTGTGATTCCTGGGGTGTCCTGCACAGGACCAGGAGTTGGACTCGAGAATCCTTATGGGTCCCTTCAAACTCAGCGTATTCTACAATTCTAATGCACGATGCCACGAGGTTTGAGTAATAATTTGGCAGTGTATCAAAACCAGCAAAGCTTAAAGTTAGTTGTCATGCAGAAGTGGGATAGGCGATGGCTATTTTTTACTTGATTTGTAAGAAAGCAGCACTTGCCTTTGGATCACATGGTGTCGGAGTACCAGGGTTGGTCACAATGTGTGCTGCTGGCACCAGTTACTCCCAGTTATTAATTCAGCACTTGGAAACTCAGGTGGTCAGTGAAAGAACATCAATATCTCTGACACCCCCTGGATTTCCCACTTCCCATTATTTTCGTTCAGCCTTCATATGCACTTCTGCAGCACCAACCACTACTAAACTACTGTTTTTCAGGAGAAGTCTCTCCACGTTTGGTATTTTGTCAAAAACCTATAGCTGTTGAACTAAAAAGAAAAGCGCAGGCGGTGTTTGCTCTCTGCGCTGGTTTCCTTGGAAAGGTCACTGGTGAGGACTCGGCGCTCTCCCCACGCGCCTCCTACATTCTCAGTACTCTACATTCATGTCAGCAAACACTACTCTCGAACACAAATCGAAGAGACAAGTCAGCGACAAAACTACTTCTAGACTGATAACGGCAGAATGCTACCAAGACAACTCCATAGAAAACCCACTGAAGCAGGAGCAAAATTCAGGTCACTTCTTAGCAAAGCTCATCACGAATTATTATTATTATTATTATTTTTAAAACCATTTTTTGTAAAACTTTTATCTTGGCAGCCAGATATCCCCTTGTGATGTGCTAATTCGAACAGGCTAACGTGGGACCACCTGACCCCACCTGGTACCAAAGGCTTCCGAATTTTTTTATAGCTTCTCAGAAAATCACTGCTGACTGACACCCATCTGTTGGTGATCGGCTTCTGGTTCCTCTTCTTCCACATCTGCGTTATATTCTTCAAATGCATCATCATCAACATCTGGAAGCCCAAGTAACTACAAAGAAGAGAAAATACTGTGTAACAGTGAATTACCCACTCGCGCAGCTTTGCTGCAAATCTTCACACAAATCCTACGTGCACTTCTTAAAAACCTCAAACCCTGGAATAACAGTATTGCATAATGATCTTGACTCTCTTTCTCTCCCTCCTGGGATAAAGAAAGATTTGAAAATGCATCCTCACACCAAATTAAGTGCTCAGAGACCGGAAGATAAATAAAACCAAAACAAAGCACTTGCAAAAAGCTTCACATTCTTCCCTGAGGTCGCATTATGAATTGTTGACTGTTTAGACTTGGCAGCGGTTTCACTTCAGAAAGAACCATGATAATACTGTAGAAGTATTTATCTTGGTTTAAGATTGTTTTTTGTCAGCCCTATAAAAGCCAAAGAAGAGACCATCCTCACGCAGGACTGGATAGTGTGGAGTAGGCAAGGAGAGCCTAAAAACCTAAAGAATCCACCATGTCAAGAGCTTCTCTTGAACCCTTCATTCCATCACACCAGACAAAGTCTTGCATGCTGGGTGAAGCCCTCGCAGTGAGAAATACTGTGTATTCCACTGGAATACAGTCCCTTTAAACTTCTGCAAATTAGATTTGGGCTTGCAAGGAACTGCCAGCCCATCTTCCTTGGAGAAGGTTCGGATGCCTCCACCTGACGGCTCCGATCACTGCGACGTCACTTCCTCACTGCAGGAAAAGGAGCAAACAGCCATGTTTGAACTTCTCCCCTCTCTCCCAAAAGGTTGCCAAGCCAACAGAAGTCAGGAAGACAGATAAACCAAGTAACGGTCAAAATAATGCATCTGTTGTGTAAATCTCATATTAGAATCCTACACTAAGAGCTATTAATAGCCGCAAAGCACAATCCTAGGCCGGGCATTACTGAGAATACCATGTATTTAGCTTGCCAGGGCTGGAAGAGCAGCACAGATGCATGTAACACCCTCTTTGGAGAGTGATGCAGCTGTTGGCTCTCGAAAGAGGCAAAGCCCAGAAAAATCGTGAGGAGGGTGACACTCTTTAGGTGAGAGCATGGAAATAAGAAGGCTGCAACGAGGCAGATTTTCAGGGACCTAAACTAATTCAGTCTGTGATCGACATTCAAAATTATGCAGTGGACACAAACACAACTCACAGAATTAGCTTCTGGGTGCAACGAAGCTTGTATTCCTCACTGTCACTGGGAGAAAATCAGATTTTTAGTTACAGGGTTTCTTCAGCAGGGAAATGGAAGGAGAATTTGCTGACTAAATCCCCTCCTTCGCATTTTAAAAATACTTACGGAGAGACCCCAAATGGAAAACATTCTTGTTTTCCGAGCAGAACAAAGCAATTGTTCCTATGCATACATATTTTTCAAATCAAATGCTTAACTGAACATGAACTGCTCAGTTCATTCTCAGGATGCGGGGGTTTTATATCGTGTTGAAGCTAAAATTAAAATACTCAGTTTTCAAAAGGCAAAAGCAAGGATTCTTTCTAGACTTTCTTATGCACCAGTATTATTTTTGCTAAACTAATCTGGTATATTCAAATTAAATGTGAGTGTTGTACTCCTGTTTGTATCACCCGGCAGAAAGAGTTTTGACTGCGGTTTTTTTTCCCACCTCTGGTCATAATTCCTCTTTGATTTGCAAGGAAATGAGTCACATGAATCTTCATTTTATGGGATACTGTTAAGCCTTTCCCATGCAAAATTAGCATGGAAAACACAACATGCGCCACAAGAACCGCAAAGACATACGCAATCCCAAAGGATGGGGAGTACATCCTGCTTTTCACACATCCTGTCTCTCTTTGCCATCAGGAAATCCAGCTCCTCTTTCCCTGGAGCAGTGTAAATCAGAGTGATGTTGCAGACCTTGGTGGTTTTACGGAGGAAGAATGGAGATGGGATGGGATGGGATGGGATGGGAGGCTCCTCCGAGGGAAATGCAGTTTTATTCTCTCACAGACACTTTATGACCCTCCAAGGCACCAAGGACCTTGACCATGCAGATCTTGCTTTTAGATGGCACATCCTGTTGCTTCCCCCAGGATTATGGCGGTCCCTCAGCGCTGTTAACCCCTTACTGCTCTCCGGACTGCAATGACAAATCTGCCCACACCTTCAACACAACAAGGGAGGATCAGGGTCCAAAGAGCAGGGAGCTCTACAAACATTGGGACAAAACAGAAGGACGGTGCACAAAAGATAAGGACAAAATAAGATGATGAAGATGGCCTGGGCTGACCCTAGACTGACTCCCACCTTGTCTTCCTTCACACACACTAGTTTCTGCTTCTAGTCCAGAGCTGCTTCATATATTAAAATATCAGCTATGCAGCAGACTTGAAAGGACTTAACTGGAGAGGAAAACAAGGAGAAAAGAGATAAAACAGAAAACCAGTGTACAAAGAGAGAGCTGATCCATCAGCAGAAAAGCCAAGGGGAACAAAACTGCCAGGCTGGGATGCATGGCTAGGAGGAGGTCAGGGGCATGGCGAGGAGGGAGGGAGGATAACAACCAGCAGCATTGCCTGAACTACATCTATTTATTTCTGCTGGCCAAACCACCCATCTGGAGGTAAAGGAGAGGTCACTGGGACATGCATGAATTCAGTGAATACAGCATAAATGGCTTTCACACTGCACTCTCTCCACTTCAGATGTAGGCTTTTCAGGCTGAAGATGAGCTCAGTGTGGGACCCCTGGAATTTGCTGCTGAATTGTATGACTCATGCCTTGGTTTCCTGCAAACTTTGCCTGTTGGTGTGATGTCCCTCAGGCATTTCTTATATTTGTCTTTCTTAACTCTTTCAAAGTGCCCTGATTTTACAAATAACTTAGTAGTTACTAACTCACGGAAGCAGAGTGACATCGTCTCCCACTAAAAGCTGGCACACAAGCACACTGAAAAATAAACCAAGTACAAGATTGAGCTTTAGTGGTCCATGTGATGCTACGCTAAAGATAACACAGTTCTGTTGAATCCCTGTGGGAAGGACTTAGTCTCCAGGCAGATATGCTTAAAAGCACCAGCATGGGCACGTCCTAGCACCAGCATGGGCACCTCTGACACCAGAGAGACCACGGCATGGGAGGAGATGGGATGCTCTGAGGCAAGTAACAGTATTTGAGCCCAGTGCTATTGGTTGATATCATGTACCTTCATGGTGTCTGGCACTTTTGGACGCTCCCTGAGTAAGTGGATAATAAGGCAAATCACAGAGTTTTGTAGAAACCGACCCAGGAAGGCAGTAATGGGTAGAGACAACATGCCCCTCACCACCTCCAGTGAAGAAACACCTTGACCTTGTCTAAAGCAGGACTTAAAGGTGTGGTTTAGTTGTTGCAGGCAAACCAGCACATTTTAAAAGCCTCGTCTAATTAAATATCCTGCTTGGCACTGTGTTTAGGCCCCTAAAACATTAGGGAGAGATGCCTGAGAGCAGTGAGGGACGCTGAGCAGACCCTAGACCACCATCATTGCCTTCTGTGCCCAGGGAAGACCGGTGAGCAGAGGGAATTCTCCGTCTCTCACTGAGAGGGATGCCAGCTGCTGGGCATTCATGTTCTCACTGTCTCCAAAACACAGGGCCCAGCAGCATGAGAAGCCAGTCCCTTCCCACTCCACAGCCACAGGGTAAGCTCGTGGAGACATGGCTGGGCTGTTATCATGAACATGCAGAGCAGGGCTGAGCTGAGCTACTGGAAAAAGTTGGTTTTGGAGCCCTCAGTTATGGGACGGCAGATGATCATGCTGTGCACAAGGGCATGGAAAGCTGCAGAGGCACTGCCATTGTTCTCTTCTAAATATCTCCCTTCAAAGGACCCCAACAAAGAATTTCAGAACTGTCTAATAATCATGGATGTCTGCTGGGAACACCAAAACAGAGAAGACTTTCAGAAGGTGCTTAGCAAGCACCTGCTAAAAACCTGGTCCCCAGTGTCCCAGACTGAGAGCCACGACCACCAGATACTTCACAAAAGCCCAGTATGACCTTCAGTTGTAGTTTTTTCCTAAACTGCCATTTTTCAAACTGGAGTTTGCCAGACTGGTCTCTGTCAGCTGACTTGCTTGGGACAGAGGAGAAGAAATGCCCTGCAAATGCACTGTTGCCTTGAAGCGGAGAGCAAGGTGGTCTCATTAGTAAAACGGGTCCAGCAGAGAAAGGACGGGAGTCAGAATGAAGTGATGCCAAGGAAATAATTTCCCAATACTGATGAAAAATGGTTTTGTTCTGGCAAAGGCCTGAGGGTGCAAAATAACTGTTTCTGTACATCTACTGTAACACCATTCAATTTTTAAAATCTTTCCTCCCATGTATGTGCTATTTTTAATAGTTACAATGAGGGAAGAATGTCAATACATTCCTTATTAGACTGGTCTACACACAGCCATACTTCAAATGATAAACCCAGTTTTGTTATGCTGATGCAAATCTCTCAATACTAGGTCAAAGGAGAATCTCTGTGGTACACCCAAGAGAAAATGAAGAGGTATTTGATTACAGTCTGCAAGAGGTCTCTGGCAATTGAGGATACCATTTTTGAGCAAACAAAAGCAAAACGAAATTCAACAGCTAGGAAGCAAAACTAGAAAATGCAGATTGTACACAAAAGAGTTATTCAGAGCACCATAACTAGCCATGAGAAGAAAAAGTGCCCAGCAGTGCTGCATCCCTTAAGTCACCTGAAGACTTTACATCAAGAGTGGGTGTCTTTGGAAAAGACACATTCTAGTTCAACCTCAATTTATGTGCTCGGTTGTGGGGATCATGAGGTGAAATGTGATGTATTAATGAAGGGCCCAGGCTACATGAGCATAATGGTTCCCCTTGCTTTGAACCTTTCTATTCTGAAGAGTAGCTCAACTTGGTTTGAAGTCAATTTCTCAGTGACTTAAGCTATGCGGGAATAAATGTGGTTTAAATGAAATAAGTAATCTGTACCAATTTAATTAAGTCTTTTTGAAGTCCTCTTTAGTTAAACCAATGGAAGTTTCTTATCAAAGGGACAGCTTCCCTGAGCAGGAGAAGACAGCTATGAATATCCTAAAGCCCAATATTGTTCCGGGAAACATAACTTATATTTTTTGTATATTTTCACAATTACAAGCAGCTGTAGCGACAGATCAGATTTCGAGTCCTTTCTAAGAAAAGTGTGCATCTGCTCTATTTATTTCTAGCCTCTCAGAGGATTCTTTAAAACCGTGCTCTTTTATGTCGACCAGCTGTGGCGATCCGTGCAAACCATTGCAAGGGTGTAGCACAGGGAGGGCCAGTGTTTTCGTATCGGTGCTCCAGGCCCTCCCTTCCGCACTAAATACTTGGGATACATTTCCAGTCTTCTCAATTAAGTCAGCCAGAAAAAAACAGGAGGGAAAAGGTCTGCATTTCCAGTTGAGTGTAAACATGTCCATTGGTGAACTTTCTCATGGACATCACGGGAGAATGGCTCTGGCTACAAACCTTTGCCCTGCTTTGCACCAAGCCCTTAGCCAGCCCCAAGCATTCAAAAGGAGAGGCTGTGTAAAGGGAGCATTTGGCAAAAATGAAGGACAACGACCAGCCTAAGACACCTCGCCCTGATGAAATCCAGGCTTTGGCACAAATCTCAGTGTTAAACAAGGACAGAGAAAGCTGAGTAGTAGCAAAACAGAAAAATACAGGCCCCCTCCCCACAGAACCCAGCTTCTGTTCCAACTTCTTCTCAAGCAGTGACCAAACCAGCATTTGCAAATACCAAGTGGCAACCATCCTAATAGCAAAATCTACATCACTTGGGGGGAAAAAAACCCAACCATAAAATAAACTGCCCTGAGGAGAGACCATTCTTCCAGTTTCCCAGAGGTTTACTCTTGCTGTTCATATCCTTGCAAAACTCCCCAATGCCAGTGCCAGGAAACAACTCTGCCACAAAGTCCCGCGGCGCTGACTCGTATCCCGTTCCTCGGAGTCAGCGCTGCATCAGCAGGACGCGAGTCCCTGCCCGCTGCCACCGGCTGACACACCAGTTGGCCTCCCACCCCACACGGGAATCTCATCCTCTCAAACACAGAGATGGAAATAAAAAGGCAGCTGACTTCCAAGAAACAATTTCCAATTGCCTGATGGTAGCTTATGGGCTAACACTCCTGCACCCAGACAGCTAACCGGAGACGTAAATCTCTGGAGAAGAAAAAACACCTTGCTCTGTCTAGTGCTGTCCTATTAAAAGTCACAGGTAGCTGTCAATGCTTAGAAGGAAAAAAAAAAGCACTTACAGGTCTGAAGGATTTGAAGACTTTTTCCAATATTTCATGGAGTGTCTTTTTCCCACAGGAGGAGATGTAATCCTGTGCAAGCTGCAGAAAAGGTAAGCAGTCCTCACTTTCGCTCCACACGTGCTGAAAGCCAACAGCAACACAAGAAAGGAAAGGCATTAACAGGAATTCACGCCAACCTTTCCATGTGATTTTATAAGGTGACATGTTGTAAACATCTGCCAAAGTACACCGAGCCTCCTGCAGTTCAGACCCGCCCTGGGGACAGGCGTTGCAGGCTGTTTCAGAAGCCGCATTTCTGAGGAGGAACGTGGATTTTATTAACATGATGCATCAGAAAACAGGGAAATCGATCCAGAAGCGGAAATGCCTCGTGGTCACACCAGCCACGAAGGGTACACACGCTTTGCGCACGCACATTTTACCTATAAAGGTGTTTTTGTTTGTTTGACATCGGCCCTGCTCAGACCTGGAAGTCACGTTGGGTTTTCTCTTTTTCTGCATCATCTGCTGCAGTGAAGCCCTCAGGAAGAGCTAAAGCATCTCTTTGTCTTCCTGGCGTTAGTGCAAATATGATGCGACCCTGGAGGTGGAACTTGATGTGTAATTCTCTCAACGATGCAGAAGAAAAGATGCGAAATCTGCCTGCAGGCTAGACACAGAGCCAAGGAGAGATGTTTGGGCACTCGCAGCATCCTGACACTTTGAGCCTCCCACCCTGTTTTGAGATTTACTCCTCCTGGAACCCGATCTTCTCTTCCAAGGCAGGCACATTAAACACATCTGAAATCTCCCTCTTGTCTTACTCCTGCTTTGGAGATGCTGGTTCCCCAGCCTTACTCTGTGAAGCCTCTCTCAAAACTGATGTTTATTCCGCTGCTAGGAGGTTGTTTGAAACAGAGCTGGCAAGCGATGGAGGGAGCACCCAGGCAACAACGCTTCCTGTGCCCAAGGGCACAAGCTAATGCATCATCTTAAACACCTTCTCTTGGAAGACTTTGTGCATGGGACTGTCTTAGGCAGCCAGCCACAGAGAGAAGTGCAATACTGCCAAATTGGTTTGAGACTCTTGCACCTCTCTTTTTGCACAGCAGCTCTTTTCCCCAGAGTGCCTTTTTACTTGCTATAAACAGCAGGTTATGCTTAAACAAGGAAGGAGGAGGATCTCTCCGAAGCTTAACTAACATTCAGGGAAAGACTCAAAACGACAGATGTTTCAATCCCTAGCATAAGGCTTGCACGTTGCCGCCTTCTTCCGTGGTGAGTACCTGCCAGGGATGCAGTTTTGCACTTAACGAAAGAAAACAGTACTTAACATCACCTAAACTGCACCTTTAAGATAAAACCTGTAACTGCTTTGCTATGAACCTCACTTGACCTGCATTTTCTTTGCTGCTTGTTGCACTTTACAAGCATAACCACAGTGAAATGTTTTGTTATGAAAGCAGCCCTGCATTACTGAGTAGGTTCTGCTCTTTCCCTATAACCAGAGTCATCTCTTAACCATTCTGGCAATAAAAATAAGTTCTTTACAGTCTTGCCAGCTCTCAAACACACATACCACAAGTCTCATGATACTTCATGCCATCTTAAGAGTCATGGGCCTTGCAATCCTATAAATATACAACTACATCTCAGCTTCTGTTTACAACAAAAAAGTCTGCACTTCGTGATTTCTATGGCCTAAAAACGCTGAAGGTACAAGAAGTGAACTCAAATGAGCCCCCTTCAAAATATCGAATGAACACTTCTACATCACATTTTAAGAACAGCCTTTGGAGAAGGTTTTGGAGGTCTGGCCCATGATTTCTTCATACTTGGGGTTAGCAATAACTGTTTAGTTACTCCTAAACTTCAGAGCTGAATGTTGCAACTTGGCAATTCCTGGCCCGTGCTAAACCTGTTGCAATTGTTTATGTATATAAAACAATTATGACTGCTGAGATCCTCATTCTTGTTTAAATCGTGGCTTCTGTTGACTACCAGAGCTATACACAGGAGCTCCCACATAAATGAACATCAGTACCTGCCCTTTAATAAATAATAGCTGGTTCGTTCCCCAGGGAAAGTTAACCCCATGTTGTCCTATCGTGTTTTTACAATCTCTTTTCAAGCTGCACCACATTTTAGACTCCAGTGTGAATTCGTCAGCAGTAGGCAGAATAAGAAGATCTAGCACAAGGGGAAAACCTAAGAGAATAACCTGATCACTGAGTTTTTGAGGACATTTTTTTGCATAGCATCGTAGGACAATTAGCAAGTAAGGATTCCAAAAATCTTCCCATCTGCAGAGGATTTAAAATGTTGACTGTAGCAACAAACACACTACGAGAAGTTTCACGTGCCATTAGTGCACGCATCTCATTCGGAAATGGGTTGATTTAATCTTTTCCCTCAAAAACCTCAACCATAATAAAGACCAGGGTTGTAATGCCTATAGGTTCAGCTGCATCCACAGCTCTCTGTGGCGGTTCAGTGCTGCACCCCAGCAGCGCAGGAACTGTCTCAGCACTGACTCACCCATCTCCAGAGGAACCTGCAAAAGGAATTTCGGCCTTTCAAAACAAAAACAAACGAAATTTGAGGATTCAGCTCCCGCTTAGAAAGTTCAGCAAGGCTGCATATACGGAGATGCTTTTCCTGGAAAAGCCGACGCCTGAGGATCTCTCTGCAGTGGGAGAAGGGGGCTGCTGGCAAACTGGTGGACCACAGTGCCTGGCTCTGGCTGTGCAATTAAAAGAATATAAACCTCATCATCAGGGTATGTGTTTTCCAAGCTTGCCCAGTTTTGCTCACAGCTGCTCTGTGTCACTACAAAAGCACACAGCCACTGATTTCCACCTCAGCTGACCCAGGATCACGGTTGAATTACTTAGTTCAGCATCTACACTCAGCACATAGCTGAGGAAATCAATAGGGCTGCATCTGGAGGGGTCTGCTTTCCCTCCTCACACCTTTGGATGACTCAGTGTAGCTGGATGACAGAATCACTTGCTGGCCCACCTTTTTCTAAGCAGCCCACTTGTTGTGCACGGCAGCAAAACTTTTTATTTGTGGGGATAATTAAACTTGCATAAAATATTCAGACATGCTGACTCTGTTCTGAAATATTTTCAGGAAATCTTGCAGCAAGATGGCATCATATCTTTATTTATTTTACGAGTTGCTTTGAATACCAGCAATAACATGGTGACAGACTGTAAGGAATAGCATCACAACGCTCACTCTCCTTGATTATGGCTACACAAGTCAAATTAATTTCTTGAGAACCCCAGGAGCATCAGGAGCTGAATTAGACATAGTTCAGCTATCTAAAATGCTGATTCAGAGAGTTCTAGTGTCCAGGTGGTACTGAAAATGCCAATAAGCATCTACATGGCTCTCCTGCATCCTCAGCATGTTAAGAGCCTAGCCTAAAGATATCTTTTCAGGAAATGAAAAATATTAGATTGTTGTGATCTGGGATCTCTGATTTTAGACAAAATTCAGTGTTATTCTCCCCCAGATTGCATCTTGGCAACCTTGCCATGTTTTTCTCCTCTCCTCTTTCCTTTTAAGTTCATCATGCTCATCATTTCCTCCTTACAAGTGGGTTATCATGGAATTCTCTGGCACCTCCTACATAGCTTTTTAAGTCGCATCATTATGAAATGACGACGTAAAGAAAGAACAAGAATACCAGGCATCAGATGCTTATTAAATGCGAGGCTCCTTTTTAAGAGGCACAGGGTGCAAAAAGGCTGTAAAGTGTGTCACTGTGAATCCTGTTTATATTTATTCACTTTCACACTCCACTGTGTTAAACGAGCCACGCAACAAGGCTTAAAGTGGAAATGATAATCAGTCCCTTGTATTAAGTCTCCTTAAAATAAACTTTAGCCTGTAATTGCGCATAAAAAGGAAAGTTATAATCTGGAACATAAAAAAAAAAAAAAGAAAGTGACTGCAAAAAACCAAGATAATCAAGCTGGGAGCAGAAATTAAGACCCACAGTGCACTAGGAGCAGGAAACAGGATGCTGGAGAATCTAATCATTAGTGGGTCTTAATCATATTAAAGAGACACCATCTCTTTAAAGAAAAAGAATTAAGAATGACACCTATCTGCCTGTCTCAAAAGCATCATCATGACAAAAAGTGCCTCAACTAATAAGGCTAAAAAAGACAGAAGAAAACACTGCTTCTAGTTTTCCACCGCTTATGTTCCACATTTGACAGGAATTGGCTCTTGACTCCGTTTTACTAGTGGCAACTCTGGGCAGGGAGTCCTTCCCACAGCAACCCTGGAATGAAAATATTTTCAGAAAAAAAAAAGGGAAAATGTGATTTCAAACTAAAAAAAAAAAAAAAGGCCAGCTTTGGAACAGGGTCCGAAATGGCTTAAGATTTTTTTTGAAGTTGACTAGACTTTGTTTGAAAGAGTTCACTCAATTATTGAGCAGTATATAAAGAAACAATACATGTCTAAGAAAAACAGATGGACTTTCTTTGCAATTTCCAGTATCATTAGTGTTGAACCACAGTTTTAGCCTAGTGCTGCCCTGGATTCATACATGTTCCTGCTTAGGAGTGCAGCAGGAACGGCCCTTTCTGGGCACAGGCATCCTCTAGAGAGGAATGAGCACCGGGACCTGACAGGCTCAGAGGTGCTGGGAAGATGGATGCGCAGAGCTATTCCCACAGAAGACTGAGAGAATCCACACCTTGAGATACCCCACTGCTACATCTGAAGGTCTCATGTAACCCTGGAGAGATGCATAACTAAACTCCAGATAACTTCTCTCATAATTCAGCATGACCACCTATCTACTCGACACAGTAAATAAATGTCCTGCTCGCTGAGATCTGTGGTGCTGGAGAAGTCACTCCACTGCTCTTTGTTTCCACGGACCCATCTGTCAAACGGGCTCACTCTGCACTTACCTGTTGGAAAGGGAATTACTGAACATTTGTCAAGCAGGTGGAGGGATGAAACTTGCTCCGTGAAGGGAAGAACCTACAACATTCCTACAATAATGGTCTGTGCTAGCAGCTGTTTTGTTAAAGAAAGCAAACCAAAATCCTTTCGCTGAAGTTAACTGGCACTTGGCAGCTTACAAACCCCGTGGCGAGGTGCCGCTTTTCGGTGACTCTTCCTGCACTTCTGCTCACCACCGGGAGGGTCTGGCCGAGGGGAAAAGCACCCCCCGACCCTTCCCAAAGGCAGAGGTTGTGGTGCCGGAGCCTTTTCCGCACAAACTCGGCGCTGAACTCCGCGAGGGGCGGCGGGGCGGCGGGGCGGGGGCGCGGCGGCGCCCGGCCGGCACCTGCACGGATCC
>VZTA01015628.1:21545-33061 GCA_013398855.1 Mohoua ochrocephala | reverse complement strand
CTCCCGCCCCCCGCGCCGCGCCGCGCCTCGCGACCCGCGCGCGGCTCCCGGCACCGGCCCCGCTGGAATTCGCCGCAGACAATCGACTCGACGCCTTCTGGCAACTTGCGGGAGGGGGGGGAAAAGAAAAAAAAAAGAAAGAAAAGCCCACGCATGAAGGCGCTGTCGGCGAGACCGTGTCTCGCCTCGCCGCTTCCCATCCCTCTTCCCAGAACTGGGCCGGAATCTCGGCGGCACCCATTGTGCTGAAGTCACGGGTACCCCCTGCGCTGGGTTCCGTGGGAGCCACCCAAATGTGGGCTGTTGGGCTGTCCAAATACAGGCAGATTCACCCCGCGACATTGGAAAGCTTTACGGCGGTTCCCCCTGGCCCACCATCCTGTTACCGTGAATCTGTGGGTTTGCAGTGAGGTTCACATTACTCTTCCAAGCTTATCCCAAGGGATTATCTATATGTCCAGCCGAGGCATAAGAGATATTAGAGCTGATCTGCATTTATACAGGACCTTAGATTTGCGTTGCCGTGCACTGTGCCGCAAAGGAAAACAAATCCCCACGGGCCTGAGCGGGTTTTCAGCTGGAAGCCCAGGAATTCGTAGAGGTGAGCAGGAAGCACAGAGCCCATACGTGGCGGTGGGCAGAAAAGTTTGCGCGGACAAAGAGAACGCTGGCCTCTGAAACAGCCCAGTGTCTGTCGCTGGTCTCCCGAGTGGTGTTCCCCTGCATTTCCACGGCAGGTACCAAAAGCCCAGCTGACGGGGCCAGTGTCACACAGCATACACTCCCATCGTATGGATCAGTTGGTGCATAAATCATTCGACCACTCCAAAGCAATGGTGAGGTCACCAGAGGTCTTTTCCAACCTTAATGACCCTGAGATTGGCTCGGTTAGAGCACGGTGGCAGTCGGGATTCTCTAGGCTGCAGAGAGAGTGTGACTGAGCGTGGCAGCAGCCGCAAAGCCGCGGCAAGGACGCATTCCCTGCCTCTGGCTGACCTGGGGCACGCTCCGAGCACCCCCGCTGCTGTGCTCAGCCCCACGGTCACTGCCTCCTGCCGCTGGCTTGTCACAGATGTGGGCATGGATGCAGCGGAGCTCGGTGCTTATGATACCACAGAGAAAAACCTCCACCTGCGCTGCAGCCGAGCACTGAGGTGTCGGGAAACAACAACAGCATGAGTCCTTGTGCAACTCTTAGCTCCCTTGTGCATGTGGGATGCGAGTGCTTGCTGTTTTTTCCACCAAAGGATTTTTCATTTATTCTGCACAGATATTTTGGATAATGCCCTCATTCCTGGGGTGCTTTTAGAGTGGCAATTGCTGAACACTCCTCATTACACTTAGAGCTATGCTCTGAATGTGCAAAACACGGTAAAAATTACCAGTTTTCCAAAGCTCTTGGTCTAGGTGCCTCAAATCTCAGAATCTGGGTGTGCTCTTGTACCTACTTATCGTGGTCGTGGCACATGTCTCTTCTCCAGGGGAAAATGAGGCAACATCGGTCTCCTACCTACTGCACAGGCTGGGGAGGCGAGTGCAGTAATAGCTGCAAAGCACTCGCTGTGTGGGGTACCTGTGGAAGACCTGTGGCTCTGCAGGCAGCCTGGGGCTGGAGCAGCGAGTCCTGAATAGCTCGAGAGGAAGTCCTAAACCTCTTGCCACTTCCTGAAGGAGGCAGGGGTCCTGCAGAAAACCAAATGTTACCGCAGGCTGTCGGGGTTCCAGGTGTTGGCAGAGCTGTGAGTCCTGTCCAGGACTTTTCAACTTTAACATTGTCTCATCGTTGGGTATTCAGTGTTTTCTTTTCCAAATACATTTAAGTAATCAGCATGAAAACAGGACATGGAAAAATATTTTCTCCTAATGTGTGCTTGCCTGCAACCAGTGGGCAGGAAGCCACCACTTGGGCAGGCATCTCCCCTGCCACAGGGCTCAGCCACCAAGGTCAATCCTAATCCCACTGTCTCTTGGTGCTTCCGAGATCTGGCTTTGTTTTCTGTTCTCCCCAGAGACCATGTTGGCATTGGGTGAGGACGTGGTGGTGGGAGTGAAGCCTTGGCCTTTCCTGTCGCTGTTGGGGCTGTTGGGTTTGGGGCCTCCCAAGGTGGGCAGCCAGGCAGCCGTGTCCTGTCCGGCAGCACCCCGGCCCATAGCAGCAAGGGGAGGTCAAGGCTGTGTTGCAAACAGGCACAATTTCAAATAAACGGGGTCTCAGTTAACACCTATGATTTATGTGCATTTTCAAAGCCCCACATGAACATCTTTTTAGTCCCTAAAACATCGCTTTGAAGTATGTGGTGTTCGTTATCTCCCTTCCGTGGAGTAGGGAAGCTGACAGGTTTCGAATGAGATTTTAAATATCTTATTGCAGCATGCGCTGCAAAATTCTTTGTCATGTCTGACAGTGCAGCCATTCAAATCAGACAGATGTGATTATTTGTTTATTTACATGTGATGAGTTTCTTTGCTCTAACACCAGTACCCCGAAAGCAGATGACAAAAACAGCCTGGTAAAGGGTAGTGATTTTGGCAATGCAGAAGTGCTGCTTGCAGAGCAAGCCAGGCTCAGTGGCCCTGACCATTGTGCTGATGCCAGGGGCTGAGGGATGATGGACACGTGGATGCAAGGCAGGTGCAATGCTCGTGACACCCTTGTGCCTCTCTGCAAGTCAAAACCAGAAGCACCCACTGCTTCTTTGACAAGATGAGGAGATACCCAACTGTGTTGTACAATGCCCGAGCTTTTCTGAAACATTGTATACTGAAATCACACACGTGGTTTTTCTTCCTACTTGCTCCAAATACCCATGAGCATCCATTCCCCAAAACATGGCCACATAAGAGGAGCAAGTGCCTTCCTGGGAGAGAAGGGGGAGGGGGGGTTAAGGAGCTATGTGCTGTGGCAAGGATGGCTTTCAGAAGAGAAACCAGAGGGAAAGTAGTTTCCCTTACCCTGAGGGGATGCACTTCCATTTCCATCTCCTTCTGGAACATAGCAGCTCTGATGCTTTCCGTTGCCCTGATCCATAGAGAGGGCAGGGAAACATGGCTAGATCGTTTCAGAGGGATGCCAGTAGCCAGTAACTATCACCTGCTGGAAAAGGCATTTCACTTTGGAGAGCGTTAGGAAGGGAGAGCACATGCACTGCCATAGCCATGCTAGTTGGAACAAAAATACAAATATCAACATTTTACAGGTGACTTCTGATTTTATGCAGGTTCTACACCTCCGCAGAAATCCAAGAGTCAGGTCAGAGGGGGATGTCAACATGAGGGCTGAGTGGATAAACCGATTTTCTGCCATTTGCATGGATTGGAGGAGGTGTGGAGGGGAAGGTTTTCAAAGTACCTGGCTCCCAGAGTTACCTTTACAAAAGCCCTTGCCTCTGCAATGCCCGGTGATGAGTGTGGTCTCGACGGCTGAGGAAGGGCAGAGTACCTGGCTAAGTGATTACTAATTCTCTACTCCCCCTGGACACAACGACACTGGGAAAAGGCATGTAGGGAAGGCGAAGCGAGAAGCTGCAGAAGGTGGAGGAGCAGAAGGGTTTCTGAAATGTGTCAGACAAACGCAACTTGCCCGCAGCTGTGGTGTCTCTCTGAAACACTGAGCCACTGTTCTCCTCTACAAGAGGGTTAGAAATCTCACAAATTCTGCCCATGGACCAGCCACCTTCGAGATTTTTTTTTCCTCTTTTTTTTTTTTTTTTTCTGATGAAGAGCCCTCATTGGTTGGCTTTTGGTGAACTGCCAAGCAATTTGCATTAATTCGCCTGACCAGCTGTAAGAACCCGATTGCCCTCCTGCAGCCCTCATTACGCACCCTCCCTGCTGATCCAAATACAGAAAGGTCAGGAGGGTGAGCTCCAGTAAATTATAAGAGATACACCCTCAGCTGCTGTGCTGTGTCAGCTTGTTCTCTTGTATCTCTACATTGTATCTGCAGTTTGGTCTCCTAAGGAAAGACTGGTTCCCTTCCTCCAGAAAACAAAAGCATCAGGAAATCCCAGGGGAAATAAAATAGGTGAGGGGGGTTGATCCCTTCATGGACAACCCCTCATAGACCTTGACACCATGGAGCTTTAAAAAGAAACTATTTCTTATTTTTATCAGTACTGGTTCATTCTCAACATGCTTTCCACACACCCGGAGTGTCCTTGACACTTGCACTTGCACTTGCTTGAGAGAAGTGCTGAAAGAGCTGTCCCTGCCAAAGCCTGGTCTGCGCAGGGCTTCCAGTGGTGTTTGCACCCTCACAGCATTCCCACCGAGCCTGTAACAGCATCACATGTCCTGCTGCAGCAAAGCAGCAGGATGTTGTTCCAGGGACCCAAGCCGAGTGACTGTTGGCCAACAGATCAGTTCCAGGCTGGAGTCCAGGAGCCAACATGTTGGTCTCTTGCAAATTGTCCCTCCACCTTACTTCCCTGCTCCTGAGGATACTCAGCTTTCCAGACAGCAGTCTGTGTTTATCTTGTCTTTAATGAGGAGCACAGCTGTGGCTGTCCTCTTTGCTTTGGGCTCCCTTTCTTTTTTTTTTTTTTTACCCAATGGTAAATGGAGTTGAAGGAAGAGCAAGAAAACTTTGAGGAATAATCCAAGCCAAGAACACGTTGTAAAGGGAAAGTGACTTCGCAATGCACAGTTTCTCAATTAAGTTAAAATGTTAGTTAAAAATCTATATAGAATAAAGATCCTGCTGCTACCGCAAATCCTCCTTTTGAAGTCAGTGGTTGAACATCCTATTGCTTTGGCAGTAAGGAATTAAACACATAAATAGTGATGAAGATCTGGGCTATGAAAAATCCACTTGCTTAATTAGCAGCTTTCCCCGGTGGCATTGCCAGCTCCAAAATATGAACTTAAATTTTAAAAAGGCATCAAACAACCCCTGAATCAGTCCCTGCTTTTTAGGAACAGGAAGAGCGCGTGTTAAATGTCAGGGAGAATATACTGATGTCCTTTCGTCTTGCTGGTGCTGCAGGCATGCAGTTTTGAAGCCTGTATTGCTGTTGACATCCAGGCCAGCAGCATCACACCACACTGCTGGGTCCTGTGCAGGAATAGCACTGTCTCCGCTGGTTTGATAGTGCCACGCATTTATTGGAGCAATGGCACGTTACATTTGTGAACAGGGTACTGGAATATGACGGAAATGTTTGATGACTCAGCAAGCCGAGGGTGACACGAGGCTGAAATAACTGTGGATCCCTCCACCTGAAGCTTTTCATCCATCCTCCCTTTATTCTGACTCTCAAAGCCTGGTACAAAGCCCTCATCCTGCCACACGCTGGTAAAACCAACAGCAGCCGATTTTGAAAGAAGTTGATTTTCCTTGAAGCTTTCTGAAGCTCAGGCTGTGCACACATTTAACATTCTGTGTCCTTTTGGAAACGGTATGTTTCAGACACGGACGCAATGGTAGGAATGAAGAGTTGTGAACTTTTTTTAGGGCTGGTCAGCTGAGGCTCAGCAAGCAGCCAGCCAGCATGGGCAGACATGAGGCTTAGTGAGCCCAGACTGGACACAGGGATGGGAGAAACTGGGAGCAGAGCACTGGATAGCTTCTGCCCTTGCATCTTTTTTGGACACAGAAGTTGGTACATCACAGTTCCTGCCTTTCTCACCAGGAAGTATCTGCCAACACTCTTGTTTATCGCTGGATCTGTGTATCCATGAGCAGACCGTGTAGCCAGGAAAGCCAGGTGGGGGAGACATTATGAATTGGCTTATTAAGAGCTGAAAGGTGACTTTGCAAAGACCTGAATGTCATAAGGCACCATAATCTCTTCGGGCAAACAAACAGGATTTTTTTTGTCGATTTGCGATCCTTTATGATATTGAGAGGGCACAGAGCTGCAGACTGTCCCTGATTTTCAGATGAATTGCTCCACTAATATAAAAGATATTCTCATAATAGTCGCAAATTAGTTGATTGCTTGAAGTGCCAGAATCCTTAATGCTCTGCTATTTTAAACATATGGAAATTGATTCAACACTTATCATCTATTTAGAGATGTAAATTTATTGAAAAAGATGCCACTTCTTCCTAAGCTTTAGGCAAGCTCTGATACTTAGCTTTCTGGGCACAAGCAGGTTTTTACGAGGACTTATGATTTTAACTGCAGTGATTTACTTTCCTTCTAAAGGAGGGGAGAAGCAGAGGAAAATTGACTGTATTGTCTGCGAGGGAAAAAAAGGACACTGGTACAAGCACTGGTGTGAACTGACACAGATAGGGCAGTATCTGGCACATCATACCCTGAGGGTCTTTTCCCAAGCACAGCACTGGCCCAGACCTTGCCCTAACTTCTGCTGCAGTCGCTCTGTGAGTCCACACTGATGTTGGAAGCATCCCTTATTTCTGACACAGTCACTTGCTTTAGGGGAAGAGTAATGAAAACCTGAGCACAGGCAGTGACAGGAATGGCATTGGCCAGGTCAACACCCCACGGCAAAGAAAGCTCCCCTCCTTCCCCAGGTCAGCCTAAGCTTCTAAAAGCAAACAAACAGCATTGATCATTGATCTGCAATTAAAAGCTGTTCTCTGGAAATCAGACTGGATCCCAGCCTCAGCCTCTTGGGATGCCTTCCTGCACAGGCAAGCCCTGTGCTGATGTTGTGGGCATGAGGCTGCTGATAGGATTAGATGGGAAAGCCTGGAGCCCGGTCCTAGCTGTACTGCTGACAGCCTTCCTTTTGATTTGGCATAGTCACTTAGCACCTTATAAGATGGAGATTTGTGTGTATTAATCAGGAATACTGTTCATGCCTTAAAGCTTGTGAAAATATTCATTTCTCCTGTGGAAAAATTTTTTTTAAAAAAATGGTTGTCTTAGGTATTTGATCCTGTGTTATTATTATTCAGTATGATTCATATATTAATTCCATACTAAGAATGTCTCCATAAGGCCTAGCATTATGCTTCTGGGATTAAGCAATATTTCTTAATGTGTTTTTTATCCCAGTATTTTTGCAGAGAAGCTGGAATGGGGCCAGTTCACGCAATGTGCCTACACATTAGTAGTTAGCCCAGGTCAGGAGAGCACTTACAAAGTGAATGCCCCAATCATCCCTACTTACCCTGCTGTGGTTTGCATCATGAAGAGGGCACAAGAGGTGGCTTCCTCTCAGATGAAAGGCGGACAGCGTGCACATTGCAATCTCAGCACTCTCTTGCATTATGGATCTGCTCCCAGGCTGTAGCACTTGCTAGCACAGACACAGCTGCAGTATGTTTACTGCACCTTAAAATCTCTTGATGGCATTTGGGAAGTGAGTTCACTGGCTGGATTAATTAACCACCAAGCCTGGTATTTTGACTGGCTAATGGTTAATCAGAGGGTTTATTTTCTAGTTTACACCGTCTTGTTTATGATGTTGAGTCCAACCTCAGTAGTATGGAAAAAAAATCTGGGTCTGTTTCTGTGGTAAAGCATCTTAGTGTCACCTGAAAAATTAATTTGGAGTAAGACAGGGTTGTAACAGAGCTGGCTTTGGAAGTCAGTTCTTGGGGTCTGACTCAATCAGTATCTTTACTCCCAGTGGGAACTGGTGATGTCTCTTGTCTTAAGACTCACTAGCTCCACTTTGAAAAGAGCAGGAAACCACCACAGCCTGCTGCTGCTGACTGGCCCCCATCCCTACCCTTCCCTTCTGCCATCGCTCTCCAGCACCCAGACCCAAATGACTCTCCCTTTCCTAATTACGCAATGACTGCATACCTAAATATAAACACTTCTTACCTTGTGAAGGAGGGGGTGACAGGTACCAGCACCTCTCAGGGCATTCACATCCACCACGTAGGTGGCCTCTCACCTTGGTTGTGCTGGGCTGCCATGAGGCTGCGGTGTGACTCAGCTGACAGAAGACGGTGGCTGCCTTCACTGGATGGTCTCTCACCTTTGTGTCCTCTCCACCTCAGTCCCATCAGTGGCCCTGCTGTCATCTCCTCTGTGCAAACCACTCCCAAACATCTCCCGTTCAGTTTCCCAATGCACACGTGGCACAGCCTGTGGCTCTAGTGTAATTGGCAATTTTGGTACATGTCCCATACACTTACACAATTTTTTGTCATCTTTGTTATGTGTGATGAGCATCCAGGGCTCATATCACAGGCTCTGTGTTCCTAGCAGACTATCACAATCTTGAGACTTATTTGAAGCACTGGAGTAAAACCCATGCTGCTCACTGAAGTATTTGGTAGCTGTTTCCCTGAGCAGGTGCTTGTTCACTTTTGTTAGTGTTGTTAATGTCTGGCAGTAGGAAAATGCTAAGGAGGTGTCAGAGCCATGGAGGAAGAAGCCAGTTCCTAAGGGGTGATGGCAGAATTTATGGGCTGACTGGGGTGGCAAAGGAGTGGACAATTACATCTTACTTGCAGCATGCAGGGCATGTTTTCCTTCAGAGCTGACCCTGTACAAGTGTGCCTCAAAGGTTTTCACACAACATCCTACAACAAAGCTAGCTGGTCTGGGAAGAAACACGGGTCAAAATTTTCATGTATAACCTTCAACATGGTATTTAGTGCATTTTTACACTCTGCCCTTCACAAAGCCATGTTTTTACAACAGTTTATGAGAATTAAAATTGCAGTCAGAGGTATCAGAACCTACAGGTTCTGTGGGATTTCAAGTCAGATTTATATGATTCCTTCTGAGATACCCCATCAGTTGTCTCATTTAGCTGTCAGTGCCATTTAAAAAGCATACAGTTGAACTAAATCCAGCAGCACACAGAAGAACAAAACTTGTCAGCCTCACTCCAGTCCCTGCTTCCACCAGCATCTGCCTAAAAAGTTAGGGAAGTGTGGGTACCCCCATTACACAGGGTACACAAAAACTCATTGACAGAGCTAAATGAAACTTAAGGCAAATCATCCCATCAAAACTCTTGCACAAATCCCTTTAGCAAGGTATTTTCAACCTGTTTTTTCTCCAACCTCCACTCCACTCCTCCCAGCCACAGGGCAGTGGTAGCAATGAATTTTGTGTTCAATTTACAACAATGCTGTGAGATCAAGTCAGGCTAGCTCAGGCCATGGCTCCGTGACAGCATCCTCAACATATGCAGCATCAGCTTGAGGTCCTTTCACCCTCTGTCATCTTGCCCTTTCTTTCTCTTATCCAGAGGAATACTGTTTAGTCCTAATAAAGGCAAAGACAAGGAGGGGGAGGAAGATGGGTCCATTCACAAGGTCTTTGTCACTTACAGTAAGTTTAGAGCAAGGGTGAATACAGGCAATGCATTTGTAACGTTTCAACACCTACCCCCTTTCCTGTAAATTCCTGCAGGATGCTGGCAGCAGAAAGCATAACTATGCTAGAAGTAATGGGATTACAAAAGAAAGAAAGGAAGGGAGTGTGAGCAGTGGGAATAGGAAGCAATACCTAAACAGAGATTTTTCCATCTATATACACACCCTTCTCACATAAACCAGAGGTAGCTGTTGCCTAACTGACTTTTAGTTTTGTTAATCATCTTATCTTCTGAGGACAGGGTTTGGGTGTACGATCAGCTGCTTTTAGTTCACCATGTCTGTCCCCAACATGGCAGCTTTTGCTTGTGAGGCAGGCACCAGCAACACTCTCTTCCTTTTGATAGCACATGGATTTGTGTGGGTATCACAAAGTGTAAATAACCAGACAGACCCAAGATGTCGTCATTCATCGTCAGCAGCTCAATCCACAGTTATTATCAGAAGCCTTCATGCCATCAAGATGCCCATTCCTGGGCAGCTGTGTTTTCCACAGGGTCTCTCTGACTCAGCGACTAGCACACTGAATAATGAAGCATAGGCAATTACTGAAAATAAGTGTTCTCCACCACATGCATTTCGAGGTTATGTTTCTCTTGGTTTTCAAATGAAACAAACAAAAGAAAAGTAGACGTGCATGGATTGTTGAACTTCTTTTCTTTTTTGGACAACTGAAGTAAATGGACTTTGAAGGAGAAAAAAGACTGTAAAGCTTGGCACACCAAACCCTTTCTATACATATCTATAAACAGGCCTATATCTAGTCTATAATACAGGAAACTGTGCAAATCAACTAAGCAGAGCATCTTCAAAATAGATGTACTACCCACAGTCAAATGCAGAGCTATTCCAAGACATGCTGAAGAAAAACCTTTTTCCGTCCGTCTGCCTTCTCCACAAAATCAGTTCAGCCGAGACTTGTGAGAGGAGGGGGACGCTTTGGTGGAACAAGGAAGGGCAGTGCCACCGGCTCTTACACATGTGACTCTCATCAGGGCACTGGGACACCTTTTGCCTGGAGGTGGCTGTTCCTGTGATTTAGCTGGAGTGACTCAAGCCGTGCCTGCTGGCAGGGCTGCTCAGCCCTTGGGGCTGGAGCAAGGGCAGAGATGGGTGGAAGTTTTTCTGCGTATGACTAAAATCTGAAACATGAGCTTGGGCATTGCTGCAATTGTATTTTAGGACATCCCACACGGACAAGCAGATGACTGAATTTGTCCCTTTGGAAACCAAGCCTTTTTATAAAAAAAAAAAAATTGTAACGATATTTGAAATTATTCGATTCAAGTAGATTATCACAAAGTCATTATTATTACTCCTACTCTAGTTATGAGAAGTCATAAGCAGGCCCTGTTTGCTGGTGAAGTTTAAGGAAAGCCAAACCACTGAAATGGATGGAGTCACTGAACAGAAGAAACCATCTGGAACCAAAGCTGCCTTGAACTGCTCACCCTGCCATGGCCAGCAGGCAGCTCTCCATGAATGCAAAGAAATCCTTAATTTCAGTTCATTCTCATAAGTGCATTCCACATACACTGTTAATTCACGTTTTAACTAACTGGCATATAAGACACTCCTGCTTTATGTGGAAAAATTACTGTGTGGTGATAAGATGCGCTAGCGCTAAAATCCTGCAGGATTAGAACCTACCAGGAATAATCAGGAATACTTTATTTCATTAACAGGCTTAATCAAAACATTTTAGTCAACTTATTTCTCCAGCATGTTAAATATATTGCCAACTAATTAAGAAGATTCTAAATAACTGCTGGAATTCCATTTTCCATCCAAATGAAACTTGCTGCAAATTATGAACCAATGAACAGCCATCTAATAGGAACAGATAAACAACATTTAGTATCTCTTAGCACACGAAACATTAAATTTCAAGGGCCTCAATCAAAATGCCAGGCTGGCAATGGCTTTAAAACACAAATGTGCATTCAGAAAAAATCAACATGTTGCTGCTGCTGGTGGCAGCCACCTCTTCTGAGCTTAGAAGTTGCCTACTGCATCGTTCGCCTTCACAAAATGCATTCCTTGAACCTGAGAACTGTGGGAAGGGTGGAGACGACAGAGAGCTCCTCAGGCAGGAGATGCCAGGAGCTGCTTGGGACAATGGCAGGGAGGGAGGGGCTGGTCACACACTCATAGGGACCGGCTGTCTCACACCCTCGAGCAGGCTGTGGTTACTCACCTGGGTGTGGAAAAGGGCACATAAACAGCTCGTGAGCAACAGGCCACCCTTGATATGATGCAT
>VZTA01015628.1:1096-21517 GCA_013398855.1 Mohoua ochrocephala | reverse complement strand
GGCAAACAGAGTTTAAAAGTGGTGTAGTTGTGTGAAAATATGTTAATTTGGCTACCAACAAACAGAGAGGGGGTAAAAATCCACCGGGGAGGGATGAGCAGGAAAACATGGCCTAGAGTACAAAAACAAGGCAGAAATCGATTGTCTGAATGAAGCTTTCCCACTTGCTGATCTAATCTGCAATTAAAGCGACGATTCAAATCAATGTAGCCTGGTGCTATCTTGCCCTCTAAAGTTTCATATCTTTTATTTACATATAATTAATAAACTTCCTGTGACATGTCCGGGATTTTAGAGTACATGAGCAGGCAGTGGATGGCAAGCAATGAGAATGCTACACTCTGCTGCTTTTCCATTTGAGTGCAAATAGTGTCAACAGAACTCAGGAATTCACTCCAGTAATGGGGAAATGGCATCCGAAAAATGTCTCCCTGCTTATTCAGATCTTTAGCTGGGGAAGAGTCAGGAGCAGCATTAACATTTATTAGACTGCAAACCATACCATGCAGATCTCCTGTACCAAAGTGTGAAATCCCAAATTGGTACAAGCTTGTTAAAACAGACCATTTCTACTGTCAGAGGAGGAACAGGGAAAAAGAAAGAGAAAAGAAAAAAAAAAAAAAAGAAGAGCAATTGTGGCTTTTCATCAAGTATATTTCATAATTGTCCATTAAAATACATACCCACATCACAAAACACTTTAAAAAAACCAAGTATTTTTAAATGTATGTACAATAATGCAAAAATATGCCTAAATATGTATCTAATGCAAAAAAATAAACCATTTAATAAAATCTCCCTTCAAATGTCCCCTTGCTCTTCAACATGTTAAAAAAAAGGACAGAGCTCAGTAAACAAACAGGAGTTAAAACACAAAGTAACAGATGAGAGCAGTGCAAAGCAGACACCTGGGAAAGGAGAGGCATCTGATTCAGCTTCCCATTCCCCAGGATTACACCACAGCTACGGTGCAACTTGTCCTATGTCAGCGGAATTTTGATTTTAAAAAGTCACCCTGGTGTTCAAGCTCTGAGAGGCTGCCTATGGCATTTTCCATGTGAGCAAAAAAGTTAATGATAATCCAACTAAGCTCCCTTTAAACCCCCTTTAAACAGGGGTGAATTTTACCCTAGGCAAATATTTCATGTTCTGTGTACTCCTGCCAAGCACAAAGAGATCTCGTCCAATGAACAACATGGACTAAAGTCTACCTTGACAGCTGTGGTGGGAGAGAGACTTCTGCTGTTTCGTGGCTACTTGTTTAGTCACCTCTTTTTTTTTTTTGCATTCTCTAGGAAACTGCCAAGAGGGCTCCAGTCCTGGAATTTCAGCAAGTCAAATATTTTGCATTTGTGGCGTTGCAATGTCACTAGCAGTTGGGCTTCTAAGTATTTCTGAAGACTAGGTCTGAATATCTGAGTTAAATGAGACACTTCCGTTGCTGAAGAAAATCCTGATCGGATTCTTACTTGGATGAGTTTAGGTGACTGATGTATATCCTTTCTCTTGCCAGAGTCACTGCCCTCAGAGCACAGCAGGCTGTACGTGACACATAGCTCTTGTTTGCAGAAGCAATCTGAGGAGGTTTCAGCATTGCTCCTACAGGGAAGGTGGCAGGAATTGAAGCACTATTTAAAAAACCTGCTTATAAGGCACTGGTGCAGCAAGGTTTGTGACGAACATGATTTCATCATTCCTATTTTCCAACTGTTTAAAAGTCAGTCTGTTAAATCAACCATAAATAGCAATAAAAAGGCATTAGAAAAGTCCCAAACCAAAGAAATCAACTTAGCATTGAAACTTAATTTATGGCAGTCCCACTTCAGTGCACACGCTAGCTCCTGCATGTTTTTTTAAACTCATTGTCAGCACATGCTCACCCTATATACAAAAGCCCCCTGACAAAGTCATGATGCGCTGAACATCTCCTACGAACAAGAAATTTTTAGATGACCTCATATATTGTTACATGTTAAACTTACAGACGGTGGACAGGAACATACATTGGCTCACCCACTGTACATATCTATTCAAAGCTTTACCAGAATATGAATATACACAATATATACACTTAATTCACACAGTAAAACAGCCCTCGACGTCTGCTATTTGGTAGGGCTATGCATTTCTTCTATTAAAATTCCACGCATGGAACTATCTCTGTGCCAGCTCCTCTTCATAAGCAATAGGATCACTTCAAGGTAAATTAGTTCTTCATGTATATGTAACAGAAACAGCAAAACCTCAGCCTCTAGTCATCACTGTCACTCCCAGACTCACTCAACTGCAAGTCATTTCCTATGGAAAACAAAAACCAACAAAACACAACACGTGAGTAGGCGTTAATTCACATTTCGTGGCAATCAAACCAAAGAACGGTCACAATTACACTGGAAGATTTAAGTAAGAATAACACATGAAATGAATGCAAACATCATCTGTCATTTAATGAAACTGCTCGCCATGCCCGAGAACATCAAGAGCTGCATGGGGCTAATACACAGCTGGATCCAGGCCAAACCAAGCATCCTCGTCTCCAGAGCCACCGAAGGTGCCCCCTGGTAGGACAACAGCCCTCTCCATGCCAGCAGCTGCGGAAAGCATTCCACAGCCTCCACCCACCCGAGCTCCCATATATGGCTCTGGGACAAGGCATTGGGGAATTCCTTGGCTTTCTTTACCCTTTAAAAACAGATTCTTTTTGGTTTAAGGCCATTTGGCCAGCCAAGACAAGGCCTCCACATGTCAATAAACCAAAAGGACTGTAAAAGCCATCACAACTCAAGGCTGAACTAAGCTGACACGTGCTGTGACGGTGAAGGCTCCCCTCCAAAGTGCAGAGATCAGATGAAAGGCCAGGATATGGATCAAACCTACTGGCTCTGATTCTGTTTTGCAGAGCACTTGCGATTTGGTGAGGCGGAGGGGATAACAAGGGGCAAGAATCATGCTTGTGTTCTGATAACTGAACCTAACTCTTCCAGCGTTCTACCGTGGCCCTCCTTCCAAAACAGCTGCAGAGTATCTATGCAACAGCTATGCCCTGGTTTTCTTCAGCTCCTCTTCCCTTTTATGAGACAAGAACTTGGGTTAGGGGTGATTCTCCCCACATAGCAAAAGTATTTTAATCCCAAAGGCAAAAAACATTGCATGAATAGAGGAGCTACCCTAGCAGTTCCCAGATTCTCCTGCAGTCAGAGGCTTCTGATCATTAAACCAATGCAGCATTGTTGTCGTGGAGAAGCAGGGGGGAGGCTGCTCACAAACAGGGAAATGGCCACAGTCCTAATGACTTTGTTGAACTTTGGATTTCACTAAGTCCTTCATTACTGGCAGGAAGACTGACAGGCCTCTAGGTTTTCCAGGCGGCCTTTCCGGAATGGTCTGTACAATATACTTATCTTTTCAAAGCTGGAAACCCTACACATATCTGTATTCAGACTCCACCAGTTCCCTATGAATGGGTGCCAAGAGATGTGTGCAAACGTGCCTCAGGAGGAATTAAGAACAATTTATGGTAATTGCAAATGCAATATTTTAACTCCACTGAGTTAGAATATACCTGATGTAGCATAAGGAAAGAGCAACACAGATGCACACCATGTCCCCAGAGAGACTCTCTTGGGACAGAACTATGCTTTAAAAATGTTTCTGACACTTTTTAAAGCATGAAGTGAGCTTGTACTGATTCGATGCTTGCAACACCATCGCTGTAATATTTTAACATAATTTTAATTTAAATTTCCCTTCAAAATGTGGTATTTGTGAAAATACAGCTGAGACCAACACAATAAATACGCTGACAAAGCAATAGTGAAGACCACAGAGACTGCACTTAGGAACCCAGGACAGCCTTGTGCCATTCACAGTTCTTTATAGACCTTTAACTGACATGTGTCAACCCCACTATTCCCATCTAATCTGTGTATTCTCATGAAAAAAATTCCCATCCTCCAGTGCACCAGATCCTCCCACACCAGTGGCTACCTGGAGACCTGAATCAAGGCCCAACAGGGCCAGTGGGGGCCACTGCACCGATGCTCACAGGCTCTCCACACCTTCAGACAAGTCTGAGCCCCCTGTTCATAAAATCTGCCCATGTATTTCAGCCAGTGCAACTCCCTGCCATTACCCTTTGGCAAAAGCACTTCACGAAGCTAGCCTAACATGCCAAGTCAATGAGTGGTCTTAATCAGCTTTCACCAGAGGTAAGACACAAGCATTTACTTACGGAGCGTGTTCATGAGCTGATTGCTTCCTTGCGGCCTGCTGGTGCCGTTAGCAACAGCATTCCTGTTGTTGTACTGCTGGTGCGGTGGCTGGGAAGGGGAAACGTGTGCTGGCTCTTCCCCCTCGCTGCTGGAGCTTTCATCTTCGCTCCCAGATGAGCTTTCCGAATCCGATGAGCTGCTCCCACTGCTGCTGCTCATCTGCTCAATAATTTCAACCTCTGCTCTCAACTCTGAAATAAAAAGGAATTCATCTGGTTGATACCGTAAACAGGGCCCCATGGAATTTTGGAAAAGAATGTGCAAATGCAATAGTTTTGTCAAGTATAATTTATCCCACGAAAATATCTCACGTGAAAGAGAGAGACAGGAAGGGAAACCAAAAAATTCTGAAAACTTTTTTACTTATTGCTGTAGCTAAATTTAAAGAAGCAACAGCATAGGTTAGTTTCATAGAACCTTCACTTCCACTATTATTCTTCATATACTTCACACTCCTGAAAGCACTTTCTGCTTCATTATTTTTGACAGGCTATATGCTCTACATACAAAAGACATTAGCTGATTGAGGAAATCTAAATCTGCATTGTTAGATGCTGGTGACATTTAGGCTTTTGGAAAACACAAAAAATGGTGTGTGTGTGGGGGGGTGGATACATGGACATAGGCAAATGATCACAACAGAAACTGCCTTGCCTTCAGGTAATGTATGAAACTGCTTCAGCACAGTCACACAGGCCATTTTGAACAAACTTCAGAAGCAGATGGATGACATCAAATAACTTTTGATGTAGGACAGATGAGAATAGCTGAGAATTTTCACATGCTGGGGAGTGGTAAAAACACCATAACCTGCTACAGAGCTTACAAGTAGCCAGGGAGGAAAGAAACTACCCTGAAACTGGGAAGGTATTCAAGTCAAGACACTGCCCACTTTAGCTTCCAGTGCAAAGAAACACTGGAACATCACGGCAGCACCACAACAGCCTCATCAGCAACAGCTAGTGTTGGCTGAATGACTGGTTACTAAAGAGCTATTAAGGTACATCACTCCGAATTATACAATATTGTTAAATTTGTCATAATTATAAGTGGCCTAAACACTAGTAGAGGACAACCCTTTTGTATCCACCCACAAGGCTGAGTATCTAATGACTCAGTTCATCTTGGCAGGTTTCCATGAGAGAACAACATCCACACATATCTTAAGCATGGGGTGTGAAACCCTCAAAATTTGGGCTTTTGTTGTGCTAGCAGTTCTATACCCACAGGGTTAGAACTCAGTGTTCGCCCTGGAAAACTCACGGACTAAGGGACAAGAATGAAAGAAGGGAGAGATGAGGTATTATCACCCCTACCTAACAAATGGAGAACTGATGCCAGGAGTAATTCATGGTAAGTCAGATGTGCGTCAAGAGTCCCTTTTTTAATAAGATTCATTTTCCTTAGGCTGCCTAATAATATAGAGTAACAGCTAAGTTCTCAGCCTCCGCAATATTTGCTGAGGAGAATTCCTCTTGCTCAGCATGTATTAGTTTGAGAAATTGTGTTTTCTTTCGCCAGATTTAAAATCACTATTTTTCAGTTTCAAGGTTTAGAGCTCAATTTCAAGTGCTATAGTTATACTCCAGCTGGGTATTTAAGGATAACGGTGTTGTTTCTCCAACTTACTTCCTAAATCTAGATCCATGCCTACACCATCTGTGCTCTCTGTACTTTACCAGTATGCCAGGTAAAACCTGGTAAAACCTACTCTTTCAGCTTGAAGTATAGCATAAGAGACCATTGGAAGAGAGAGAAAGAAAATATGATTCAACAGAATCACACATTGATTCAACAGGCCAACAGAAGACAGTACTTTGTACTGTAATGTCCTTCTCCCTTATTCCCTCTCAACGCAGTCTTGCAGGCTTTAAAAATCCATTTCAGGCCTGGAGTCTGATACACAAACAAATGAGCACTTGTGAGTCACTGTTCTCAGCATACCCACATCGAGGATTTCAAATTATAAATGTTCCTCATGTTTAAGGTTAAGAAATTAATAGGGTAAAGCTAAAGGAAAGATAATCAGGAATAAGGGTTCTTTCTCTTTAAAATGCTCAGGTTTAAACTTCCCTCCCCCCACCAATATTAATGATGTAAAATTTCTACATTCTTCTAGTGATGGAGTTGTTAGTTGCAAATTATAATGGTAATAATTACATGGCTAGAATATCCTGGATTGCAGCAAGCACAATCACCTGTCACAGTCCATACTGCAAAAAGATACAGCAGACAAGTCTAATACAGGAGAAGTGCCTGAGAATTACACATGTATGCTTACAGGGCTGGAGTCTGTGGCTGAAATGGAGGAATGCTGCTGGCACATGGACTGAGAACACAGAGCCCACATGTAAAATAGAGTGAAGAAGGTGAAGTGATCTAAGGCATTGGTGGTGAGAGGGAAAAGGTAAAACAAAAACACACTGCAAGGAACTAGGAAAAAAAAAACCTAAGCAAGAAGTGTGGACTCAATACAGTAGGTGAGGAGATAACTGAAGGAAGCGATGCTGCCTGACCAGTGGGAAAGGAAGATTAGCCTGGCCAATTTTAAACAGAACTGGAGATCAGTGTCACAGTGAAGAGTGGGAGGTTTCTGCTGGGGAAGCAGAAAACTAAGAGCCCATAAAAGAGGTTTGGTTATGAGAAGGGAACAAGAGAATGACCTGGAAGTAGTGCTAAAGCCCGCTATGCTGAACAGAGGCAAGAAAAAGCAAAACAGAACCAGTATTACAGGCTTCAAGGACTGGGAAGTTAAGGCTGTTATCAGTGCAGTGGTCACTGGTAGAAACTTGGTCAGAGCCCATCTTCTAGTCAACTTCTGCCTCACAGGCTGACAGCTTCCCCTCAGATCTCTGCTGTCTCTTGTTCCTTGAGCCCAGAATTCTAAACATCTTATCTGAGCAGACGAGAAAAAAGCAATTGTTTTCACTAATGTTATGGCGGCTGCCGCACCACTAGAAGTCTGTCAAGAGAAATTCAGCAGGACCACTAAGGAATTCTGTTCAAAGCACTCTTGTCTCACACTGTCAGTGACTAAGCCGATGATGACATCAAAGCCTTACAGGAAAAACACGGCTGCTTTACAATGGTTCGATTTTGCATTTTCCATTTGACTGCTGTGCTTAGTACAGTTATAGGTACTGAAGACGTGGGTTAAACATTTCCTTGTGGTGCTTCAAATTAAAACAGTTGTGTGCGTGTGGGTACATATATTCTAAGCTGAACAACGAAAGAGTTTGACCTTTCCTAGATCTTTCTGCACCGTAAGATCAAACACCTCACGTCGACGCGCCTTTGCGGTTTGAAAGATGACAAGAGTCGGGATGTGCAGCAGTTACTTTTAAAAAAGCTTTCCATACAGTACAGTTTTAAACACTTGCCTTAATTGAGTCTACATCATCTGAAAAGGCTGACACTGCTTTGGGAACCTTAACTTCTCCACATTTCATGTTACAGCTGTAAGATTTCTTTCAAGAAGACAAAATGGCTTACTATTTTACACTGGCAGGCAATGCAGGTTTTAGAGTAAAAAAAACCAAAAAAACTCAAGGTCAGAAATCATTATCCAAACAGAACAGCCTTTCTCAACAGGGCTGTCTTCTGTATATATTCAGTATCAAATACCATAACACTGTTTAACTGCTCCTACTTCTTCTCTCAATTCCAATAGGTTATGCAGATTTTTTAACTAAAGCCCTAACTTTAGGCTGCAAGAATACCAAGGACTTCCAGAAAAGAGTCATTCAGCTTTAGGGAGGGTTAAGTTTGAATGCCCATAGCAGAACACTTACTGTTAATAACAGAATACAAGGTGGAGAAGTGAACTTGATACTGGCACTCTGAGCGTGTGGAGATGGCAGCTAGAAGAGGCAGTGTTTTATACTGATGTGCAGAAAATTTGATTGAGATGTTCTTGAGAGACAAACACAGTGCTATGGCATAATCCTCACACACCACAGCTACATTTCAGGCAAATAAAATCTGCTCAGATTTTTAAACACTGAGTCTTAAAACCTGAAATATGTTTCTGTGTGGTTTTTTCCCAAATGTTGTAATTACGTCAATATTATTGACATATATCAATATGCTGCATGCTGTAATTATGCCAATGTTATTGACATATATCAATATGTTACATGCTGTGATTATATCAGTGCTGTTGAAAAGATTCCTGCTGTGGTCAAATATGTCCGATAAACATCAATTATTTTGTACAAATAAATGGCTGTATTGTGGTATATGTGTGCAAATGTCCACAGCTTAATAAGGCATCATCAGATGTAGCTGAGTGTTCAAAAGAACAAGCTCATACCCTCGCCCATGCTCCCTTCAGGGAGGAGGTCAATATAGAAGCTCGCAGGGGAAAGGATTCCACATGTGCAAAACCCTAGACACAGCCTCCCAAAAGCCTCTGTGCATGAAGGAAAGGACTGGTTCAATTCCCAGATGCTCTGACTCTGTCCTCAGACAGCTGTGTAATGGGACAGAGAACTGACCTACCTGAAAGTTCATTTCCAGCTCATCTGTCTGTAAGGGGAGCGGTGGAAATGCACAGCTGAGGGTACCAGGGAAGGCAGAAACCTGCACGGAGGTTACCTTAAAACTACTGTGAAACATCGTGAGGGCTGTGTGTCTTACCACACCCTTAAGTAGAGCATACTGGAAGCAAGAGAGCGTCAAAGTGCCAGAGATCCTTTCAAGCACCTCCTTTGGGAATTTTAAGTTCTGTGCTGTGTTCATTAAACAAAACCCACAGAGTTTCAGGCTTTCTGTTGATTTTTCTTTCGTACAGAGGAAGTACTTCAACCAAAACAAAAGCTACTACTTGAATGGAAAGAACACAGGCTCTCCAGAACTTACAAGTCTGTGTTCATAAAAACACACATTAAGGGAAGATAACAGAATTGCAGACTACCTTTCAGCTTTTACAGGTCATTGCCTACATTTCATTGTGGAATGGTGCCATTTTCGTTCTACCTTTTTTAAGTAGGTTCTCATGATATATAAATGGTTTAGCAATGCTGATGCTCTAGATCATCAATGCTGGAAAAAGTTATAGATTGTAAGCAAAAAACACCCCTGCCCAGGCCTTTGGCTCTTCTGGGGCCTTGTACAACTCTCTCTATAAAGCACCAAATTGAAGTCCTATTTTTAGTACAAGCCAGATGCTCTAATCTTTGATTTTGGAAACAAAACTCCACAGGTTATTTATTTGGAGGTACTTTCATATAAGACATGATCAGGTGGCAAAAAAAAAACCATTATGACAGCTCTGAACAATGTGACTTATACTTTAGACCACTAGAAAATGATCTTTTAGAATAGGTGTCACCTCGGACAAATGTAATTATTTTACTGTAATACAACCTTTACAAATTGCTGTACATATAAAAAAGAGTGCCCCAAAGGTTAAGTAACTTATTACATCCTACAGGAAAAGACATTTAAAATCCACAACTGATTCGATTTAAAGAATTGATATATCACCTATTATCTTTTTCCTTACTTATTACACAGAAAATAAAAATAACAATGCAGCTAAGGGAACTGTAGCTAACAGAATCTCTCAGACAGATTCTGGCTGCTGACCAGCATCCAAGTATTGAAAACACTGCTGCTGCAGAAAAGCGAGACCAGTCAGCACCTATGCAAACACACAGCTTAGCAGCAAAAATGTCACCTAGTGATTACCATGAACTGAAAAAATACCCTGCTGAGTAATTAACATCATCTGGGCAATTAACATAGGCGAAGTCTACAGACAAAAATAGCTATATGGGACAGAGAAAAACGAGAAAGAAACCCAGAAAAAAAAAGCAGACAGAAAGAACAAGCTTAAAATAAAATAATTGTGTCTGGTGCTGGTGCCAGAGAAGAACCAAACAAAAATTTAGAGTCTTCCTCATTCTGACTGTATTATCTACAGCAAAAACAGGTAGGAAAAGAAGGGCACGGGCAAAGAAAGTGCATCCTGCCCACAGCAGAACACTAAGACAAAGCGCTGCTTGAGCAGAAGAGAGAGTTGAGCCAATCATTCCTTTAAGGTACTTCTAAAATAAAACTTTAGCAACCATATGGCAGATGTGTCAAAGCTGCAAAGGAGTGGTTGTGGAAGAGGGGAAGCTCTGGGGTTGTTCCCTCTCTCATTCCTCCCCTACTGGCACTGCTTGGCATGGTGCAAGCTTGTCCTGTGCTGGGAACACAGCTACCGAGCCCTTCCATGGCATCAACAAGTGGCTCCAGCCTTACTCAGTGCAGGGCAACTTTCTCCAAGAGACTTGACTGCGTAACGAGACCTTGGACCATTCGGCTTTGTTATTGCTGTTGCGGCTGCCTAAGACCACGTGCCATTGGTCCAGCACTGAGCTACAGAATTTCTGAGTTCACATTAATTTTTTTTCTTCTTTTCAGAACAGAGAAATAGTTTGGAAGAGAGCAAATTATCCAGAAAGAGGAAGTTTTCTCATGCCAGAGAAGACTGCAGTATAAATATCTATTCTAGTAGAAGAGAATAAATAATTCACTAAGATGAATAAAGAAACAAGACATAAAGAAGACAAAACCGCTGTCAAGTACCATCTCTTAATCCCGGAATGTTTTTAGAAATTGCAGAGTCACAGTTTTCATTATAAAGAAGAAAGACAAAACCAACCAAAACTTAAGAAACTACAAACCCTTCTTTACCTCTCTTGATATCATCCAGCTGAGGCTCAGGTGAAGGATTATCCTTCAAAGGAGAAGTTTTTGGTCCAACTGCTGGCTTGGTTGGGGCTCTGAACTGTGAAGGAGGCTGAGATGCTCGGGCAGACTGTTGCTCTATTCGGGCTTGGATCTTACTGCTGCCCTCTGCTCTGAAGAAACAACCAGACACATTCAGTGGTACTGTGCAACTGTGTTCAGCTTTTTCAATATCCTTGTGCTAATGCATCATCTGTAAGTTCCTTTTGTACAGATCTTTACTTTGTTTTACAAAGATGAAGAGTGAATTACAGCTTTCTGTATGCAACACTTACTTTCAATAACAAAGAAATATATACAACTACACTGCAACACCCTTACAAAACGTATTTTCAAATCCAGATGTGATTCGGTGATGCCAAATTCTCTACTTGAATGACAATGAAGGCTTTAATTTAGCAATTAGTATTTGTATTTTTAAAAAAGAATAATCAATCATAGTAATTTAAAGTAAATACAAATCCATTCACAACAAAATCCTGCTTAAAACAATCACAGCAAAAGAAACAGTTTTCTCACTTGCAATTAAATCATCTCAAACTGAACTCTCTTAGAGGTCAACTTGACTAGAGTAATCATTCTTACTGCTAAATACAGCATACAAGCATTTAATTCCTGGTTTTTATCCACTCGCTGTTAGCCCTTCAAAACAGTTTAAGCTGTTTCCTTAGTGGAAAATAGTCTCCAGGATAACACTATGCCTAACTGTTCAATTCAAACCAGGTATTTCTGCCTTTTACTGAACTTTTGATGTGACTGAGATTGTAGAACAGTCCATACCCTTGGCAGAAAAAGAAACCCAAAAAACCAACCACAAACCCAAAACAGGTTCCTTTACGGTACACCATAACAAGGTTAAAGGGTGTGGTGTATTTATTGTGTAACACCAAAGCCTTTGAGGTTATGGCTTTATGTAGTGCAGCACAGAAGCACCTTGTGGGTATTAGAGCTCAGTTTCTGTTCTAGGAGGGCCCCAGCACTGTTACACTTTGTGTCTGGAAACTAAGAGAGATAAGTTAAACTCCCACTGAGAGATAAGTTAAACTAGCCCATGCTGAACTTCCTGGGAATTCACCTAAACCACCTGTGGAGCTGGGACACTGAGCATTTACTGGGGTATCTCTGTGCCTCTAGATTCAGCCTCGCACAGAAGCCCCTCTTCATTCATCAGTGGCACGCAGCTAGCAGATACCACATTGATGCAGCTTACACAGTCTGTCTGCAGCAGAAGTGAGGAGCTGGGAATATTCTCACTGTATCAAGTGGAAGGTGAAAGCCAAAGATTTCTGGTATTAATTATGCTCTTGGAACTACAGATGGTTTTATGTGGAGTAAGTTCATTTACTCCCCCTGTGAATGTCATCACGGCGTTTGCACTAAAAGCCCTGTTCCCACAGAGTGTCAACAGGTCGTTAAAGATCAGAGTAGCCATGAAAAAAAAAAAAAAAAGGCCCTCCTGATCTATAGAATGAATGACTTCGCAAAGCACTGTTCATTAAAACAGGGATCCCCAAATTTTTTACTACCCTCCCTCTGCCTGAGAAAAATTGAAGTATTTTTCCCCACACCTGACCCAGAACTCAGTGTAACCAAACATCTCACTGAACTCAGGCCCTCCTGCACTTACTTGCTTCCTTCTGACTCAAGCTTCACCCAAAGTCCAGCAGAACTGAAATTGGGAATTCAAATCTCATCTCTGATGTGCTCATATCCACTGGACAAGATGAATGCTACATGGATGAGTTTCCACATCACTGACTCAGAGGAGTGTTACAGCCCATTTACCTTGAACTCAAAGTGTTCTTGGCAAACATCCAGCCAGCTACTGATGAGCTGCAACCCACATTTCTAGTAGTTTTAGCAGCTAGGGGTTCTATGCTGCAATAAAGTGGTTTTTTAATGTAAAACTTCTAAACTTATTTAAGAGTTTCTTCTTCACAAGACATTTGAATGACTGCTTTCTCTTTAGATCTCACCCTGTGGTCCAGTGATGCTGAAAGATCCAGACACTTCAGCTACTTGCACAGTAGTAAGACTGCTAAAAATGTTCCAGCTGCATACTTTGTAGCATTTGTGCAGCAAAGTTAAGAGTATTGGGTCAGAAAGGATTTCTGGCTTCACGAATTCTTCTAGGCAAAACACCATAACCATTATTTCTACAGCTCTGCCCACCCCTTCACCAGCTGGAGGCTTTGTACTTGTGTTCCACTTAATATACTGCTTATCCAATATAGGAATGAGTGTTTCTTGTTCCCTAAGATTATGTTTTTGAAACATCATGACTCCCACAGGAAGCTGTAGGGAACAAACCTAGAAAGCCCAATAATCCTTTTGACAGTCTAATATTTTCATGGGGTTTTTTTGGCTAACCAGAGATTCCTGAAACACATCCCATCCTTCAGCCAGCTTCTAAAGCCTCAAATCATCACAGGTGTTTCACTGCAAACTATAATTATGTCATTTCAGCAGTGGAGAATTTACAAATTCTTTACTCTTGGATTCACACTCCTATTTGCATTTTTAGGCATGATAATTTGCCATGTAAAGCTAAGGCTCAGTAATTAAACATCGCTACAAAATAAGAGAGTTCCGTTTCAAAACCCAGCCTTAATAAGAAACTTCAGCAAGAATTAATCTTATCAAGAACCCCGTCCCCAGCTTTACCTTGTTTTCTTGACTTGAATGCTGCTACTAAGTTTTTCCAGCACGTATTCCCCAGTGTCATGATTGATAATAAGCACACAGTCCTTCTGATACGGCCTTTTATTTCCTTTAAAGACAGTCATCGGTGGAGTTGAACCCTGGTACAAAGAAAGAGCACATGTTTGTTTGGTTATATTACCCTGCCCAAAAATTTATGAATACTAAGAGAAAAGAATATATGTACTGTTCTGAAAAAGAGGCTAAGTACTTAATGTTTAGTTCCTACAGAAAACATTCATTCATGAAGAGAAAAATAGAGAGAAAATGTGCAGTAGATCAGACATCTCCTCACAGCAATATTATGCCTTTCATCATTTTAAGTGTCTCTGCAGTGACAAAACATCTTCTCTATGGCTGCCTTTATTTACAGTTCTCATTCCCAAAATGGCAGCATAACTAAATTTGCATAGCTGTCCCTGACAAGTATCAGAAATCTTCTTGATGTTTCTGCTGTGGAAATCATGGGTTTGGATAAGAAATAAAGTTCTAATTATTTGTGTAGCAGAACTATTGCCCAAGGAAATATGTGGTCAATTGAAAAATAATTTAAACCGCATCGTATATTTTACATAAATATATATGGCAGTATTTTCACAGTGGATTACAAGCAACTGTCACAAACCATGTAAGAACAGCTGCCTTCTTCAGAGTCAGATTAGCATGCATATGCCCGTGCAATTACACTGAAATGTCTTCTCAAAGGCAAATGGGGTATTCTGATGCCTTCCAGAAAGTCCCCAAAATGCTGCATAGAACCTTAAAAGTCTAAAGGCTCAGACTGAGAGGCAATAAATGCAACAAACTCATGAGGTGGTGCACACTGGCTAACTGGTAATGCTGAGATGAAGCTCAGCTGTACTGCATCCACGCACAGGCTGGTTCATACACCTGGTTTTGGGGTTACAGCCGGCCGAATCCATGGTTTATCAGTACGTTACAGCGTGGATACACACCTGGCCATGTCAAAAAGCTGTTACTCAAGGGGTTATGTTCTCAGCTGTGAAGCATTCTCAGACTTCTCTGTAATATATAGATACTGTACAAAATATTTTTTTTTTAAAAAATAAATGTTTATTCATATGCACCTTCGCACATACTGTAGGAAAGCAACCAAAATCAGGGAGCAAATGAAAAAACCCTGCACTCCTGTATTTTATTTTGAGTAGCAAAAACGAACAATCACATTTTAACTACTCTGAAAGCAATTCCTATTCTCCATGTTGCTAATAGATAGAATATATTTGAATTTAAAATGGGTTCTGAAGAGTAAGTGTGAAAAATCTGAGTTCCTAACAAAGACACAGTAAGAGAGATTCAGAAATACGATTCAGAAAGGACGTCTCAAGAAAGTCTAGTCTTCAAAGGCATGTTACATTTTTATCATTCCTACATTTAAGGGAGGAAAGCAACATTTAAGAGAATAAAAAGAAAGCTGAAAGTCAAATCCTGCTTGCTGTTGACAACTAAGCCAGGAAACGTATAATGCACAAACATAATGAAAATTGATCAAAGTTTGTTGGCTACCATTCTGCTACCCAGAAGCCTCCTAACGCAGCAAAGACTGTGATTTTGGCTAAACAATAAGTAGAAATGTAAGTGCTTAAGCAAATTAAGTCCCACTCTTCTACTTAAAACGAAATGTTTAGGGTTTATGTTAGTGCCTAAATAACAGTGGCTTACGGATTTTGCTGATTACAGGACAGAAGGAGGAGGTAGGTGAAACAAGTAACATTTAACCAAATCGTTTTCACGTGTGAGGGTTTTTTGCCTGACAGAGTTCAAGAAGCATTTGTACAATGCTCTCAGGCACATGGTGTGATTCTTGGGATCGTTCTGTGCAGGGCCAGGAGTTGGACTTTGATGATCCTTGTGGGGACCCTTGCAACTCACGATATTCTATAATCTTCTATAATCTTCTTCTGTAGTACTCTAACAAACAGAAATTTTCGCTTCCCCAATCCAGACTGTTTATCGAGTATTAAAGTCACTAAATCCACATGTAGAAATAGTACTTCAATTTATCCAAGATGCAAGGGACACCAAAATATCTCCACTGAACAAATAAACAGCGATATTCCCAGTGATCAGGCAATTTCAAAAAGAAAACCTCAACTCAGAATTTGAATACTATCTGGTTGTTGGACAACCGGGAAGCAAAGCAGCATCCAAGAAATTCAGCGAAACTTGTCAGGATGAAATGACCTCAAAACCTCTCATTCTTTTCCAGTATGCCAAGTGTTTTCCAGCTCTCTGTCCAGAACACAGGCAGCACTGCCTTGGAACAACACACACGGAGTGGGCTTGGCTGCCTCAGCCTTTGGAGCCTACTAGAAGCTCAAGGCTGTTCATACTGAGGGGAAGAGAATCAAATTAAGCTCCTCGGCGCAGAGATTTGGACAGGAACATTACAAGTGATGCTGCTCAACACAAAAGATGAGTGAGCAACACTGTTTCCAACTAATCCAAGATGAATGCTGCTGTTAGCTATGTTGTCACCTGCTCTCCGAAAGCACTACCACGCTCATCATTTCTATAGCCAAAAACCAGTATGAGACCTCCTGCAGCACTGAAGGTGACCAAAGCCATATAAAGAGCAGGAGCAGGGTGAAGCACGCTACAGCTTCATTCAGTGAGAATTATCACAGTACCATCACCTACCAATTAAAACCACGGGTGTGCTGGAAAGAACAATACCAAAAGGATCTGACACACGGCTTCCAAGCTGACTGGTGCCCCCCTGCAGCCACCAGACCCATTGATGTCTGTGAATTCTGGTTTATTGGCTTGACACATAGCATTAACTTCAGCTAATAAACAAATCCAGTTCCAGCACACGAGCACTTTCTTTTGTTCTGGTAAGGAAACCACTGAATCTTCAATCACAAAACAGCTGCACCTATAAACAGATTGATCACTTGTTTTATTGCTGTTTGACCATCACCCTCATACCATAGAGCTTTATGGCGTCATTAGAGAAGGAAGTGGATGGGAAACTACTTCATGGCCACTCACCAGGACTGGCCCCTTGCTTCCACTGATAAAGCTAAAGGCAGGGAACCCTCTATGCCCTATCTGTACATGTTTGAGTAAGGGCAGGAACACGCTTACAGGTCCACCTGTGGGTTCTGAACATCCAACCTTGGCTGAAGCCCAAGTTATACTGCCTTTCTTCAGCAAGCCATAGCACTAAAAATGGAAGGGAACCAGGTGTACAGCTTCAGCTAATAGTAAAAGTCTCCTGTCTTTCAAGGAAGAGTAGGAAGGAAGGAATCAAAAGTAAAGAACAATTTGCAACCTTACAAATGTAGCCGTTTACAAAGATCCAACTGTACAGTCCTTTCCTAAGGTAACAAACTACAAGTCTGGCTGCTTAAATATTGAACCCACAGCGTTAATAAAGACAAAAGTGAAAATAGCATTTACATTAGACTGTAACAACACTGCGAATTTGTTGGAGAGTAAACAGGGGCACATATAGAACAGACTTACTGGAATATGTGGCAAAGTGATGGTAACATCATCTCCTTTACCCACTTGGAGGTCCCCCTCACAAGACGTATCAATTGATGCTGGCTTAAAATCATCTAAAGAGGAAAACAATCGTGATTACATTTGTTGAGAGTCTCCAGAAGCATCAACCTGCCCTGCAAAGAGCCACCAGACATTTACTGTGATGATAGGGAATGGTAAAACACACGCTAGTGTTTACAGCAGGGGTGGAACAACACACCAGTGCATTGCGTCTCTGCGTAGCAACCCAGCCATGTGACGGTACCATATTCTGAACTTCCTTTCTAAAATGGAAATAAGGTTCTGGACTGTGTGTTTGAGCACCAAAAGCAGACTTCTCCAAACCCCAGGCTTTGAGTGGCACTTGGTTCTGCATGCAAGTAGAAAACTGTGCCACCAATCGACTCAAGAGAGTAACAACTTCCAAAACCCTGGGCTCTGCTTAGCTCTTGCCAATTCCAAACCCGAGGACTCTCTCTGTGACAAACACTAATTTAATGACACCCACTGATTTACTCTTACTGATATTTCAGGCTCTCTAACAGCCATCTCGCCTCCACAATAATGCTAAAAGCTCCACATGGGTGGAGGAGATCTCAGGTCTCACTTATGAGGAAAGAAAGAGGTGCTGATCTTACTTCAGCAGTCTCCATGCTGCTCCAAAGCCACGGTGGACAGAAAGCATCAGTCAGGGGAGGCACTCTAATGGCTTTAAACCAACACTCGGTTTAGGTATTTTTGCTCTGTTGTATAGAATGCTTTGTCTCCCAATCAAGGCACTTCTGTTTAATGTATTCACTTGAACGAACTGAGAACATTTTAAGTTGAAAGTATTTTCCCCTCATTATTCTATTGTGCTTGTGAGCCATAAAAAACCTACCAGAACCTCTAATATCTTCAGAGAGGATTTAGAAAAAGTGAAATAAAATCACAGAGATATAGGCTAGTTTGCTTTGTGTTTGTTTGTAAAAGAAGCCTGCATTAAATTCTAGCATCCCTGGATCTGAAGAGGTGCGATTATATTCACGATCAAGGTTTTTAATTATTGCATTAGTTATGAAATTAGTACCTCAGAACAAATTTAAAATATAATTTCCACTATGAAAAACACATTTGCAGGAAAAAAAAACCCCTAACCCTGGCTTGTAATAAATTCTCATTAAGAGGATGTTAATGTTTAATTGAGTTTTACTCTGACAGCACAACAAGCAGAATCAGACACACTTGACTTAATCCTCATGCCTTAACTGCCAGATCAAATCATAGCCTTCATTTTCATCTGCGCAATCTGTTTCTAGCCATTGTTTCCCACCTACTTTATGTGCAAGCTTGCTAAATAAAACAAACCAGCTGTACGAGAGCTCGTGTCTTTGCCAAAATGGGATCAAGAGTTTCAACAGCACAGGCACTAACTTAAAGGGAATATCACTATCAGACTTCTTTCTTTCTTAGGTATAGCAATATAGAGTTACTTTCAACCAACACCCAACAAATTGTTTTCATTTTGTTAGCTTACTAGGGGCACGTGCTTGGCTAATCCTCGTGTAGATCGAGAGCACATACTTTCCTCCAAATATGCCCACAGCCCTTCTTCCAAAAATCAGATGTTTTTAAGATGTGTTTTCCAAGGATAATCCAGTTTCTCAGTACAGTATTTCAAAAACATTATGTAAAGGAATGAAGTATTTTAAGAAGGTCGAAACGAATGTAGCCTACAAAATCCTCTCACTGTAGTTTGTGTGAAGAGGATTATGGAAATAATGTAATGTTTGGATCCCAGAGAAATCATTCCAGAACAACAGTTAGGGAAAAAAAAATTATAACAAGGCAATGAAGAAATCTCATTTGAAAGTCACAGATGGAAAATAGAGCATACAGAAAGATCTTCTGAAATAAAACTGCAATCTGCCAGTTGTAGTCTGAAGAGCTTTGGCTTTGCAATCCCTTAGGAAATCGGTTATTGAAGCACTTTCCATTCTAGAAATCCAGCCTATTTCTACCTGGATATAGCTTGGGTTTAATTCACACAGGATCAGGCGCTCCGGTGACCAGTATCACTGAAACTACTACTTGTGGTGTATGAATATTGGGCCAAGAGACTGGGCCTAAATTTGTGCATCATAAACCAAAATGTCCTACTGCTGTCTGTATAAATTCCCATATAACTGCCAACTTCCCAATTCAACTGCTATAGAAAATTACTGAATTGTAAGTTTAGTATTCTTTACATTTACTCTTGATGATTTACCAGTCATTTTAGTGAAACAACTTGGACTCCTTTTGCTCAGATTTCTCACCCACAGAATTCAAGTACAGGGATACAGTGAGTTTCTCTTCAAAACAATCTTCTAATATGGAATTAATTGCACCTAAGGATATATAGAGCAGTTGGAATAATAGATGGTGTCTTAAAAAAGAAAAATAAACTATTCTCTCAATTATTCATAACTGCTCAAGACCCTACCTCAGGATTTATCTTGCATTTATTAGACATTACTGTATGTGTCTGAGTCCTTTCTGCTTGCCTTCCTGGCATAATGATTTATTACAGCTGCCTGGAGTCGGGACAGCCAGGGACAGGTCTGCTGGGCTACACATTGCTTCATCGGGAAAATAGCCAGTTAAAAACCAAACTCCGGGTGCTCCCGCTGCCTCTCCAGGCCGGGCCTGCGGTGGGACCTGTCCTGCAGTAAAGTGCCACAAAGAGAATAAAACAAAATGGCAAAGCCACCCCCTTTCGGAGGGGATCCCCTTATGCTTCCGAGCTGTTGATGACAAACTTTCTAAAGCTGTTCCTTCACCCTTGGCCTGCCTCGCTCAAACCTCCTCCCTGCCAGCATCCACCTTCCCCTTCTTCCCGGGTTGGACCCCTCTGTGGGGAAAACACTCGTAGGGGAGGCTGAGGGAGCGGGAAAGGGGGGAGACGGGTGCTGAAGAAGCAAGAGGGGAAGAGGGGAGACGGGTGCTGAAGAGGATAGGAGGGAAGAGGAAGGGGGGCGACGAAGGGGCAGGAGGGAAGCGGGTAAGGAAGGCGCCGAGCGGGCACGAAGCCCTGCGATGGCGGAGCGAAGGAGCCGAGGAGAGCAGCGGGGTAGGCGCGGCAGGAGGAGAAGCGCAGCCGGGGGACGGGACACGGGGAGCGGGAGGAGAGCGGGGAGGAAGGGGCGGCCGCGGGGGAGGCGCTCACAGCGGATGGTGT
>VZTA01015607.1:0-12068 GCA_013398855.1 Mohoua ochrocephala | reverse complement strand
TTTCTTTGATATTTGAGAAACAACTAAATTCTCCTTAACTACAAGAGTGAAAACTTCCTTTACCTGCATTTACTCTCATGGACCCTCCCATGCATAATGTAATTGAAAAAAACAGTGTTATAGAAATGCATAATGTTTTTTCAGAAATGATAGTCAACATTTTGTTTTAATTAGTTGCAGATCTATTCCTTTCCCTATCCACTTGAAACAGAAAATAATACTTTTTGTTGTGGAAGGCTAGTACAAGTATAGCTGACCTAAAAATAATTAATGAGCACTGAAGTGAAGAAGGCATTAAAGATGAAGCTTGTTGATGACAGAAAACATTTGTTGCAGATTAATAATCTTCTGTTGATTGGGTTATTGATGCTATTCCCAAGATGTGAGCATGGCAATTTACAGGAAAATGAATACTTCTTTGTTTCCACTCTTAAATAGCAGTACGTCATGACATAACAAAAGAAGTGGTTGACATGCCACATAGGTAATTTAGTTGCAGCTCCATTCCTATGAATCACAGCCAAGTAATTAATCTTTTACCTAGGAGACAGTACTGGGGATATTAATAAAATGTGGGAACAATAATAATTTTTATATAAGGAAAAGAAAGTACATGGTTTAAGGGGGATTGATACTTTGCACAAATATGCAAAAAATTGAATTTTGGTATCAGTGTAGGAAATGTCTAACTGATGGATATTGCTACCATACAACAGTTGTACAGAAGAAGGAACTGAACCTGGATAACCGCATATGAAATTTATGAGTGTTGCAACAATAAAATTTGTAGGAAGTTTTCTACTTTGTATGCAGCATGTACTGTGTTCAGTCTAATTGGTTTTTCATGGATTTGAAGACACATTCTACAGATAGGAGTGCATCTGTTTTCCCCAAGACACACATTATTCTGATTAAATATTTGAAATTAAGATGGAGTGATTTCATGTATTAGGTTTGATAATGGCGGTTGGTTCAATGAAGAAAAATTGGCAATCTCTTACAAATGTTTCAAAAATCTGAAGTGACATGACTTTGTGATTAAAATTGTTTAATTAGCATTTCCTGAAATACTAGGAATTAACCAAAGAACAGAATTTCTGTAAGAATCATCTGGAAGTCTTGCCCTATAAATTTTTTTTTTTACATTCATGCTTGATTTTTTTTTTTTTAATTAAATCAGTGTGAGATCAAAGTAGTTAACTCTTCTCTGTAGGTAAATGTTCCTGATAATTTGCAATGTGCATCGACTCCTAAAAAGAGAGTGAAAAGTAGCCTTGTATTCTTTACAGCCTTTCTGCCTGAGAGTTTTTATTTAAAAAACAGTTGCTGTCTACATCAGGATCTATTAACAAAGCCAAAGCAGAAAATACTCAAATTCTTCTACTTTCAAAAACAGATTCATAGAATAATTTGGGTTAGAAGGGACCTTTAAAGGTCACCTAGTCCAACCTTCCTGGAATGAGCAGGGCCATCTTCAATGAGATCAGGTTGCTCAGAGACCTTTCCGATCTGATTTTGAGTATTTCCAGAGTTTGAGCATCCACAACCTCTCTGGGTAACTTGTTCCAGTGCTTCAACATCCTTGTGGCAAAAAAAGTTCTTTCTCATATCTAGTCTGATTCTACTTTTTAGTTTAAAGCCACTACCCTTTGTTCTCTCACGACAGACCCTGCTTAAAAATCTGTCCTCATCTTTCTTATAAGCTACCTATTAAATATTGAAAGGCTGCAATAATGTCTCCGTAGAGCCCTCCTTTCTCCAGGATGAACCACCTCTCTCAGCCTGTCTTCAGAGATGTGCTCCAGCCCTCTGATCATCTCCATGGCCCTCCTCTGGAATTTCTTCAACACGTCCATGTCGTTCCTGTGCTGAGGACCCCAGAGCTGGATGCAGCACTGCAGGTGGGGTCCCACGAGAGCAGAGTAGAGGGACAGAATCACCTTTCTCAACCTGCTGGCCACACAGAGTTAGGAAAAAAAAAGTTATTATGTCTATTAGAAAAATCAATACAAAAAAGAGATTACTGACCTTTCCATTGAGCAGTGCTAGAACCCCCCTACTTGAAAGTAGGAAATTTGACATTTTTCAATTATTATTCTTATATTGGGTGCATGTTTTACTGATCTTATCAAAATCTAAAAAATATTGGCCAAATGAAAAGGTGGTATTAAATGAGTTTGCTGGAGGCTTCTTAAATTTTTGCATCAAAAATCTCCAAAGACTGCAGTGATGAAAGCTGGGTTTTCTTTGACTATTCCCTGAGGCTTCAAGGTACATAGCATACAAACATGGAAAACAAGGCAAGGAAATTTTATTATTTGCACCCTCCTCTATCTTCAGAATCCAAGAAGAAAAAGCTGGTTTGAATACAGAGAAAAAGAGGAGCCAGCATTGAAATAAAATATATAGTATACAGGATGAATGAGGATCTGGCATAGATGGGGGAGAATGCTTGGAAAATTTAAACTAAGAAGTAACAGAAATATTGAATAAGGAAATAACAATGGAAATGTGAGTGTTGAAAAAGGAAATATATGGCACTGGACACCTGTGCCAGACTAGTGGTAGGAATGCAGACAGATTTTTAATAAGCCAAAATGCTAGCCCTTTCCCACAATGTTCTTCAGACAGTTCAGCCACATTAACCAAGGATCATATTAGGTGAAGACCTCTATTTCTGTGTTCTGCCTGGTGCTTTCTAAATTTTTGTCTGGTAATATGGTCCACTGTTCTGTTGGCAGGCAATCACATTTAAAAATAGATCCTTTTACTTCTCATCGGTGTTATTTTGAATAATTTTCTTATTAAATACTTGGAAGTTTATAGTGCACATTTGCCATACCAGCTCACATCTGAAAAATAAAACTGGTGTAGTGAAATGTTTTAGAAAGAGCACATGGGTTCTAAGAATTCAGACCTTCTGGAGTTTCAGAAGTGTTTTCTCCTTGCTTCTTATCTGTCTGATACTCTTCGTTTTGGATTGGGACATCTGGGAAAAAAGCTTGACAAATGCAACCTACTGACTTGTTACATTACTTGTTTAATATTTCAACCAGCATCAGAAGCAGCCTGCTGTTGAAATTCCATAATAATTCTGATCATTTAGATGGCTGGCTGGTATTGAACTTTACTAAATTATGAGCTTTTCCGAGACAGAAAGACTGGACGAAGATATGAATATGTTGTCGATCCTGTTTTTAAACATTTTTATTTAAAAAATTAAAATAAAATTAGTATGATTTTATAAATTCATGTTAGAGCTACTTTTGCTGAAACCTTTGATGGTGATTCTTTGAGCGATCCTAAACCACTCACTCACAAGAGAATATAAGGGCAAGATTTATCTCACCTATCTTTAGCCACTTAAAAATTAAGAATCTTATCTGCTCTTTCTTAGTTAGTAGGATGAAATAAGCATTTTTCAAGAGCAAAGTCAATCATTCACTCTATTCTAAGATTGCATGAATCATTGCTTGGATGTGATTTGAACGTTTCCCTCTCCATTGCCACAAAAATCAGCGCAGAGTATATTAACATAAGGTAAAATATTCATTAGGAAAGGCACATCTAACACTGGCTGTGCTCATTGTTTCCAGAGGAATTTACATTTTGAAAGAGACTATTTTGCTGATTATAATAAAACAAAGTCAAATGTCTTACAGTAGTAGTAAAAGTATTAATGTCAATTACATCGTACATACTACACAGAGAACACTTGAAATGTGTTAACGAGGAAGAGACAGAGGTCACTGCTCTAACTGCTAATTTAGGATTATTCATTTTAGTAAAAACTGGATGACATAATTCAACAGAAATTTCAAACATTATATTAGGTAGAGCTAAGTGCTTCTGCTATGGAATTTGCTTTACAGTTGTAATATTTCTTCCAGAGGGAGAGAGAATCAAGTCACATTCCTTCAATCTTAACTAACACATAAAAAACAAAAGCAATTCAGATGTTTGATTCCTAAAAGAAATATAGTTTTTTTCTTTTCATGCTCTTTTTAAAAATTATTATTTTTGATCATTATTAATGATACAGTTATTCAAGCCATTCTATTCATAACACAGATGAGTTCTCTTATTGAGAGAGATAAAGGAATTTGGACCCTACTTAGAACTCCTCTTTTTTTTCACTATACACATTAATTATAAAATTTAGTTTTTATGTTTCTTTTGCACATAAAGGTATAATGATTGCTTACAAGCTTCTAGCTGATCCTTATCAAAAACTTTGGGGGGATGGGGGTACCCCGGGTGATGATCAAGATATTAACTGTTTGTCTACCTAGAGTTCTGACGATAATGAAAAAAAATTAAAAAACACTTCCTGATAATTTTGTTGTTTGTTCTAATGTCATGGTATTTTACCATGAGTAGGAAAAGCCAATCGTCTTTTGAAAACATTCACAGTATAAAAATTCCAGCTTTAGATTTCATTAAGGCATTCTGTAAGAAGTATCTTCCTGTTTGCTTCCTATCTAATTCCTATCTTGTCATAAAATCAGAGAATTATTAAGGTTGGAAGAAGCCTCCAAGGTCCTCAAGTCCAACCTTTGACTGAACACCACCTTGTAAACGAAATCATAGCACTAAGTGCCACATCCAGTTGTTTCTTGAACACTTCCAGGGATGGTGACTCCACCACTTCCTTGGGAAGTGTGTTCCAGTGCTTGACAACCCTCTCAGTGAACAAATTCTTCCTAGTGTCCAACTCGAACCTCCCCTGGTGCAGCATCTTGTCTAATTTCGAGTGAATAACTGGAAGTCTATGCATATGATGATAAGCAGGTGATGCATGTGTCAGTGTAGGTGGGAGGGGAAGGAAAGACAAGACATTGGAATATGCAAAGCACCCTCAGCAACTGGGCACTGACAGCAGAACTTTCAGAATTTTCACTAAAAAAAAAGTTTAAAAAGGTGTGAGCTTTGCAGTATAGATGTTAAATGTTTATTTAATTAATCTTTATACTATTATAGTTCTTTTGTAAAAAATCACAAATTCTATTCTTGTCCTCTTTGTTATCTATAATTTTATTTCACAATTTCTATCCAAAGTTATCTAAGACTTTTTAATTCTTTCTGTGAACCAGAATATCTTCAGATAGTGAAATAGTAATTCAAAGCAGAAAACCCCAGAAAAACATAAGTTTCTTAGCGCATGTCTGTGCATTTTCAGGCTTTATGCCACTAGACAGCAGCAAGGAACCTACATGTGCTGGAAGTCCCAGTAAAAATGAGCTGTGAAGGTGTTCAGGAGTCTGGCTTCACAGTCTGATGATGTGATAGCCTGTTGACCACAGCTGGATTGAATTGAGCATCCAGGTGGAATACAGCCAGCTGGTGATGGGGAGGTCTGCCTCTCAGACAGACCTACCAAAGGGAAATCTCACGTCCAAGTAACCACAAAATTGAGGTTCTCATATTTTTCTTGGTTGTTGGCAGAACCAGCTTGGCTTTATGATTCAGTATTTCTGTCCCTCAGTCCTTAGTGACAATCGCATCTTTCCTTTGTCTTGTTAAACTATCAAGGTTTTTTTCCTGATTTATATTTTGCTGCTGATTATCCAGTCAGACGGGCTCATTTTTAGGTATTTGTGGTAACTACTCGGTCAAACATGAAAATATCATCTTCACGTACATTTTATAGAACAATATATAAAAAAAGGAAGAATTAATCTGCATGGGACTTCCCTGTCTTCTTTCCCTTTCCTTCTTTCATATCCCTGAAAATAAGAACAAGGAGCTAAAACCTCAGCTCTATCCAAGTTACAGAGAATGCAATCATAGCAATTTTAATGTAAATGGTTTCAAAGTATGTCTTGCACATTCCAGTTCATAGCTATCCCACTGGAACACATGGAGGTCAGTTCTAATTTATGTCAAGCTGCTGTGGGCACAAAGAGCTGAAAATAAAGCCCAGCACTTATCACTGACAGAATAGGCTTTTCTTTATATTTATGGAAAAAAAAATGAAGGAAAAAAAAAATTGATGTGAGAGTCTCTGTAGGAAGTCTATGCACAGGGTATTTTTCCTTGATCTAGGAAGATCTTCCTTAGCAACCCAAGGGCCATCTAAATATAAAATTTGTTTGTCGATCTTCAAAATAAATTTCTACCAAAACTGGCTACTAAAGCCCTCTCTCAAACCGAGCAGATAATGTACTTCTTTGACTATTACTTTCTATAATGCTAGTCACAGAAGATGCAGTATCCTGTACCCTACGCATTAAATTGGACTGTTAATTGTATTAGGGCAGAGAAAACATAATCAGAGTAGCTCACAGAGAGACTAGCTGATATAAAATTTTATGTAAGATAGAGAATTTTTTTTTAATTAAATTTGCTTTTACAAAACTTGATAGTGGTTCTTATTACATGAGCATCAGTAGACATGTGAGTGTATTAGTTGTGTAGAGGGGATAATGTCCACTCTGCCTTTAGCGTGTAGATTGTCTTCATTCTGCACTACATTTATTATGCAAAAGTGCCTTATCCTCATCTCTATTATCAGCCTGTGTGCGGTAGTTGTATGTCTGTTCATCATTGTTGAGTATAATTCTGCATTGATTAAAATCACTTTGGAAAATTAAAGCCTTTCCTCAAGCTTGGACAAAAATATCTTCAGTTCCTGAAAAGTCTTTTCACTATGGCAGGAGGTTTTAAGCAGTAATTCATATTTATGTTCCTTTCAGAAAAATATTCTTGAGAAATGACATGTACTATGGTACGGGAAACGTCATCTTCCTGTCAGACCTGATGTGGTAAAGTCGACTGAACAAGATAATAACGTATCTCTTGTAAAGGTGGAAGGTGAGTCAGTGCACAGGGGAAGAAAGACGAAAGAATATTTCAATCTCAAATTATTTTGGAACAAGCAGTGATGTGCTAGCCAGTCTTAGCTGGCTAACACGATGAGTGCCAGGCCTAAGAATATTGGATATGTAAGAAAAGTTAAATAACTTTGGAACTGAAGCACAGAAAAATCCCCCCGAAGACATTGAAACTATGTTGCTTTGGTACTAGAAGGAATATTTTCATTTTAAGAACGACGCTTGATTATTGTTAAAATATATTATTCGTGGGATAACTTGAAAATAATGAAAAGAAAAAGAATTAGTGAGTGTGATTTTTCTTGTAATAGTAAAAGGGAAAAATCATTCAATACATTGGGGAGATTTAAAAATATCTTAAATAATTAAAACTCTCACTATAGGCATACTAAATGTTGTATACTTTTGCAAGTGAAGGTTTGTCTTGGAAAGCTTCTATGTAAGTTTAGTAAGCTTTCTGAACAAGTGATTTCCTTAATGTTTCCTGACTATTGTGTATAAAATGTAGGAAAAATTGCTGTGGTTAAAGTGGAACAGTATAGGAAATTAGATGATCTTATTGCACTCTGCTGTGCATTTTCTTGAGCAAGAATATACTTCTCCAGTGACCTCATTACTCAAGGCTGTGAGTGGATTGGTTTCTGAGAATTTATCCCAGAAGTCTAGAGTTGATTTTTAATTTCTTCTTCCTCTGTGCTAATCTCCAGTAAACAGAATTCTTTTCAGAAGTTGAGGATGCACCCTTCTCTTTAAGAAAAAACTGCTCTTAATTTTTCCTAATGTGACTTTGAATTCATTCACGGGAACAATTCATTCAGAAAGTGCCAAGTTTTAAATAATCCAAAGACAGCCCCATACAGGTTCTTATAATCTATATGGATAGTAAAAAGCACTGTCAATTGTCAAGGACAAGTTTACCTTTGGGAAAACTAATGAACAAAATGGAATATCAACTGCTACTATTAGATGTCTATAAAATGTTTTTGTTGTGGTTAAAGAAAGAAGCTATCCGATACTTACAGACTGAGTAAGCATGTAATACATGGTGCCCCAATTAATTTCTTCTTCTACTATCATTTAAAAGAAAAGATTTCATAAGTGTGTGTAATTTGCTTCCTCAGAAATGATGTCTTCTTCTATGATAATAGTTTTTATTTTTCTGAGTGTTTTTGGTGGTTTGCGTTACATTTCTTTTTCTCTGTTTCCTAATATATGGTATAGGAGAAGGCATTAGGGCTTTTTTTGTATGTGGAGGGGGTCCCTCTTTGTGAAACATTTTTTTAAAATGCTGTTCTTCTATCTGAAGCTGCATCGCTCTGCATAGTTGCTTGTAAAGAAAAGTGAAATCTGGCAGTCATTTTCACAGCAGCTCATCCAAACTCTCCTGAGGAGCCCAGCCCAGAGCTTACTCCCGGCTAAACAGCAGGCAGGATAGTGCTGGATGAAAAAGTATGGCAGCAACGAACTCCTCTGAATTACATTTTTTCAGAGAAGAGCCAATCAGGAAAAAGTAAGAATTCATTTATGAAGCAGAAGAGATGATAAAAATGTAAGATTGTGTACACTTTCTATATATCTTATGTGCAGTTATATTTTGGAAAGGAAAATGAGGCACAACCTTTGGATTTCATAAGTCACTAAAACGAGTTGTATTGCCTTGACCTGTATAGAGAAAATTATATTTGTATGGTTTTGGTGAAAAACCAAAACTTTGCTTTATCTTCTCTGAGTGGAAAATCAAAAGTATACTGAAAAGTTGAGGAAGCTCTATTTTTACTTCTTTTAGAAGTTCTTCCTGTCTTTTTCTGAGGTGTTTTAAAGTAAGTAGAGTATTAGGCCTCTTTGGAAATCTGCAGGCGGTAAAGATTTAAAGGGGTTTTTGGATACATTATTTTATTCTTATTCAAATGCTAGGAAATAGATATTAAAATTGACATGTTCTCACTGTCTTGGTTTTGATGTCCAACATGAAGGGAACAGAAGATGGCATAGCCTTTTAGAAGAAATTAAAAGAAGGACAGCAGTTGTTCATGAATTTGATGATGTGGAATTATAACTGCACATAATGCCGTGATAGATGAACACCCTGAAGAACATTCTATCTTCTTATTTGAAAGAAACATTTTGGAAGCAGGTTTGTATCCTCTTTGTGATGCCCCTGTCTATCTAAACCTCTGAATTTATATTTAATTCTTTGCATCTATACAGGGTCAAGACAGCTCATATTCAAAACTTTCAAATAGTCTATTGTAGTCACTAGATTATTTGACTGTTCTCATATTTAAACAGGTTCATCTAAAGATATGAGATTCTGGGAAAATTTTAGGAAAATCCACAATGGTAAAATTGCCATTCTTTCTTCCATATATAGACAATTTGGATAAACAACTTTAACTTCTAAGTACTTAGAATTAAAGCAAAAAATAAGTCAGACCCCATTTTCCATATTTCAAAATCACTGTGCAACATATAATTCAGCCTGCAATTCAGAAGAAAGTATCCAAATTATCTGAGCTTTTATCATTCATCTAAATAGCAAAAAAATCTAAGAGTAGAATGGCTTCCTGCTGTGACAGCAAAAGATAAAAAGCAATCATTCTATTTCTTGAGAAAACATGAGAGTTTCTGTTATTCAAATACTGAGAAAAAAAAATCAAAGCTAAAGCTAATTAGTAACGAAGTCTGTATAGCACTAGAGAAATCCACCAAGTTGCAATGTTCAGAGGACACAGTGAGACGTGAAAGACATGATTTTCTTTGGTCTATCTGATGCTGAAGAAAAGCTTGAATCTCTCTCTGCCACATCTCATCTGAGTCTCCTAACTACTAAATAAATCAATGTTACTACAGGGAGAGGGGTTTATGTCTCAGTTTGACTTAAGAGCTTGGATATGAGTGGGAAATTTTGGCATCAGAATTTGACATTTTTAGGAAAATGGTCTGTTCAAAGCTCCTGAGAACTCTGGTTTCTAGCACAGGACTTTGTTTATTTTGTTTTATTTTGAAATGTTATACTGGAGTGGTGGACCCATTTAATAATGGCAATTACACAATTCAGTGTTGAATTAGAAATATGTTCCCATTTCAATGTGACTGTTCTTCTCCACGCTTTAATTTCCCTCTGCAAGGGAGGGTATTGCTGGTCATTTAGATGATACGGTTTTTGTCCTCGCTTGGATCGGTGACTGAACCCTAGGATTTCATTTTAAAGAGTACTCACAGGTCTACTACTGCCAACAATAAGATGACCTGGTAATATTCAGAGTTCAAAGTTTAATTGCAATAGATCAATCATTACAAAGTTCAAAGAGCATTATTAAACAAGCTGCATATTCTAGGTCTTGAGGCAATATAGAATTAATTGTCAGGAAAACAGTGGAAAAGGAAAGCACTTTAATCTTCTTGTCCTCAGTGTGACAGATGTCAAGGTTCCAAATATGGAACATGATATCAGGGTTGCAACAAGAATGTCCAATTTAGCCGAGGAGAAGGTGCGAAGTGACCTGGTGGAGCTTTTGAAAATTATTATTATTTTGAAGTGACTAAACCAAGTGATATTTAAAGGTGCAGTACCCAAGTTTTCTTCCAAATTTTGTCTGCAAACTCTGAAGGTATTTACTGATAGTAATTATTTTATTTTCCCTCACAGACAAGTAATTGAGTATTTTAGAATATAAGTTCTCTTTGAAAGTTCATAATAATTAGTTCATATTAAGGTATTAAGGTTGAATAGATTTCAGTATTAGAAAATAAACAGTGGTATTTCTTACAATGAATCACACCTCACACACCTGGAGATCTTCTGATGTGTATCTAAGCAAACATTTTAGCTGATCATGCTGTATATATGCATGAGAAAAAGCTAGCTAGTAAAATATATGAAAGCTTAAAAAGTCAGCAGTTTGGTAATACAGTGACTTCTCTTGAAAGTGGAAAAATCTGAGAAATAAATGTGATGACATTTTAATCAAACTTTCCCTTGTTTACTTTTGCTTTGTTTTGTTTTCTTCATGGCATCTGGGATTAACCATTGTGTGTTAAACAAGCAGTATGGTTTTCTCAGGTAAAATCATGTTAATGATACCTACACAAAATGAAAATGAGATGGAAATTTCAGATTCTTGGGTAAAAATAAAATAAAATAAGACTTACACAGTTGTTCCTAAGTCTTATGCCATCGTATACAGAAATATGAATAATTTTCCAGTCTACTAACAAAGTTTCAGCAGCTCTAATATGTTGACTTTCAAAGAATGATGGAGAGAGTCCAAAAGAAAGGAATATGAATGATCAGTGATACAGAACAACTCATACCCAAGGTATACTTGAAAAAACAAAGGTTTTATTATTTTAAGTGAAATATAACTAAATCTATGACTTAATCATCATTGGAATTCAGTTGAGAGCCTGCATTAATATTCTAACATATTTTGTAGAAATATATTGGTCACCCTAGCATGTACCAAACCTGGTACAGATGGAAGCTGGGGCATGAAAAATGTAAATCAAAACTTTACTCTGAATACACTGACCATGCTAATTCATGTTCAGTGCACAAAATTCAGTGGTCTTCTACCAGTTTTGGTTTCTTAATTGAACACCTATGTAGTCACTGTATTAACACTTTCAGTCATGGAGTAGAACATCTCTAATATCTCACAATAAAGTCAGAGCAGAGTGGTGTAAAACATCTGTGGATTTGGTTTAATCTAGCCTATTTGCCTTCACATTAAAATGGGTTTTCATCATGCACTACACCTGAGAAAAAAGGTTCAAGAAATGAATATGTCAATTTGTTGATGACTTCCTTTCAGATGAAATGTGGTATCTGACTTCATAGGTACTTTTAGTCCCTGGGAGTGATTTAAATGAAAATGGTCCAAAGTGGTTTGTTTGACTTCATTTGGAGGCTAACTAGAAGCACGCAGAGGAGAATATGTCTTCCCAGACTCTCAGGAGGTTATAGAAAACCATTAGCTTCTTAATCAGTTCTTAAGAGAAAATTATTTAGGTCCATTTTGTTGTGAAGACTGCGCTCAATGGTGAGAAATTTATATACAGCGTGGAACAAATAAGAACATTCCTACGTGTTACAGTAGAAATGGACAAACCATGAAAATCAGTGGGGGAATGACAATGGTATTTTCGTTGCAGTGCTTGACTTCAGAATCGAGTTTACCAGGTCTGTTATATGGCTTGAAATTACACGCAACCACAGAATCATAGAATAATTCA
>VZTA01015594.1:0-15396 GCA_013398855.1 Mohoua ochrocephala | reverse complement strand
AGCTCACTACCGGGGTCACTGGTAGATATACGTGGTGTAATTTGGGCGGGTCTTACTTATTCGGTGCACTTGGTGACCTGATTTGTAAATTGGCTCTGGTATGTTGTACTGGATGCACAGACGAGGGAAGAGCAGAAATTGTATCAATTAGAGATTTATGATGAAGGTGACTTTCTTGAGGTTATAAGCCAAATAATTAAACTGTTAGAGAGAATTAAAAATATGACTCCCTACAGTAAATACTAACTCACTAATCACACTAACCTTATAATAGCTCCAAGGCGTAGATCAAAGTTTTTCTGGACAATTTCAAGCAGTTCTTCTTCAGATCTGTCTGATGTTCCATAATGAAACACTGAGATGGCAAGAGGGTGACTGAGGCCAATAGCATATGATAGCTGTAGAACACAAGCACACAACCCAAATACAGTTAACACAGTCCTTCCTGCTTTTTGCTTAAGAGAAAGGAAAGACTTATCATATGTCTCAGGGTAGAGTTTATTAACATCTTGTCTCCACAAAGAAAGTTAGGAGATATCTTTTTGCTATTTGTCTTTTATTTTAGAAAATGATGTTTTCCTCAGAGGGTGTTCAGCCTGGTAAAATATCACACATAGGTGACATTCCTTTAAAACAAAAGAGGTACCTTCTGTCATCCTCAGCTACTGCCATTCTTCCTCCTTCCGTTTCAGCTAGACACAAGAATTTCATGCCTTTGAGACTGGAGACTCTGAATTCTACAAATATTTATGGTTTGGGTTTGATTTTTTTCTTTTCTGAGAAAATATTATCTAGGACAAGATGACGAAAAGCTCCACGTTCCTAAAGCGTTCACAGACTTTTTTTCCCCAGAGCGAGTTACTTCCATGCACTCCCTAGAACTTCATGCAGTATTGCCATGTACTTTTTGAAACACAGCTATCAGAAGCAGACAAAGTAACCCAGGAAGCTCTACAGCTCTACATCTCCTTTCTGTCATCCAAGAATCATGCTAGCTTCTTTTCACCACAACACTGCACAGCACAGCACTGGCAGGTTCTCCTGAAATGTTTTATCATTCAGTCCCCTTTCCAAAATACAGCCCTGCTGCAGTATAGGCTAACATACACTTAATTTTTTTCCCCACTGTGGTTTATTTGGATGAAAATATGTTTTGACTGAATGTCACCAAGCAATGCAAACCATTCTGTGCTTTTCACTGGTCTTCCTCATTGTGTCTTCTTTCTGCAGATTTCAAGAATAGTCCAGTGGCTCAGTTCTGTCTACATGCATCTTAGTAACGAGGAACTGGGGTTTTTTTTAGAAACTGTTCTAATAATGACCATCTTTCCCTGACAAGGGAAGATGACAATTCTAAGCTGACAATTCTATGTAACACTAAATAATATTGTGTTAATGTACAGCTAATTAGACTGCAGTTACCTCTATCATCCATTTTTTCCTTTTGTTGTGAGAGATGGTTAGCATGGAAACAATATCCATAGGAGAGCCAGCTCAATTGTCAGCCTTAGTGAAGGCTGGCAAGGTCTCCACGTAGCTCGCAGACATTAATGGGCTGAAATCACTTTTGCATTTGCACTTGATACATTTTTCCTTTTGTTAATCTTTAATCCAGCCTTTGAAGACTTCAAAGGACATTGGCTTTTCTGGTCTTCTATCTTCCCATCTTATCTTCATTGCTAGTATCTGAGATCTCCATAATTTGCTGTTAAAAAGATCAGTCTGTCCTTTTCTAGAGATAGGTTCAGGAATTTAAGGAGGGTCTTTGGAATTACTGGAATAACAACATTCCCACCTAACTCAAAAATAAGTGACGAAGTTGTTCAAAAATGACACTCAAAATGTGCATACCAAGAAATCAGAAGTTTGTTTTCTTTCCCCTCAGAAAAAAAAAAAAAATATCAACAATTTGCTAACCAAAACTTATTTGGGCTCACTGTATTCCCAGTCTCCCCTTTTCTTGACTAACTGCAAACTATCAGGTGTCAAACACATGCACAACAACTGAAGCAGGCAGCCTTGCTGCTAATTGGGATGTCTGGATACTATGTCGTTGATCATAACCACATCCAGTGGGCTTCCCCTCTGCTCCATGGAGAAAGTAAAAGGTCTTAAACACACCACTGCGGCAAAACATCGGCCAGATTGCTGCTGTGTTTTACTTACTTAGGAAATATTATGTAATTACTTAGAACATAGCAGCTACTCAGAACAAGTATTTGTATAAACCAGTATTGCAAATTACCTAGGCAGGTCTCACTGTTTGATAGCCATATTCTGTTCACGTTTAATGGTGAAACTGTCAAGGTGTCAGTAAAATACCTCTTTCTTCTTCTTTGACTCAGTAGTCAAAAAAAGTCATGCACAAGTGCGGGGTTTTTTTGTCTGAGCATATAAGACTAAAGAAAGTTGTTCTTGTCCTAAACTGTAAAACAGTTGAATTGTACAATTGAACAATTGTAAAACAATTGAATTTTGCTTTTAGTCACACCCTACACCACAGGAGAACACCAGGAACAAATCAAGGTAATTTCAAATGCAGCTTAAAACAGGATAAGTTATCACAAGTGGCAAGTTGCATAACTACGACTGGGAAGTGCTCCCATAACTGCAATGTGCTGTGCAGCCCAGGCCAGGGTGCTGGGCATGCAGGTGTGTGGAAAGCACCTAAAAAGTAAGGATTATGCAAAGAAGGACCTAGACATGACATGACAAGGGAGTTGGAGAAAGAACATTACTGAGAACGCATTCCTTGTTTCAGGACCATCCTGGCCCATGTCTTTGGTTTCCCTCATAAAGCTCCTAAAAAATTCCTGGAGCCCCATTCTACTGTGAGATTGTCTGAAGCTGGAGTGAGGCTGTTATATTGGTCACATGTACTCTGAGACAGAATTTCTGCTTCAGAATTTGGTACGTTACTTTTACAGTTGCTCTTACCTGGATTAATACCCTTTTACAGAGACCAGCCTTCACCAAAGATTTTGCAACCCAGCGAGCTGCATATGCTGCAGAACGATCAACTTTGGAGGGATCTTTTCCAGAGAAGGCACCTCCACCATGGGCTCCCCAGCCTCCATACGTATCAACAATGATCTTCCGGCCAGTCAGTCCAGCATCAGCCTGAAGGACAAATAACTAAATATATTCACAAGACACAATAGCTCATCCCATCCCATATTAGGTTAATGACTACAGCTTTCTTTCATATTTGTCATGTATATGACTCTGTTCACGGTGTTCACGTTCCCATGCAGCTGCTTAAGGAAAGAGTTCACTTGATGGCTGGAGTGCTCTTCAGAAATGTGCTAAGCTGTCTGTGCTGCAGTCACTTTTGAAGACCTTTAACAAGGCAGCACAACTGTAAACATGACAAAAAGAATGCTCCCTTCAAATCAGCAAATATGAAATACTGTCTCTGGGTTACTGGTCAAAGTCTTCACTCAGCAACACTTTGATGAAGGCCAAGAACTTAGAGAGACAAAAATAGATCACATATGACCTAAAAGGTTAACAAGCTTCAATTAGAGACACACACTGAATGGGAAGCAGGGGCTTCATGGAACTGCAGCTCAATGTTGTCAGCACAAGAGTACTGAGAAATTCTAGATCAGTTTCAAATTAATGGTTCAGCAGTGACACAAGTCGTACTACGCTTCTTTCTTCCCTCCTGTGCCCGTGATAATAGTCCCAAACCCTTGCCTAGACTTTTGTCTGCCTGCTACAACTTTATGAGCTGATCCAACTTACTCAACCAGGAGAGAAATACTGCCTCTCTGTCAGATTAATAAAGCTGGCAACTACATGCTGATAAATGAACTCAAGTGCCGATAAATTCCATCCTGAAAGAGGATAAACAGCATTAACCCACTATTTTGAAAACTCTAAATAAGTAATATGGGACCAAAGTCAACATTTATTTCTCAATGAAAGTGGTATCCCTACATCATTCCAGTGTGATCAAGAATACACCTTGTAGTTTTAATCCTTATGAACGCTATACACAAACTAGACAGTTTTGTCTAACATAACTTTTTACAATTTCACAGCAATGGCCTTCTTATCCAGTGCCAACACCTGGCAAGTAGAACATATGTCAAATTCTAATGACTATTGATACTTAATATGTTCAGTCTCCCTTGAAATTTGTTCAGCTTTATGAATAATTTCAGTGTAGATATCAGATTGATTGTCATTTCTGGTTTTGATTGCTCTTGTGGAAGTGAAGAGATACTTCCAGCCAGCCGTTTTAGCACTTAACTTAAGAATTGGCTTTTGCTTGTTTAAAATACTTTCTGGAAGCAAGACAAAGATCCAAGAACGTGTACACGTGGCTCTCCGAGCAGGTATAGCTTCAGTTTAGATGACAGCTGTTCAGTAGGAAAGCTCCAGTAGAAATAACTTAAGCTTCCTTAAAAATGCAAAGACTTTTTGGTTAAAGGTACACCATTCCACTGCACTCTTGTTCAAGAGAACGTTTACAAGCATGCGGTGAAGTGGAATCCAAGTCTGCATAGGCCGCTGTTTTTCAAAGTACCGTACCTTAGGACCACCTTCTACAAACTTTTCACTTGGAAGGAGATGATAAATGGTGCGCTCATCAAGGTACTTCTCTGGAATGACTTTTTTAACAACTTTCTCCATCAGCTCATTCTGTATTTGTTGCAGCGGTATGTCCGGCGCATGATTTACTGAGATCACAACCGTGTGCACTCGGATGGGCTCCAGTGCACCATTACACTCCTTGTATTCCATCGTGACCTAGTGAGGGAAAAAAAATGGACAATGAACACTCAGGGCCAAAATGAGCACTCAGGGCCAAAAACGCCTGTCTGAAAGCTGGAAATGAACATCACAGTTATTTCCTGCAGCTAAAAATAAACAGATGAAGAGAAATAGGAAGAAAAATGATGGATTGTTGTCAATGCTTAAACTCACTTCAAGAAAAAAGAAGAACTGAAGTACCGCTACCAAAAGGGTGAACTACAGGGTGTTACATGTATTGGCACAGAGAAGCAAAATAACAACAAGAAAGAGACAAAATCCTATGATTTTAGCAGTTGATGCTAAAATCAATCTGGTTTGCTATGTCAACATCACTTCAAATTGTGGATTAGCAAAGTCAAGCCAAAATAAATTTTGGAGAGCCCTGCTAAAATGAACAACTGTAGATCACATGATAGGCAGTATCCTTTGCTTCGTTCCACACGGCTTTTATGCACACGCGAGTATAAACTGGCATTGCTCCATCCTTAGTGTCTGTTTTCTTACAGACTAAAGTGGTCTCTTTACTTTCCTACTCTTCAAATATGCTTGAATAGATACATCATAAAGAAATCAGCCTGTTCACGTGTTCTGTACACTACTGACAAGAGGCAGGGACACAATCCATGTTGCACTGCAACAACAGCAGCAGTATAACTCAATGCAGTTGATCCACACTAAATAACAGAAATTAAGACTAAAACACTTTGCTGTTCTGGAAATGCCACGTATAAGTTTTTCCTTTCCTATCCTGCAGGTTTCAGCCCAGAAAACGGAGAACTTACAGTCTTTGAGACAGCCAAAGTGCATAACTTTTACAGTAGGCTCAGTGACTAATCCACTGAGCTCTGCAACACAGCTGCCAGTAGCTGATATTTGATAAACCTCCAAACCTGATTGTTGGCAATTTGTTAATGTTCCTTATCTCCAGGGAAAAACTAGGAAAACACAAGTATTGTTTTGAAGAGACCTGCTGAGACACTGATAGAACAGTTTAAACAAACCAGATGTGTTGTATACAAATGTACCTAATGAAACTCACATCACACTGGAACGTGAGAATGACAGCACCATTTCTGACAAATATAAATTCTAATATAGTAGCAGACAGGGTAAATGATTTCTACTGTTTCTCACCCTTACAGTTGATGCATCTGTTACAAACCTGTGTTTTCCCATCTGGTCTAACCCAGGGCCACGTTCCATTCCGTTCCAGAGCCCTTATGCTTGCAGTCAGTTTGTGTGCCAGGAGGACTGTTAAGGGCATACATTCCTCGGTTTCATCAGTGGCATAGCCAAACATCAAACCCTGCGTTGAAAATCGGAAAACTGCATTGAAAAATGGGGAAATAAGCCGCTCATTTCCATGTTCTCTTTCCATTTCTGCACCTGTCTTTGCCTCACAGCACTTCAGAATCACCCAGCTTACCAAGAGTAACATGCAGAGTTAATACCATTGACATATAACCAGCCTGAAATAACATACATGTGCAAGAATCACAGCCACAACAGGGGCTGGTTCCCAAGAATGGCTCTGCCTTACAGATCCATAAGAACTCACTGCAAAGGCTTCATCAACATAAAGCTCATCAAGACTGCTCAGTCTTCTCCCCACACATGACACAGAGATTGCTGCCAGGCTAAAGGACTTGAAAGATCAGAAACTTAACGACTGACAAAAAACCTAATTGTAGCTCTATCCTGCTAAGGCCACTGAATATGGGGAAAGCCACTTGCCTTGAAATTGGTGAAGGCTGTGATACATTTTCACACCTCTGGTGATTAAGAGAATGCACGGTGCTCAGCTGCTGATTCTTGCAATTTGCACAATAGCTTTTAAGGAAAGTCTCTGGTCCACTGTAATTGTAACTGCTTGTGCTTAAACTAGATTTGAGTAGTGACTGGAATTACCTGATCCCCGGCTCCAATGTCTTCGTCAGTCTTGCCGTCGGAGACAGCATGCTTGATTTCTTTGCACTGTTGTTCCAGAGCCACTAAAACTGTGCAAGTCTTATAGTCCAGCCCTAGTGAAAGGAGTTTTGTAAAGTTAGCTCATACATTCCTGAGAGTTCACAGATTGCTAGAGAAGTTTTTAAGGATTATCTAGTTATCTTGGGTAAAACTTTCAAAATTCTAAGCGTGTAAGCTTCCTATAGTACATTTTTTTTATTGCTAATGGAAGCAGACAATCAGCACATTTCTTTAACAGTTTCAGGACGTGGGTAGGTTAGTGCTATTAGGTCAAACTTGAATCCTTGAAACTCACAGGGTAAGTGTAATCCTACAAGCTACCCTGCCAAAGCTTGTTATGCTTATTATGATATTGCTTATTATGACATAGCTTATTTTGACTAGGGTTCAAACTACTTGGTTATTAAACCTGGGAGAGGAGCGTGGAAAATGTCACCAGAAACTGGTAGTCAGTTTTTCTTGTAGTGTGTTCTAGGATTCAATTGAATTAGAGAAAAAGTGTACATCATGCATGAAAAGGGAAGACTGAAGGGGAGTATCCACGTGAGTAGTTCAGCTGCTGAAAGGAAACTCCTTCGGGGTACATGTTAAGAATACATAAAGAGGTCCTTTGGCGTGAACTTCCAGTGTCACAGGCCTATGCATCCCAAGGACAAGGAACATCAGTGTTAAAGTTTTCACTGTACAAACCTACAGATGTAGCCACCTTCTGACATTTGTCCAAACACCAGCTTTTCTGCATCAGAGACGCAAGAGACACCTGACACTTTGAAGAATAAGTCTTTTACAAGTATGCCACCTTAAAATAGCTCCTTCAATACCAGGCAGTGAGAAAGACATATCAGCAACAACAACTGTGAGTCTTCTCCCAGGCCTGGATACACACTTCATTTTATTCTTCAGAAGACCATAAAACCATGACTTTGGCCACATGCAGAACAAATCCATGAATGAACTCATACAGAATCTCATTAGAGTATCACAGAGAATCACCGAATATTCTGAGTTGGAAGGGACCCACAAGGATCATCACACCCAATTCTTAAGGGAGTGGCCCAAACCCAGTTTGAACCCACAATCACTATTACCAACACCATACATCTCACTCACCTTTGGAAGAGTCATCATAGCCTATCTTCTTAAGGGTGTCTCTTACAATTTGTTGATAATCTACTATAGCCTGGGATGTGATCTCTCCACAGAGCAAAATCATGCCAGTTTTTGCCACACACTCTGGAGAAAATATGTCGGTAAAATGTCAGAATTTTACTTATGCTATTTTACACTTAAACAGAGAGATCCTGAAGATGGTTCTATGAACAAAGGATTTATCACAGGGGAAGGTCAGTGTAAAGCCTTAGCACACTTCAGCTGAAGCCTGCATGTGGTGGGAGCCCATCATAGCCAATTATTCTATCCTCACATTGGCTATAAATGTCTATAAAATATCTAAAAAAGCAGATCAGGTGTGTAGGGCTGTTTCTCCAAATACAAGAATTTCAGCCCAGGGTTTTCCTGAAGCTAAAGGAACATAATTTATTGACAGATGGTATTACCAGTCTTTGATATATTTTAATTACAGTAATTCACCCAGTTGTCCTTGGCAACCACAAAAACTTTTAGCTTTGACAAGATCCTGGAGGAAGAAGCCAGGATTCTAATGCAACTTCATTAGAAATTTTGTGCAGAATCATTTAGTATTTTATTTTGTTGTTTGTTTCAAGAGTCCATCTGGTCTCCAAACTTTTCTGTTTTAGGTAAAACCATATAGTAGATAATCACAACAAAATTTGGTACAACAATATGATCTTCTAGGTCTATGTAATCATGTCACACCTCAGTCTTTTATCTTGGTAAGACAAACTGTTGGCGTTTCTCACATCTCTTACACACATTTTTCCTTGTCATTTTTACAGCATTCCTCTGTCACCATCGTCATCTTTTCAGCAGTTTTGGAAGCATAACTGCCTGCAGTATTGAAATGCATGCTTCGTCAAGTCTAACACATACGCTAAACCCTTCCCTCACATCTCACTGCTCACATCTGTGCAGGAAGGATCACATGAGATTTTTCAGACGAAAAATATTATATCATTGCCTTTATGAGATGCAGCTAGTCCTCTGTGCTGTAACTATGTCCTTGGTGGCTTGTTCTAGAAATAAAATTACTGCATTTGGAAAGCTCTTTAGGTACATTCCCTTTCCGTGTCCATTTTGCTGTGGCAACCCAGCTCATTCCAATTTGGTAACACATTCCTAGCCTCTATTGCTAATGACAACATCCGTGCATTGTCCTAATGGAAAGTCACACAGAAATGCAAGCCACTTTGATCAGAATCACATTCAAATGATCTTATCCTCCTGTGAACAAAGGGCATCACCCTAATCACTGTGTGAAGACGTGCACTTTGACATGTACCTTTCTACACTTCCTTTTTTCCCTGGTTTTCTTAGATCCCTCATTAGCATCCATCCTGACAACCCTACTGTTCCCTGACACCACCTAGTGTACTTCTTATATTGAATCATTTTTAATTTGTACTATGTATTTCCTTTATTCTGATCATTTTTTGCAGCTTTTTTCCTGCTTTTCCTTCTTTCCTGAGTCAGAGTGTCACAGCTGACCTCTTTACTGACTGTGAAAGTTTTGACTGGCAGCCAGCTGTTGGAAGAATTTTGGAACAAAAAACATTATATCAACATTGATTACATGTTGTACTTCATTAATCTGTTTTTCTATCTGTGCTGTACTTACCACAGGCAACCTTGGCATTTGGATCAATACTGAGATGAGCATCTAGAACAGCATCACTTATCTGATCACATAACTTATCTAGAAGATAAAAATAAGACAGATAATCGCATTTCTTTTTTGCGATTTAAAAAAAATTGGATTTCTTAATAAAATGTAATTTCCAGTGGCAAGAGACTTCTGTTTTTTGGGCATCTGCCAAGAGGCAATTTTATCAACTTACATCCTGAAAGGTACATCTTACCCTGTTTTCACTCCTATCCTCAAGTCAGTTCTGACATTTTACTATCACCTGCACAGGCCAGCAGCCTCCTTGGGGCGGGGACAATGAAAAATGCCTGCAAAGGCATCTCAAATAACCACGATAATTTCAGGATAAAAAACCACTCTTGTAGTAATTTTGGAAGAAGTATTTAAGCTAAGACCTTTCTCTAGCAGTTTTGCATTCTTCTCCTCTTTTATTTTAACTTTGTATTGCATTTTCTGTGTGGATTACCTGGGTTTTGATCCACATCTTTTAACTGTCAGAGGTCTGCACTTTGGCAAGTGTTTGTCCTTTCTCTACCTGCAATGTGGACCTCTGAAATCTCACGTGTCAACTTTTTTGGATGACAAGAGGAATTGCTATCCCTACGAAAGGGTACNTGAAGTCTGCTCCTGCAATTATGCACTGCTCTCTGGATCACTCAAGTTCAGAAAAGCTTCTGCAAACATTCCCTCAGAGTCAAGCACTGGCCCCTCACAAGTTTTTACAGCTGTATTTCTGAAGTGCTGGTCTTTGTGCTTTGGGAAAAAAGCACTGGAGAAAAAAGGTTTTACCTATACCGTCTTTAGCACCTATGACCTATTGTCCACATGAAACCTGAATATGTCAAATGCATTTGGTTTGTTAAAAGTTAATGAACAATTTAGGGGACAAATTGGGATTGTCTCATCAGGATAACTGAACCAAGTGAAAGCAATCCATGTTATTACTTCAAAACTACGTGTTTGTGAGGTAGCATATCTGCAGAACCAACATGAGGAATATGAATGAATTTTCACCCACCATCATTACAAAAAAAAGCCATCCAAAATATGTTCAGCCACACAAATACACAGCTGGATCTTCAAGATCATCTGTATTAGTGAGCCAGGTGCTCATATAGTTCGTAATAGTCTGTGTAATTATACACATAATTGCCAATTGAAAATAACATCTTTTGAGGGCCCACAGAGAAAATTAATGAAGGAGCGTAACTGAATGTCCACCTTAAACTAGTGATTTACTTTTACAGATAATCTGTGGAAGCACACAAACACCAGAATGAAATTGTAAATCAAGAGTAGAGTTATTCTGTACCCCAAAAGATCTGTCATTCAAAGCAGAGTTTAAGTACAAATTGAATTTTAGTATGAGAACTGTAATTATCTTTCATCACAATCTAAAAGCATGGAGAGGGGAGAAATGCTAACAGGTAGCTTTGATGAACCATTGTGCCGTCAATACCACCACACTCAAATACAAAGTATAACCAAAAGCAAAGCAGGAATGCTAAAAATACATGTGCCCCTTTTATTCACACAGGCTGCAGTGGTCTCAATGTCTTCACAAGGTTTTCTTATGGAAGTGCACAGGTTGCTTCTTACCTGACATAATTTTCACAACAAGAATCGGCAATGCCTGTACTTTTTACATTCTATTTCTGGCATTTTCCCCAAACAAGCTAAAGGTAAACATCTAGCTGCATTTCTTAATCATTTGCAAAGTAAGTCCAACAATTTAGAGGCTTGGAAAACAAAACAAAAAAACCACCATCTTGATAACTGTAAAGCCCATCTTCAGCTATTTGTGCTGCATTGTTTTCCAGCTTAGGCATCATCTTCCTGAAACTTCTTGCTACTCAAAGGTTAAGAATCCTGATCAGTTCTATAAGTTATATTTCACCTTCACTGATAAAAATTGACCACTGATTGAAGACATAAGATGAAAGGCAGAAACAACATGTGGTCATTAATTTCAGACCCAGAAGTCATTTGTGCAAGCAAGCATAAAATCAGAAGTGCCACGTCACCTGGCCAGTTTGATACCCTGAGGTGAACTGAGTTCTGAAGACGGAGAAATTGATCCATACCAAAGGGTCCAAGGCTCAAGCAGGAATGGCATAACCTTTAGCAACTGGTAAGTTTTATTGCTTACGTGCACCCTTACAACAGTGCAGTGCACTGTTCTACAGCAAGCAAGTGGTGGTTCAAGATACAGTGCCACATGCTGCAGTGGTCTCAGAGCTGTTAGGCTGTTCATTAGGGGCAGGGCAGACCAGCTACTAGAACTGGTCTCACACTGTACCATTCCCATCTAATGAGTAAGAATATGGACACACAAGAAAAACTCACCGCAAACTTTTAGTGTTTGACACCACCCTCTATTTCTCACTTTTTTTTTTTGTCTTTTCTTCTATTATGGCAAAAGTAAGAGGAAATGTTAGTTTTATTCTTACCATTAAAATGCTCCATTTGAAGGTACTACCTTTACTGTAAATTTGAGTAATTACCCACATGTCTTGGAGGTCCAAACTTCCTCCAGTGCCTCAGTTAACGTAACTTCTAGATAAATATTTTTGTAAATAAAGCTGTATGACAACTAGCTGAATTTAGTGAGCAATTAGAGCTGAAGCATTGTCTTGCAGTCCAAGACCTGGAAAATGCAATGGTTTTGTGCATCCTACACTCGTCGCAAACTTGTGTTACCAAAACCGACGTGACAAATAGACGTATGCAGTATTGCGGCAGCATCTGGAATGCAGCTCTGATGCAAATTAATGCTGAATATTCCAAACATTTCAGAGAATAGGAGTTCCAAGATCACCTATAATATACATGTGCATAAAGTACTACTTTTTTCCTTACAGGATAAAAAATGAAACTACAATTCTAGTAGACGTGGCAGCTCCACGTCTACCTGTAGACCAATCCATGCTTTTCTCAAGCAAAAGTTTAAAGTTACCTATGCCAGATTGTATTGCATGCTAAACAAATAAGACAAATACTAGTCGAGCAAACAAAGACACTAATCCAAAGTCTATTCAAAATAATTAATTTTCCTTTTCTCCATTGGGGGAGATATGACTGAACTTGCATCAGATAGCATTCTTCTGCGCAAGCCTCCATAAAAGCAAAGATACAATCAGCATTTTTACTTACCAGAATGTCCTTCAGCAACAGATTCTGAGGTAAAAAGAAATCGTTTTTCTTTATTTGACATGTTTAGGTATCTTTAGCAGTCCTGTAACTGAGAAAGAACCAAAGCAACTGGACTACAGAAGAAGCACAGGCAGAAGGTGGAAAGGTTAATATCTTAATGCAAACAGCTGATGTCATTGCTCCTCCCTGTTTGTTCCCCGAAGGTTCAACAGGTAAGACTGATATGTGTGGCTTTTACAATGTGCTGCTACAGAGACTTCTCTCCTAAGTGTGGGTAACCTCCTAAACTGTGCAGAAGTGTATCATTATGTGAAATGTGAACATAGCTAATCCAGAGTTCAGCGCTCTTGCGGACTTGCCTGAGCCTCTATTCTTATTCTTTATTCTAAGTGCTAACTAAAGAGCATTTCAAGACAGTAACACAGAACACAGACTTTATTTGCATTTGTAGGGGTAAGTGATGTTTTCAACTAGGCATAATGTCCATACTTTTTACTCAGCTGCAGCAGTGAACTGTGCAGAAATCTCTCTTTATGTGAGAACAAATGTTCGTAACAGCTCCAGGTGGAAGAAATGTGCCCTTCTTCCACAATACTATGGCTAAGTCAGGAGCTGTAGAGCAAAAAACAGTATGCTCTGTAGAAACAGGGATGAAGACAGTGGGTTTACTGCAAGTTACCTTGAATTCTGAAACTGAAAGCTATACCCTAGCTCAATAAATTTTTGATTCATTAATGATCAGGCTCTCACAATTCATTTTAAAGACCTCTTTTCTCATATTTTTCGTCTCGATGGAGAGACACCAGTAGGAAGCAGATAGACTCAAGTATCCAAACTAAGCAAAGAAGTGCTGCCCACTTTGAAGCCGTTTCCCTTTGGCTTGTTTCAGAACACAGGGCAACAACACACCAGAGGACCTGAATACAGCAGTGTCAAAAAGGAGTAACAACAGTTGTGTCTGGTCTTAAAAACCCTTGTCCTTCTGAGCAGCTCTACACTGCTGCTATACCTCACGTTGAGCTCAGCTTCTCTAAATCATTCGTCATTTCTGAAAATGTTGCTCCATAACCTAAGCATGTTGAACAGCAGCAAGAGTGGCACTGAAATGCAGGTACAACTTCACTGACAGCAGAAGGCTTTTACAACTGGCCATCACGAGTAAACCACGTTCCTTACCAGGCCACCAGCAAACATCTCACAAGAGATGTGTGTTCGTTCCGAAGTCTTCGATGCTAGGAAGGGGCACGACTTCACTTCAGGAGACTTCCCGGTAGTGAGGTATATGAGAGAATAAAATCAGTCATGAAGGCAAAGCACTTAAACGAACGAGACAAAGCCAACCTTCAAAAAATAAAGCAAAATTATATCTCAGCTGCAATGACTGGAGAAGGCACAGCCTAACTGTGGCAACACAAGTGATAGCTAGTGTGCTGCAAGAGGCCAATCACTAACAGTGAAAACCACCCCTCTGGAAAGCGATATGTGAAGAGGTGAGTTAGTTGAAGGAAAAAGACCGTCTGCACCCTTTCTGGTTTTGTCTTGCCTGTTTGGTTCTTTTTAAATCCTAGAAACAAAAGTTTTCAGCACGTAACACCAAAAAACACCGTTTCTCCAGAGAACAATTATTATTTAAGTGTTTGTGGAGAACAGCAATAAAGAGAAAGACTTTAAACCAAGTTAATAATTATCAGAAATGCCCTGTGAAATCCATTAGCTCATCTGTTTCATTGCCTTTCTTTAGTTTCAGAATTTATTATGATACAGTAGAAAATTATACTAGCCATACAGAGAGTTGTATGTATTTGCCTGGAAATATTTCAATTCTGTGTAATAAATACACTGTGAGCTCAAGTTACATCTTCTATAAAATACTTCATACAAAGCATGGGACAACATTCAAATGAATAATTTCAGTCTCCTCCATCAGGAATTCATGTTACGCTGCATTCTAAAATACTTGTGCTTTATGTCGTTCCACGTGAAAAGGTGATGGAATGGCTGATCCTAAAGGATATCTCCATCCAAACGGACGACAAGAAGATGATCAGGAGTAGTCAGCATGGATTCACTAAAGGCAAATCATGCTTGACCAACCTGATTGCCTCCTACAATGGGGCAACTACCGGGATGGTGAGAGCAGTGGATATTGTCTACCGTGACTTCAACAAGGATTTCAACACTGTCTCTCACGATGTGCTCATAAATGGAAGCTGGAGGAATGGACGGTGAAGTGGATGGAGACCTGGCTGAATGGCAGATCCCAGAGGGTTTGTAATTGGTGGCACAGGATCTAGTTAGAGGCCTGTCACTTGCGGTGTCCCCGAAGGTTCAATGCTGGGCCCAGTGTTGCTTAACTTGCTCACCAATGACTTGGATGAAGGGACAGATGCTTCTTCAGCAAGTTCACTGATGACACAAAGCTGGGAAAAGTGGCCAGTATCCCAGAGGGCTGTGCAGCCCTTCAGAAGGACCTGGACAAGCTGGAGGAATCAGCAGAGAGGAACTGTCTGAAGTCCAACAAAAAGCAAATGCAGAGTCCTGCATCTGGGGAGGAACAACCTCAGGCACCAGCACGGGCTGGGAGTGACCTGCTGGAAAGCAGCTCTGTGGAGAAGGACCTGGGGTCCTGGTGGACAACAAGCTGTCCATGAGCCAGCAGTGTGTCCTGGGGGCCAAGAAGGCCAATGGGATCCTGGGGTGCAATAAGAAGAGCATTGCCAGCAGGACAA
>VZTA01015588.1:0-27680 GCA_013398855.1 Mohoua ochrocephala | reverse complement strand
AATAATGATAGTATCTAGCAGCTACAGTTAATAATAATGACACTAATAATAACCCTTATATCTCTTAAAGTGAAAAAAGCTACGCGTAGCATGACGCTTATCTTTGTAATTGTCAGTAAAGGAGGTTAAGATGGGTATTGAGCCAAGTCTTGTTTAATCTTTCTCATTTTCCCTCCAAATGGATAATTATACATCCAGGAGAAATATATAGGAACTAGGGTTAAGATTTAAAGAGAATTTTGAAATCAGACTGCAAATGAATAAACTCTTTTTTTTTAAAAAAAAAAATCTAACTGTGGAATAATGGTCTTTCCAATTGCCAGGAGAATTCCTTGTTAATATGAAAGATATTACCAAGTGGTAGGTAATTAATTGAGTCAATATTTTACTGAAGTGGACTAAAGCTGAGTTATTATCCAGGAATATAACTCCTTCAAAGATAGAATTCAGAGTATGTTATCTATAATGGGACAGTCAAACTATTATTCTCAAATACTGGATTTCAGTTTTTATATATATTTCATCTTTAGGAACATCGAAAACACCCTGCTGTGCACTGATCTCTCACAAAGCTGGTTGAGGTATTCAGCAATACTGGTGCATCCAAGGAGGGCAATATTCCAAGATATGTACAAGAAATTGTATTGGTTGGAGGGGAGGATTGAGAGGATTAATATATAAGAAGTAAAGGGAAAAAATGGTTTAAGTTCTCTTCAAACAGTTGCTTTAACCTGAGGCTTTAAACCCTGAGGCAGGATGCCAGATATTAACACTAGTAAAATGTAAATCAGCTCAAAGAAATTTTGATAAGCTCCTAAAATTGCACCTGTCTCACTTGTATTTTATCGCAATCATAGCACCTCAAACAAATCGTCTGGCAACGCAAGCACCTTTTAGCTTTTCCGAGCAACAGCATTTGCGTGAAGGTCACAAACACAATTTTAAACTATCTTAGCTACAGGTATTACCAAAGTACAGAAATATCAAGAAACTTCTCTCTGTTTACTTCTGTGTTATATAGACCCACAGGGGCACAGAAAAAACTTACATTTAAACAGTTTTCTGTCTAATTTACTTTTAATCAGAACCAGGGAAAGGAAAGGTAAGCTACTATTTTCCTTCTCTTTTCTGTGCACAGGTGGTACATTTTGTGATATAGTAATTTGGAGAAGATGGAAAAATACTTCAAAATTTAGCCTAGAGATGAAGGATTTTCTCAGTAGGTGGGATGTAGGAGACATATGAAAAGCACTTCCTCACAGGCATGGAACGTCTTGGGATACAAAGCGTTATTGAGATTCAGTACAGCCTTCTGATCCATAGGAAAATTCAGGAAAGGCATTGCAATGCTAATTGTCCTTTACAGCAGTTTGTTTTTGGTGGTCTCAAAGGTACCTTTGAGCTAATCAACCCCTTCACACTTCTGCTGCATCTGCTGGTTCATTCATGCCTGTGAGAGGTGCAGCACTGAATTTCACATTTGTGCTTACAAGGTCAGCAGAGTTGTTATCATGCAGCCAGTTCATTAGACACTTGTAAAATCTATTTCAGAATGTAATCCAAGGTAAATTCACTAAATACAAAAGATTGAGGGGGGGAGGGTGAGACATATAGACACAGGAAAAATGGTGTTATAAAAAATTATGTGCTGTCATGCTGTGGGGCAAAGCTGCTTGCAAGGGCATCTGGCCATCAGCTATGGGTGATGGCCTCGGAAAATGGAGAAGCCAAATTAAGAATAAGAGTACATTTACATAAATTCATTACTAGCCAAGAAATATATTGCAAATATTTAAAAATCTAAGGTAGTTTGTTGAAGCCAGGAAAAGCAGCTTATTATTTTCAGTATATTTATCTATGTTTATTTGAAAACCCTGAAATATTCTCTTGTACCACAAAACACACTTAAGTAGACTCATGAAACATTTTCAGATTCTTTTCTTCTTTTTAAAATCTTTGTCATACAAAATATCTACTCTTATAATTCCAAAATTATTAATTTTAGGAAGTTATGCAGAGTTAATTTTTGGAGGAACTTGAAATATATCACTCACACTTTCAACTTAATATTAATAAACCATGGGGGGAAAAAAGTCTTTCAAAAAGATCACATTGCCTTTGTTAGATTTTGAACAGATTCCTGAATAGATTGCAGGAAGTTAAATGTCTCCTTTCTGAACCAAACCTTTCAGTTGATTTGGCTTACTGAGAAGACTAAATTAGTTTCACTCATGAAAATACTTGATCTTAGAATTTTTCTAAAGGACTACTAATTTTACATTCTCTAAGAAGTGTATTTATAACTGAGTACTGTTTTAGGAATATTTTTTTGCTACTTACAGACTCAGAACAGCTTACTAGCATTATCTAATCAAAAGCTCACAATTCCCTTGTGAGAGGTAAGCATTAGTATTCTAATTTCACAGATGTAGATAGTGAGCACAAAAACCTTTGCTTTTGCCCAGAGCCACTGATGCAGTTAAAGAATAAGAAGAATATTCAGAAGTTTCTGGTCTCTGACCATAAGTTTTTCTTCCTTCTAATAACATGCTGACCTAGATGGAAAAAGAAAAAAAAAAGAAGTATTTTTTTAAAAAATAAAACTGGTGAATTTCTTTCACTTTAGTGAGGGTAGGAGTTAGTTCATTTCATAGGAAGTTCATAGGAAGCTCATCACTGGTAAGACTAGACATATTTCCTCACAGTTTTAAATTTCACTTTATTGTGAATCTTCTTTATCTACAATAGGGAGGGAAAGATTAACTTTTACTAACAGAAGACATTGAAACAAAGAGATTAAATACTCTGAACTGTACATTACCGGTAATCCACTCAGTCTGTCACATCACTGATTGCTCTCTATGACATTTATACCTCACCCCCTATGCCTGAAATTCTGTATGAAAGAGAGGCCAGGAAAAAAAAAAGAAAATGCAAGAAACGGGGAGTAACTGTAGCATATGCATCTGTCTAGGGTTTGCTACTAGCTCCACTTGAAAATAAGAGAATGTGACAGATCATGAGAAAAGCAGTCCTGGCTCTATTCACAAACTTGCTGGAACCCCAAGAATATTAGGAAGCTGGAAATATATCCTTTTAACAGGTTTTACAGTTCCATTTTGCAGGTTGAATATCTTTGAGCAGCTTGAATAAGGCTAAAAAAGCCCTCCATTCAATCTTTCGTATAGGTTAATAATATCCAAATCAAAACCAAAATCTTTATATCTAGGTGCTGTCTGGCAAAACAGATCTACACAGATTTGGTGGTCTTTAACATCAGTCTAGGAAAAAAATAGCCTAATCTAAGGTAGGAAAACAAAAAGTCTAAAGCAAGTGTGTCTCCAGATCAGGACTTATCTTATACCTGCAGATGGCATTGTTGATCTTTCACAATTTTGCAAATTGCCTGAGAAACCCGATATGAAAATGCACATCCACGCACTCAGAGGCAGCTGGGCAGAGGTACCAATACATAGATTAAAATAAAGATCTACAAAAACAGTGATAATGGCTAGGAAAAAAATTGCACAAAAAATCTGATTGGCATGTTAGTTAATTAAAATTAACAAGAAGGAAGAGCTTAAGGTCACATTAGGGATTACTTTCTGTGACAACTTTTCCAGAGTATTTCACTGTGGGAGGAGGTTAACACCCAATTTATTCATAGCCAAATAACTGTATTTAATCTATTGATGACACGAGCTAATGAAGGACAGGGTGACACAGCAAACTGATGAATGGATAAATCAGGTAAATGCGTGAGGCTCAAATTTAAAGGTATATAGGTCTCGTATGACACTGTATACCTGCTTTGTGAGGACAGCAGTCAACAGTTTCATCCTGCCCACTAGTAGTCTGGCAAGGTCAAACCTTGATTACTCTGCTTTTACAAGTTTATGCTAAGGGAGATGCTGTCTTGCAGGAAGTTTAAAACCCGGTATATTGGACATTTAACAGTAATCCTAAAAATCCTGACTGGATCCAACCGTTCACTCTTTTACAGCGTGGCTCACTATTTTACACTGTACCGGGCAGCTGAAACCGCTAACAAGTCAGGACTGCAGTATCTACATCCTTGTAAATGGCTGCCTGTCAGGAGACAAGATGTCCTGTAAAACATCTCTCATCCTCAAAGCATCTCTTCAAAAACTTCAAAGTTAACAAATTGCTTCCTTTTTTTTTTTAAAGATAATATCCCCAAATTTAAATATTAGTATTTTTTCTTTTAGCAGATGATGAAAGAGAAATTATTTATTCCCCTATCTGATAGGAGGAAGAAGTTTCTGGTTTGGATTTACTTTGAGAATTGCTGGTATCTTATGTTTCAAGATTTCTTCTTTTCCAGTGTTTTATCCTGTAGCAACTCCCACTGCTCTCTATAATACAGAGACAATTTCATGCCTCAAAAACATTTTTGCAGTGTATGTTTCAGTAATTGGTATTTACCCACACTGGTATTGAGAAGGAGATCTTTAAACAATACCACTAATGACACAAAAGACTAAACCCAAAAATACATAGAATTTTATTAGACAGTTCACTACATGAATATAATTTAGAAAATTTGGAAACAATAATAGTTGACTTTGAAGAGCTAATTTTGCAGAGTGATTTGAAGAGTAAATTTTGAAGGGCTATCAGCCGCTGAAAGTCTTTGAAACCCCTTAATTCTTACAACTGCTGGCATATACTACAGAACTTGCAACATTTTGCTTTTTAGGTAAATAGGAGAAAATGGTCACTCGGTAGAGAGGAAACTTTACCTGAATTAACTTATCATTTGAAGATAATTTTTCTCATGATCTAGTCATTTTTACAGATATGTAGAGGCTGAAGACATAGACTAGTACGATTAAAACTCCCTGTGTTATGTCCATTCCTGAATATAAAAATGGACTGCATAAAAGGGCCTTGAATTTTCAGAGAACTGCAGAGATACTTGCATCTCTCATTGTCTTTAGCTTATTTCCTTTCTCCTCAGAGAGAATTCTTCATGAGAAGAGAGGCAGAGCTGTTGTGGTGGAAATGTCACTGGTACATAGAGGTTTTTTTGGGAAGGCTCTCAAGGAGCCTTATGATAGAAACCACTGTAAAAATGTAATGAAGAATTGCCACCAGATTGTCCAGTCTCTGCTAGTTGCCACGTAATGATATTCATTTGCAGATTTATGCAGAGTCACTAGTGAAAGGGTGATTATGTACAATCTGTCTTTTACCTGGTCTTTATTTGTACATGGTTGCAGCGCTAAAATAAATCAGGCTAACGAAGTGAATCATGTTTCAGGTACATTTTGAGAGGCTTTAGGCATTTAAATCAACACCTTTGTTGACTCTGAGGTGAAATCTTGGAGCACATGTTTTAATTGCAGGATGTAAACCAGAGAATATTGCTCTGGTAATCTCCACTGTACAATTTCTAGAAGGTGTCTTTGAGAGGAAACCTCAGACATCCGCATACACCTTGAGACACAATCTCTCTTAAAAGAATCTGGAAAGGTTTTAGCTGAATAAATTTATAGAATTTGAAGTGCACATTAAAAATGCAGTGCAGTACTTTGTAAATTCACTTCTGAAGCATAGTGACAAAAGGGAGAGAGTGAAGAAATTAGAGCAGTTTAGATCATTTTATTTTTGTCACTTCAGTTAAAACAACAGCACATCTGCTGTGACTTTGGACATAAAAAACCCCTAAGTTCTGTATTGCTCAGCCATGTGAGAAGCAGAGCTCTCATTTGAGAAGCAGCTACTGTAATTTAAGAATGTGTGATGTCATTACCAAGGAAAGTAAGCCAAAAACTGCATAGTACAGAAATTGCTGCTGGATCATACATTGATAGTTTGCTACTCTAAACATAAGGTCCATAAACAAACAGAAATTCTAAATGTTTCCTCAGTGTTGATTTAGGTTTCTAACACACACACACCACTTTTCCATTAACCATAGGAGTGCAGTCTACTGATTGTGTGCTCTGCGACTGTGTCACTCTGTACTGCCAAAAAGTACAGATTCCACTGTAAGACTCATTTAAGAGACACGTCCAAATAGGAAATTTCTGCTGTTCCACTTTATGCTGTATCCTTTTAGTATTAACAGGCCCTTACTTTGTCCTAAAAAACCTGTGAGTGATAGATTGTGTTGCAAATAAGCAACAGAACAGAACAGGACTTTCAATGAAGAAATAGAAATCCAGGTTCAGAGCTATATGAAAGAAAGCTTCAGCAGTGTAATTTTGAATGCCCTATCATTCATGATTTACATTTCTGTGTAAATCTTTCCTAATGTCTCAGGTTTTCTGCAGTGCCTGTCCACGCAGTCTCAAACCCCCCCTGCTTTTTCTCAGGGATATAAACTGTTTACGGCTGATTTCAAATACTTTCTTGAATAGATTATGTATTTTGGAGAAAGCAGGTACAGAACTTGTTTTTCTGATGCCTTCACATTTGTGACATATGACATTTAATAACCTGACTGTGGTTCAGCCTATCAAATGTGCAGCAAACCATGACATAGCATCAAAACATAAAGCGAAAATTTTAAATATGTTCTTTGTTGGTTACAAGCTGGACACAAGCATTGAATTCCAAACATAGTTGACAGTAATACTTCTTTGTAGTCACTGCAGTACTCTGTAAATTCTTTATTTGGATTATTTAAGAAATTTAGATATGTTTCTGTAGAATCGGTATCTCTGTTTCCCAAGGCAGCAGACAACAGCAGTGTCAATATTTGCTAAGATTTCTTTTTAATAGAATGAATTTTATGGAACTGCCAAAATAGATTATGAATTTTAAAACTAAAATAAACTGTTGGCTAGTGCATGTGAAACAGTGACAGCCTTGTCAATGATTACTTTGCAATACTCCTTATTGTGAGCAAAATATAGCCAGGAAAATTAAAAACAAAACAAATCAGCCAACCAACTAAACAAACCCACACAAAATCCCCACCCCAAACAAATTTTAAAAAATTAGCTGAAAAAAAATCCTCTTATAACTGTGGAGAATTTTATTTGTATTCTAAACCTCACAGACAACTAATATATTTTTTGTTTAATTGTGAAACATGAGATATAAGCTACTGGGACAAAAGTTCAGGAATGAAAAACTATTGGCCTGTAGTGAAAGAAAGATTCTTGCATTCAAAACATTCTGAAGTCACAGGTTTGGAAATTGCAGTCCTTCTTTGTCCTACTGCCTGGAGTAAATGATCTTGTAAAGCTTAATCTTTCCTTTTGCTTTCTTTGCCTCCTACTGTTCTTTAAATATTTTCCAGAGCTTTGGACTTAAATCTATCTCTAATAAAATAGTAGAGAGTATTCTTTTAACCTGGTGGTTATGATCTTCTGAAAGTTAAGTCAGGATACTTCAAAAAAATGATATATGAATTTAAACATCAGTACATCAGAGATTTCATTTTCACATAAAAAAACAAATGCTGTTTGCAAAACTTCTTTTCAGCTCTACTTCCCATAGCATTTTATCTAGTCTAAATATCTCCATCTCACACTAATTCCCTAACAAAGTCCCATTTCTCTAATGAAAGTGCATAATGTTTTTGAAAATATTTATCCCATCTCTGCTCATGCCTGATATGACTGTTCACTGCTATTTTCTCCTAAAATGAGCCTGGCCCATGTTAATTGCCGAAACCTTACATTTACAAACTAGCTAGGATACTCTTTTCTCTGTTCTCTCTTTTCAAGGTTAGTGTCTTGTTTCCCTTGTATGCTATTTCCTCAGTGCTGGCACCATATCCCAGTGCTTATTTAATTTGCCATAAATTCACAGACGTTAAAGAAAGAAAAGACCTATTAGGTTATTTTGGCTGCCTCTCTATCCATTTGGGATTGATCCTTATTGTTCATTCACAAATGTTTTGATCAGTTTAAGATCAGTTAAAATGTTCCATGTGCTGGAGTTTCTGGCATTTATTACCTTTGGGAGGTTTTTTTGGGTCTCTTTCTGCAGTCTGATAGATTTTTCTTTCAGGAAGTTTTATTAAATGTTCTTGGTTTCAAATTGGCATATTCCCTTTCACTGAAATGTGGTCTTATTTTTCTCTCTAGCTTTAGTAGAGCAAGTTAAATCAAGTCAAAGACTCTGAGTCACCTCATTTCCATTTAAACACTCTGTTTCCTTTGAACACTTAATAGTCTGAATTACAAAGCCTAGATCCATGGGTTTCATTTTTTATTTTGTAATAGAATACTCTCTTGTACTTTCTTGTATTGTCAGTTGCTCCAGTTATATTCTTTACAAATGTACTGTCCTTTATTTTCATTGATTTTACAACCACTTTATCTCATATACCCTCTGCAACTGTTTGAGTTACTCAGATTCACAACTCCCAACTGGACTTTGAGAGTAAGCACTTTTGCAGTCAGTCTTAAAAGGAAAAAATGGAGTTCAAAATTCCAGAAGTTGCTAATAGGACTTTCCAAAGGTCTTGCTCTGAGCACTCTTCAAAGGCTTTAAGTCGTTAGTAGAGAAAGCTAACTACTAAAAATCTGAGGAAATTTTAACAGCAGAATACAAATTATATTTATCTTTTGAAAATTAGTCTTTAGTTAAATCCCTAAAGATGTTTCAGCTGTGCAGTTGAACTGAAAAACTTCTTTATCTTCCTCTGCTTAGTCTGTGCTCCTCTAACTGGGTATAATTTGAGAGGAACGATGCAGCTATTTCTCAGGAAAAATGGGGTGACCTCTATAAACATAAGGACCAGGACAAAAGAAACCTCATACAGTTCGAAAAGGGAATGTGCAGGAGGTTTTGCACCATGCTCCAGAATAGGCTATGAATCAATAAGCCTATTGATTCAATAAGCTATGAATCAATAAACCTAAACTGTTGAAGTTAATGGGAATGCTCCAGAATAGGCTGTGAGAGTGCTGCTACTGCTGTCGGTATTCAGGGGGGGTCTTGGTGGGTGCTAGACTGAATGTGAGCCAGCAGTGTGCTCTCATGGCAAACAGCACAAACCACAGGCTGCGTTGCTTTGGTGGGGCTGTGGTTCGCACAGCAGGGCTGTGGTTATTGCCCTTCAGTCGGTGACAGTGAGGCTGCGACAGGAATAGCTCACTCAGTAGGACACCAGCTGACGAGAAATAGAAACTGGAAGGAACCACATGGAAGAACAGCAAGATATTTAAGAAGCTACAGTACGTGTCTAATGGAGACAGGATGAGAGAGCTGGTCTTGTTTAGTCTGACAGAGAGGTGAGAGGCTGTAGGGTGATCTAATAGTTGCTTACTATTACCTGAAAATTTGTTACAGTGATGATGGATCAAAACTTTCCCCAGTAGCAGCAGGCAGCAGACAGTAACCCCAAATTATTGCTTGGGAGTTACAAAGTGGACGTTAGGAAAAAGCTCACCACCATCAGGGTAATGAAATAGAAATTGTTGTCCTGACACGTGGGAGAATCAGTCCCTGGAGTTTTTCAAGACTCATCTAAACAAAGGTGTAGCTAATCTCATCTGTCATTGCCAATAAGTCTCTTTCAACTAAAAGAGGACCTCCCCATGTCATTTTTCATCTAACATTTTTGGGATTCTGAGAAATTCTGAATGCTGTAATTCTGAGAAGCCTAGAAATCAGGATGCTGGCAGAAACAAGCTGAAGTTTCCTGAGCTTTTTGTTGGAAAGTATTTTCAGTGTGTTGTCAGTATGCTTCCATCCTGAATTATGTCTATCCACCTCCTGCCCTAAAGTAATGCCCTAAAATCTCTGTATTGCTAGAGTGATTGTCTGTCTTGGACATCAATGGATGTGAATTTATTTGTGCTTCTTTTGTGAACGGGGTTTGACTTAAAACAACTCAGCAAAACATTGCTGCCAATGTGGACCTTAAATTAACTTTGAATATAACCTTCCTGTTCTTGTTGGTATCCTTAGCTTTCCACATAATTGTATGGAAAACTGTCACAACTGAAGATCATGACAAATATTGTTGGTCAAAAGCAAACTGATTCAAGAGTCCACTTTACTCACCAAAACATTTTAAAGAAGAACACTGTACTCCCTCAGACTTACTATCCATTTCTACTATAGCCATTAAAGGTAATATTCACATTAACTTCAACAGTTTAGGATCAAGCTCTTGCATAGATTCATTAAAAAGTAATAATAACAGATGAAGAATGGGTCAGCAACATTTTGCCATTTAAATTGCTTATCCTTTGTTTCTTTTCTAGAAATAAACGATACTGGATTTCCCAAACAAAACCCCAAATATCAGTGCTATCTTCAAGAAGAGAAATCTGCATATTTTAAATCAGGGAGAAATGTAAGGAAGTATAGATGTTTTTCCTGTTTGAGGTAGGTATGACTTTGCATTGAGCGCTACAAAACCAATGGCAAGGTGGTCTCACTGATCAGCAGAGAAGTCATATGCTTAATTACAGCCTGACACATATTTAGAACCCAGAGTCTGGAGAAGGTTCTGTGATGAGTTGCACAGAGCTGAGGTGTATGGAAGTCATGAGCATCTATTTGTTCAAGAGCAGAAAAAAAAGCTCTGAGTTTGATAAAGGATATTTTCTGCAGTGAGCTTGCAGATTTTTAATACCATTTGGAGAGATTAATAGGTTAGCTAAACTCCTAATTTCACTGTTTAGTGGAAATTTTATATTCCTGCTTCATGTTTATAAATATAAGTTACAAATTTGGATATCTTACTATATAATGAAATGGTGGATTTACCAGGTAACAGAAATATAGCATATTCTATAGTCTTAAAATGATCTATAGATGTTGGGTAATTAATACTCAGAAGAAGAAACTTCTAAGGTAATAGCAAAATATAAATCTATCAAGGCAGAGACTCTAAGTGACTTTCCATAAACTGCAGAGAAAGTAACTTTAAGAGCCAAGAATAAAAATGTTGAAAATTTGGCTTTTTTCCCTGTACTCAATGTACAGCCTACATAAGATTTGAAATTCAACTAGTATTTTACAAAGAAATGAAATTTTCAAGGTTTATCATTGCAACTGTTTGAAATTACATTGATTTAAAATATAATACACAATATTATAATCCATATTACATATTTATTTTGAGGAAAGTTTTAATAACTATAACAGAAGTTTTAATGTCTTAAGACTTTTTGTGTAGAGGATGGTAAGAAAACACAGAATACAGGCAAAATCTTAGATAATTTCTTTCATTTCACTTGTCTCCATCAAGATCTAAAATAAATCCTTCCTTCCAAGGAACTTTTTCTTTTGGGTAACACTGAGAGCCCTCAAGAATTAGAGGAAGAGGATCCTTGAGTTCTTTAAATTTATTAGACATGTTCTTTAACATGCAAAAATATGTCCTGTTTATAGAGACTATTTTTACCAATTTTTCTCTTCATGCTTGCTGTGGAAAAGAAGCGGATGAGAAACTACCCAAAACTGCTTCAGCATGATTCCTGTCCATGGGCTGGTCACAGAACATCCCTGTACACAGTGTGGACCAACTGTGTCTAGGTGGCCCTACTTGAAGGGGAAACTCGGAACAGATAACCTCCAGAGGTTCCTTTCAACTTCAATCATTCTGTGATTCTACAGCAGTTCCACTTTTTATTTAAAACTTCAATAACACCAAAATACCTTTAGGTTTTAGGGAGGGAATTGAGGTGGGATTTTTGGGGGAGTGAACTCTGATAATTCAGAAAATACCACTATCATCTGTAATTTAAGACTGATTGCAATGCAGTGGTGAAGATAATTTTGTTTGCAAAAATTATATTTTATGCATTCATAAAGGAAGTAAAGATTTGGGTTGTTTGTTTTCTTTTCCCCAGGCGGAGTGGATGTTTAGAGTACACCATTTATGTAGGTGTAACAGGGTGAGGGCTTCTAAGGAAAAAGGTAGGTGATAAAGCTCAAAGACAGAGAACATTGGAATGATCCCATTCTGGAATGAGTAATGCACAGATCATAGACTCCTGTGAAAGAAGGCAGTCACTGCTTTTGTACTCTGGCTGTCCTAATGTCCTGGGAGGAGAGGTGTATGAAGCAGAAATCAATCCACATCCTTTGGTAGAAAATTCCAGTTAAAAAGAGGAATATCAGAAAGTACCACTCATCTTTTCTTAGAACCACATAGTAGTAGATTTGCATTGCTATAGGATCAAAATTTAATTGTAAAATCTATTAACCAGGTTTTCAAAATTCACCTTTCTAAAGGGAATCCATAAGTCTGACATCAATATTTATGAGTTTTGCCTTTCTTTATGACTTTCATTCCTGGTTACCTGGTGTAATTTAAAAGAACCAAATATCATTTGCTTATCTATGATTACAGATTGAAGTTTATGTTCCAAGATTTGAAATCATAGTCTTTCCTTTAGAGCAAATGGTCACTCTGGAATTTCTATTACATATTACGTTATGTTGCTTTCTTTATGGGTTTTATATAAACAAAATATTTGTCTATCAGACTTTTTTTCTTTTTTTGTCACAGCCTCAATGTGAAATCCAGGACGGTACTTAAAACTGCAGTTAGCACTTCTAATAATCTAGATTTTTTGTCAGATTACTTTCCAACTTTGTCAGACCAATTTCTTCCTATACTCCTATTTATGAAGCTACCTACTCCAAAAGTCTGCAAGTTCTTCAAATGATAAAATTTCCTGTCATTTCGATTCTTATTTTATGAGCTTTTGAGACGCTATTCCCAGCAAAAGTTACATGCTGCCTACATGTCATTTGTAGTTTAGATTCTCAGTGTGAAAAGTACCTTCCACTAGCTTTTAAATCAAAATTACCACCAGTGTCAGATTCCTGGCAATCACAGCGATTCAATTATTCCCTGATAGCAGAATGACATATTCTCCTGACTATGTTTTCATTAAATACCTAAAAGCTATAAATCCCAGCAATTTGTCATTCTTCTGGGTAATAATCTATAGTGTGTCAGAAAGCTTTTAGTCCTTTGTTATAATAATAACTATATTTATTTTTCAGGACTTCGTAGTAATGATCTATATATAATGCTCTCCAACACAAAGATTGAAACTTGGTACAGTGTAATTGTAGCTGTCTTGTATTACTTAGGCACTTTCATAATTTATTATCAATTTCTATTCTAAACATCTATGTGTATTAATGTGCCTCAAAGACTCCTTTGGTGAGCTTCCCAGACTGATGAGACCAGCAGAAAATATTGGTTTGAAAGCTAAAGGCTAAGAATTCTTCTTGCATGCATGGTGCCTTTTCTTGCCAGCACTGAACCTAAAAACGAACCATGGCCACTCACCTGCTGTTGGGTCCTTCCTCACATGTGCTCTGCAGATGTGTCATTATCCTCCCTGCCATCTGCTTTTCTACTATGGAAAATGAAACGTATTGACAAAATCCTGACTGCAGTTCATACCAGACATTTGAGAATATATTAAAAATACTAGTTTATTTGAGTATTAAGTTTTGGTACCTCTAGGCATTTGACCTGTCACATTTTTTTTCTTGGTTGGGTTGGTTTTGGTGAAAGTTGCTAGAGAAACAAATAATGTTCTTATCTAATAGGCATTTTCTTCTCCAGAAGCTTATCTCATTACATGTCTTTTTGCATTTACACGCAAACATTTCATTTAGCAGTGAATTACTCTATATTTTCTCCAGACATTTCATCTTCATAACTATGCAGGGAAATGTTGCTTTTTAAATTTCTTAGATTAATATTCAATAGCAAACTACTTCTTTTTTATTATTTATTTATTTCTAAAACACTCACGCTTGTACTTGGCAGTGAAGTAGTCTTAATTTGTTCATTTTTTCTACTACTCCTACACTATTGTAATTCAGCTCCCATGGAGTGTCAGCAGAAATCTATTTATCAGCTGCATCTTGTTCAACATACCATTGCAGGGTTCCTAAACAGGAACAACAAAAAATCACATTCCATTCCATTCTATCAGACATTCATTGGCTCCCAGATTGCGACAAAAATTGGTTTTGTGGAGCTTTATGTGGCTTTCCCTTCTCTCACTTTTACAACCATATGTTTTTTCTTCACTTTTAATCGACCTCAGCACATTCTGAACAAGCAAAATCCAAATTTCTGTTCACCCCCCTACAGCCTATTAATGAAGGTCTCCCTTCTATGTAGTTTTATCCTATAGCTTGGCTGCAAAAAAGTAGTATATGTATAGAAAAATATTATGCTGTCTATTTGCTTATGTAGGTAGATGATGCAGGAAAGAAGGAAAGAGGGGGAAGAAAAGCTTCAAATGGAGAGAGAAACCATAAAGATGAAGTTGAAAGACAGGAAATATAACAAGGCATAAACCCTTTATAACACATTGCATATGGGTCCTGTACACATTAGTATGATCTGTGCTACTATTACTTCTGTCCCTAAAAAATCCTCAGTAATGGAAGTCTCAAGCAACATCAAACAGAAGGATGATTTCAAGAAGAACAAAAAGTTATAATCAGCATATTTAATCAATGCTTCTGAGCATATTTACAATAGAGGACACTAACTGTTTGGCACACGCAGTAAGAATACTTTATCCTAGATGACTGCAGAGTCTGTGTGACAAAAGGATTAAATTAATTGGGGAGATTCAGAAGAAGCAAATCTCCAGGATCAGGCAGAATTCAAGCCAAGTTATTTACAGGACAACAGAACAAATGTCATTCACAATAGAGAGAAACCAAAAATGAAGGTCTCTAAAGACTAAGAAGGTGAAATAAGGAAGCAAAAGCAATACTATAACTTTCAGCCACTGAAATAAGAGTCTGATGAGCAGAAACCAGGACTGCAACTGTGTGCAATGTCTGCAAGGAATTTTATAAAGGAAAGCAAAGAAACATTCAGGTTGGAGTTATGTTGATTTCCAAGTAATGCATTTACCAAAAAAATAAAAAAGGCATTGCTTATTTTAAGACACGCTTATTACTATCAGCCAGCGGAGTTGTCTTCTGGTGGAGACAATATTAATGTGCACCCACAGTGCCACTCAAATTCTCTGCATGAGACCTTCCATTCACAAAACCCAGGAGCACCTGAAGCCCAAGCCTTAACACCATTTTGATATGATGGATATCTCAAACATTACAATTTGTAGGATCAAGATCTGTTGTTTTTAGGCTTTCAATAGTGTTTCACAATAAGCAACATATAAGGCATTACTTTTAAATTTCAAGCCATTCAATGGAATTATTCCTCAAGGAAATCAGCTGCTGTTACTATGCATCACCATTTTATTTCGAATTCATAAATCTGTATTGATTTTCTGTGGCATATAATATTTGGGTAATAGCTCAAACAAAACCCATCTGGCACAATCAGCTGGGGATGCTGAATTTAGTGAATCAGACTGAAAAGTTACAATATGCTGTGTCAGTAACAACATGTCAGCTATTCAAGAGGTAATAACTAGAGTCACAAAAGGAAAGAGGAATAAAATAATAATTTAAATAGAAAAAGATGAAACAACAAAACAAAGTAAGAGTTTATTGTCTAGGTTTGAGGAAGAAGAGCATTTAATAATTAATAGACATATAGGCTGGCACTTGATTTACACAGCCGAAGAAGGCATTTATTACATTATATACAGCAGGGAGATATTTTCTGGATTTCCTAACCTATATTCTAAGTAGAAAAGTAAGTGCTGCAGATATCTGATATTCATGAAGTTCCTGCACTGGAAGGAATATCACCACGTTTGCTTATAATTTAATGTTTCATTGAGTGCTAAAGGCAGGAAAATAAAAATACATCTAGAGCCGTTAAAGAACCTTCTATTAGAACTCAGAAAAATACATTTGTCAAGTATCACCCTCTGGCTTCATTTTAGGCATGAATGAATATATAATCTTTAATTTCTAGTCAGTTTTTGGCAAAACGAAATTCAGCAAAATTCTTCTGTTAGTAAGTAATGAGTAAGGAAAACTAAAGTACTTTTAATTTTTCCTCTTTCAAAGCAAGTGGCACACGCCCAGTTAATCATATAGTAAGTCTGCTATCACAAGAAAAGTTGGTATATTATGGTTTTGGAAAGGTGTATTTAGAGGTATGAAACAACAGCAAACATTTGATCAGTCTCTTGAGCTAGACTAGAGCATGTAACAACTGCGGGTGTTTTGTAGTGTGGAGTGCACCTCCAGATAACAGCGTTTTATGGCAGTACAGAGAGAAATGAAGTACTGTTCCTTTTGTCTTAGAATCTGAGACCTACTCTGTCAGAAATGTGATTCTAATACATCCATATATAACAAGTTTTGGTTGTTTTTGTTGAAATTTTTGTTTGGTTGGTTGGTTTTTCTTTTTTTCTAAATAGACAAAATATAGCAGAGAACTTAGAGAGGATGGCAGCTTTTCGAGAGCAATTATTTAAGCTGTCTTAAACACTGCACAAGAGATTGGTTATATGCATGAGGTATATGGCAGTTGAATACAATGGGAATTTATATTATTGATTAAAGATAAAGAGAGTCAAATTTGGGAAAAAATGAACCATACTTCTGCAGCCTACAAGACTACATATCTTACCATGCCTTCCCTAAATTCAGTAATTCCAAGGTTAGCTAAAATGTTCAAACTAAGAAAAGGATACAAGTACCTTCCAACCACAACTTCTAATCTAAACACTAATAGAGCTTGAAGTATTAGTGAATTAAGATCTCTACTGGCACAATAGTCCTGTGCTTTCATTCTATCTCTTAGTTTCTAATAATTTTTTATATTACCCCTATGGTAAAAGATAAATTTTTCAACTTGGTAGCCCAATTAAATTTATTTCTGTTCTTTTTAACAGACATCCTCAAATTTTTATTCAAAAATTTTATATAAAAAATAGTAAAACCAATACTACCGTATTACAAATTTAAATCAGAAAATCATATTTAGTAGTATTTATTTCAGCATCATGGTTGGAGACTGCCATCTGTCCTCTGTTTCATGGAGTTATCAAGAGCTTTTGAGAAAATCTGAAAACAAGATGGAAAACTAAAGCACTTTCATTCTGAATTAATTTTGCAACTAAAGAGCCATACTGTTTATGATTTCTAAAAATTCAGTTTGGCTTACTATAAGGGAATAACAAATAACTAACCAGCAAGGTAACAGTGAATAAAAATTCTATCTAAGTCAAGAGAGAGCTTTACTATTGACTGTAACAGACATAAGATCTAACCCAGTAGAAACTGGGTTTCTCACACTGAAACTTAGTGTGAGATTTTTTGTTATAAAATAGTTATACAAAGCTTAAACCAGAGCCGCAACCCTAGAGGATGCATATTTAGGAAGAAAATTTTGTCAATTCAAAGTTCTAGTTACTTTCTTTGCAGGAATGCTTCAATTGAAATAAAATTTATATGGAAAAGTACAGACATTATTTTTTTCAATTTAAATTAACAGCTGGAATCCCGAGTACACACATGGAGATACACATCGCTTATTAAAATCAGTCTGCTAGTTCTCAATTATTGCATTTTAAATATACATCTTTCTTTCAGAACATTAGTTCAGAACTGAATGTAAACTCAAGGGCCCGTTTCCCCCATATAATTTAGTAGTGTGTTTGAACTGCATAAAGAATTTCTGAGCAACCTGGTATAGCCACATCAAGTAGCAGTGAAATAGCATTCAGAGGCAAAGATAATTAGCTATTCTGCAGCACTGGTTTGCTTGCAACTTTTTAGCTCATCTTTATGATGCTTCATTGGACAGATGCCAAATACACCCTAAAAAGGTAGATTTTGGGTTGTATATAGGGTTATATAATTTGGGTGTGTATAGGGTTGTATATAATTTTTGCATTCTTAAGCTAAAGCCAAAAGCATTGCTTGAGCACATAATTAATTTACAGTCATATTTTATCATCTTTTTTAGTTTTGCACTTTGCCTTTCCTTTATTTCAGAACACATCTTCATGTACAGAATTGGCACCAGAGTGACAGTGTTAAAAAATCAAGTGCCGAAAGTGCTGTCTAATGTGATGCAAATGAGATTTCCCTCTGCTCAAGCTCAGAGAGCTACAGGTGATGGTATGTGTTTAGTATATCCTCATGACTGGGTCGGGGTTTAACCTAGATATGGATCCAACTGGAGGGGCTGAGAAACTCTTCTGGACTCACCACTGCCAGTTTGTCAGAGAGCTGCTGAACCAAGAGAGCAATGTTAGCTCTGTAGCCTAAAATTTCGAGTGATCAGAGCCCTAATTTCTGTTAATGTGTCCCTGTTTAGCCACAGCTCTGACTTAGGTACCTGATTTTATAAGGGGAAAAGTTGTAACTTTGGCATTTGCTGTATTAATTATTTTTACTATTAGTTGCTTTATAATTCTATCTGTCTATCTATCTATCCACCTACCTACCCACCTACCTACCCACCTACCTACCTGCTTGCTTATTATTAGCAGCACTTGGTGTGAAGTGCTAATGGTACCATGCCTGTAAGGCTCCTACTTTTTTTAGAATTTTTTTTATTTTAAATGTAGAAGGAATATATGCCATTAAAAAAAAAAAACAAAAAAAAAAACAAAACCAAAACCCAACAATAACCAAATATTAAAACTAAAACTTAAAAAAATATATATTAAAAAAAGACAGATAATTTTATGTGCCAAGGTTAGACCTTGGGAAGGACTAGTATTTCCTTGAACAAGGAAATTCTGAAATCCATGACCTTGATGAGCTGAAAGGACTTTCTTTTATTTTTTTTTTTCAGTAGCTAAGTCAAAGCTGCTTATTCTCCCGGTTTTTTTTTTACTTGCCTTTTGTGGACTGCATGTAAAATTGCCTCAATAGATCATAGCCAATGAAATCTGAAGCTGGAATAGCGGGTTCATAACATTAGCAAAGAGAAATAGATACGTGAAGGAAGAATAAAAATGCCATGTACTAGGCATAATATTAGAACTGTTACATAAAGAATTTGAAGCTAGGCTAATGTAATTCTCTACTCTTCCATGCATACAGACAAAGATTTCACAATTTTTTAAAATTTCCCTTGTTACTTCACTTAAAATTTCCTTTAAGAGATGAGCAATGGGAAACTACTAAATCAAGCTATTAAATGTGTTTGAAAATATATTTTTGTATCAGAGATATATTATTGAATTCCACTTTTGTTGAAGTGAGTAAGTAATAGGACATGGCAATAGGATAAGGTCCAAAATTCTACAGCCTTATATGGTTGCTTTGGGTTTGGAATCTAAGTCAGATTTTTATAGAGAATTATTTTTAAATAATATTCTTTCTTCCTGTTTACCTCACTCTTGTAGAATATTCAGGGTCTTGTGACAGAAAAAGAGATTTTAACTTTTCTCTGCAGGCTAAGCTAATTAAATAAAATAGAACACAGATTTCAACCCTAATAAATCTGACTGTATTAAGACTATGTCACTTTTGTCGCTCTTTCAATAAAGCCAGGAAGGATTGATCCTAAAGACTTTTTAATCATTTTGCATGACATTAGAAATATTTTTTCAATCCTACACTATCAAACCGATTGCTTAAATATGAAAATCTATGTGCCCTGTATGAACCAGGATGAGTTGGTTTGTAAGTGCAAAAGACAACTGACTGACTGTCACATGAGCAGTTTCTCATGTGAGAGAGACTGATTTGCACTGCTGCAGTATTCAAAAGATTATGAACTATAATCACAGTAGGCAACAAAGAAAGTGGTGCATCTAAGTATCCTAAGGATTTTAAGATAGGACCATGTTAAATGTATTAATGAATCAGTATTTTCAGAACTAGGGACTATTTATATGCAATTTTCTTATGGTATTCTTTATAAACTTGGTGATGTCAACGTTATATCTGGAACAAAGCAATGACTACAATTCCATGTTCATTTTGTTTCTTATGAACACGGCCCATCTGAACATGGCAGGAACTCCTTGATACAGACCTTCTGAAGATTTTAGTCCTTTAAAATATAGATCCTGTATGTGAAAAACTAAAGTCAGAGGTATAATCTGCATCAGGTAAAGTTATCTTTCAAATCTGCAAGCCAGAGTACTGAGGATTTTCTTTTTTCAAGTGTTTATCAAGTGTTGCTCCATGTGTTTGGAAGCTATAGTAGCAAGGAGGTTGGAAATATATTCACATTGCTGAATCGATACTATTAACAGTCCTTGCCTTACCCTGCAGGTCACTTACTATAGAGGACAAAGCTGTAAATCTAGTGAGGATCCTTCAGACACCAAGTCAAAGGTTAAAGCAGGCTATCGAGAACAAACAGCTAAACTGTTCCCATGGGAGCTTTCTATGCACAGTATGTTGGTGGGATACAAGTTTCCATAGCAACCACAGGCTCAGTATCAGAGCATAACCCTCCTAAATTATGCAATATACTTATGATTACATAAGCCTAGCTAGTGTATTTGTATGGCCTCCTCACCTATTATGGTACTGAATATATTTTCCACCTCTGCTTGCTTTACTTTAAAACTAGATTCCTAAGGAATCCTCATATGGTTTAATCCTCATAAACCATAAGAGCTGCTGAAATTATGTAAGCGACTGGCACGTACACATCAGATAAACCAATACACCCGTGATCTTGGCGATTTCAGGAAGTTGTCATTACACAGGAATGAACAGATTGTCATTAATTTCTACAAGGTGTTGTTTTATAAATAATGGTGAGAAGAACTGGACAAGGTTTCATTTTCTTTCCTTTGTTCTTATTTATTTTCAAATGAATAAGAAATTTTATCTGTGGTACTATAAAAATGGTTTGTTCTGTTAATATAGCCTCACCTATATCTCCATCAGCCTATGGGAGGGTAGCCATATATAAGCAACTTTAAAAGAGAGATTTCTGGAAATGCCATTACTTACATAATTAAAAATTTGAAGATCTTTAAAAAAATTTGTTACTTCAAGCAGTGTATAGTCCCAGAGCCTTCATATATATTTTTATAATACATCAGTAATAAGGCTAATGACTTATTATTGTGGTACACTATCACCTAAAGTCCTGTTGTCAAAGCTCTTTTGACAAAGCTGAGGAGTCGAACTTTTAATCAGAGGGGTTTCATCCTAAGTAAATTTAAAAATGGGGAATAAATAAGTGTGATTATTCCTGGAGCACAGCTAAGTGAAGGAAATAAAAAGAAAATGCTTGTGGTCTGTCTTGCTCCAGTTAGCAAAACAATTAAGTATATGCTGAACTTAAACAAAATTGATTTCTTATTAAAATGCATTTCTTAAGACACGACCTTGCAACTGAAGCTTACTTCAGTTGCACAACTCAGCTTGGTGCTCCTTGCATAAATTCTTGTGTCAGGTTGGTGTGTACATTATGTGGTTTGAACTGTACAAATCTCAGTAGTCTACTGGAGATTGGCATTGAAAGCCTACGGGACCTGTAGATCCTGTACCATAGCTTTCCTTCACTGCTGCATTTTTGGGGGACAAAGAGAGAAATAAGTCCCATTTGGCTGAAAAGCTAAAAGGATGACTAGCAAAAAAATAATTAAAATTGCATGCTAAATAGAAACAAGGATTCATACATCAAAATCTTTCTCTTAAGCATATTTTATTAGAAATCTAACTAGTAGGTAATTGGGAAATTTCTTTGCAAAGTTTTACAACAGTTCATATGGGCAATTTAAATGCATACACATATTACAAAAAGCAGATGCTTTGCTTTTCATCTGCTTTTTTTTTTTTCCCTAAATATTACTTTATGTTCTACTTGTGTTTCATGCATGGTTTTCCTCCAAATCCTAAAAGTCGATTGGAGATCACTGAAAACCTTCAAGTGTAATCAGCGTACCAGAAGTGCTATCTGACAAAAAAACCCACAACAAAACCAAACATAACAAAAATAATAATGACAATGATAATGATAATAATAAAATAAAACTAAATACTTTTAGCATTACTATTGGAAAAATCCAAAGAAATAGAACTAGGGGTTTTCAGCATACTCAGTGTTTTTTAGGACAGTATACTAAAAATAAAATCAAATGATGAATAGGAAAACCCATACTATCAAAGCCAAAATTCTTTTCTGTGCTTCAAGACCTGATTTAAAAGACATATGTCAATAAAAGAGATCAGATAAAATCTTGAAGGCAAGAATGAAGGAGATTCAGTTTATGACTTCTCCCAGAAATAAGGAGCTTTTTAGTTTGGGAAGTTTAAATGATACCTGGTCTAGTTTGCAGCCAACTTGACTTCTGAAAACAAAAGCACTGAACTTTGGTGCGTTAAACTAAGTTTGTGGAAAACCCACACAAATGATGCAACAAAAAGAGTTATCTGTAAATTCTTTCTCTTCTATAAATCCCATACTATATTCTGTGTTTTAGAAAGATATATCACCTAATATTGCAAGCATTAATTTATTAAATACTGTACAAGAACTGCATGAAGTTGCATTGGTAGATGAGACTGAGAGGAGCCCATCACTAAATGAGTCCATCGCTATAATCCAGTATATGTTTTATGCTTTAAAGCCACTTTTCAAAATGTCAGGCTTGCAAGCACATTTCTGCATATTTATTAATTCATAGAAGTTCTTGTCATTTTCCAAAATGTTGTAGTATCTGTTTGTTTTGGGTTGGTGAAAGTTGTCTTTTGCTTGGGTTTTTTGGAAGGAAGGAAGGAAGGAAGGAAGGAAGGAAGGAAGAAAGGAAGGAAGGAAGGAAACTTTCTTGCTTTGTAAAAATCCTAAATTGAGCTGGGAAAAAATTACATCTGTCACAGACAATAGTAATATATTTATTGTTCATTGTAATAATTGATCACTGTTCAGATGCCTAATCTTCCAAGGAATGTGCTAAGTCCATATAATATTATTGGACTCCAGAGCTCTCACTTGAATCTCTGATGCAGATGAATATGATAGACCAACATTAGTCAAAAATGTGCAATCAAAGCTCAAGTAAAAAGAATTTTTTTGTGTGAAAATTTGTGCCCATTTTATGGGACATGCTATAGAAATGAGTTTCAGGAGTTAAAAGATAAAAATAGATCTTATTGTATCTAAATAAAACTTCAGTCACCGACTTCCTTTGAGACTTGTAAAACCCCCTCTAATGCCCTTTGCCATGCTCTCCAGTTCTGTATTCTCTGACTTTTCTGTCATTCGTTCTTCATTTTTCCAATAAAAAAGTGTCATTTCTTTGGGGCAAAGGTTACTTTTTTCTTCTTTATTCATATTCAGTTCTTTTGACTTATATGGGTTGACAGAAGTTTCCCCTGATACAAAAATTCTTAGGGCAAAAAGCAGAAAAAAAAGACAAAAATCCCCAATTAATAATAATAATTTAAACAGAAGATGATGAAATTATTATCTTTGATATATTTTTTTTCATTAAGTGATAATGAAAATAAAAGCAAGTTTTCCTATTAGAAGGCCTCCAATCCCTCTGTCCTTGAGATGCCGTATTTACAAAACTGACTTGCAGACCTTACCTGGAAAAATCTGGTTAATGATAAAATTGGTCCGTGATTAGTCACATTTTCTTTAGTTCTTATTTGCAGGTGAATTTTAGGTGCCTTTTCATCTGTCTTTTAATAAACATCTTTTCTTTTTAGAACCTGTTCAAAACAGTGCTGTAAACATGCAGGTAAAAAAGTGCATTTTTTTTCTTCATTCTATTTTGTCAAGCTTGAGTAAAACTTAAAAGCTGATTGCCCTATTCCTAAAGACACAAAGAACTGCAGATTGCCAGAAATGCACAGATCAGCTCTGAAAAAATGAAATTTTAAGCAATATGCCTGCATAATGCTCATTGCCTGATACAATATTTAAACAATGTTATAAACAAAATTATGTTGGCTTTCGTATACTGCAGCTGGGGAGGGGCTGTTTTAATGTGTTAATCTCAGTTAAATTGTTGTGGACTTTAATTAGTTATGAAAGTTGAGGAAAACAATTAGTTAATAAAGTTGCATGTTTATGGAGACATTGGGGATTTGGGAGTTGGGGAAGGTTGTAAGGTTCTATTGGAACAAATCATTACTCAGTTATATGTGTTCTATATGTTGTTATTCAGTTATATGTATTTTAATGTTAAAGGTTAAAATGGCGCCTGAAGGAAACTTCTAGAAGCAGAGGCAAGGGGGAGGGGGAGTGCTGGGGACCCAAATTAACATAAGGGGATAACACAGCCAACTCAATTGGTCTAATGCTGTCCAATCCACGACCCCTGGATACAAACGAGCCAATCAGTGAGGTCGAAAGGGGCGGGATAACCGATACCCACCCAGGGGGTATAAAAATCGAAACCCCCGCCTCCCGTGCGTGCCTGTGGCCCTAACCTTTGGTGGCTATGCACCCGGCGCCTCTCCCCTTTGCCTCACAGCCTTGCAGATCGCCATTTCTGGGTCCTGACTTGTAAGTCAAAAGGCTTTTTGTTAATAAAGCCCATTTAAATTTTTAATTGGCTTTGTCATTTTTATCAAACAACATTTTCTTTTGTGATCAAATTTGAGTAAGAGATAATCTTTGTGTTCATATCAAGGGGGTAATCAGCTGGTGATACCCACCTACTTTTGTACAGTTCTGTATGCACTACAAAGTTTGAGCCAGGCAGAGTGCAGTGCATATAATCTGAGTAAGATAAGCCAAGTGAAACAAAACTTCTATTTTTCAAAGTCTTTTAGAACCTGTAAGGATTTAATCAGCTCACATTGATTTTATGGCACTGTGTCCTGCTTCTTAATGACTAACTCTGGTAGATTTTCACTTTTTATCAATCCAGACAAAGAAGGGTGACATTAAAAAATAGACAACTTGTTTTTGTTTTTCTTTACATGGATTTTCTTGTTTAGAAAATACTGCAAAAATATTACTTTGGTGTTAGAAGAGCAGAAAAATCAGTTAAATTTATGATATCCATTAACAATCAAATTAAAACTAGCATCATCATAAGGTAACATATAGAATCCCAAATGTATTGAAAAGTTCTAACAATTATTGAACTTTTAACTTTTGCCTACATTTTCCTTTATTTCACTGGGAACAGTAGCTACGGAACAGGCAAATAAAACTTGCTAGGATTTATCTCATAAGATTTATTTATTCACTTTCAACAAATTAGCAGGAATATAGGAACTGTTATTGCTGAAAGGATTTTAGACTACAGTCTCCTGTGAGAGAATTGAATTGCAAACTTTAATTATCTGTTCTGAAGTGCTATATTATCAACAGATATAACTGTAGAGAGTAAATTAGTAAGTTTTCTTAGTCAGAGTTATTTTTCTCCTACTTATGGCTATTGGGTCTACTGGCATATTGTTCCACGTCCAGACAAAATTGAAATTCAGTCAGTCAGGCACAACTGTTTTCATATTTGGCTTCTAGGTGTTCCAAATTATTAAACTATAGATAGTAGTTGCTCTCTCAGATGTTCTTGGAATCTCAAATGAAAACTATGCTGCTGGTGTCCAGGAGAATTGATATTTTATATTTACATGTTCCTCTGGAAAATTATATTTTGCCCCTTGATTTCCTCACCCAGTGCCCTTCACACTGATTAATTTTGAAGGTTAGCCTTGGAATAGGCATTTCAAACTCTTCAGATGAGATAGAGAAAATCTTGAGAGGGCTTCTTTACACATTTCGGAATAATTTATGCTGTTCAGAGTATAGGAAGTCCAGAGGTCTTTTATGTGGAATAACTCTCAGCTGGGAAAATCTCGAGGAACAGTAAAGATATCTGAGCTCAATGCCACCCCATGTTCCATAGTATCTAATGGAGCTGAAATGCAGTGTTTTCCAGAAATCTTCATTTTCCTGTTGGTGTGGAGTGTCCTATATCCCACCGACACTGACACATACCAGATAACTTTCAGAGATCAGCCTCTCTCTTTCCCTGTTCAGGCTGTTTCCTGTATGTCTGTACGTTTTGTGGAGAGCATGCAGGATTACAGGAGGCTGAGTAGACGGGGCAGGGCAGGGGAACGGATGCTGTTCACTCCTGTGCAGCACTGAATGGAACCAAAGAAGAGTAGGGAAGGCCAAAATATGCATATGCATGAACATGCAGATGACATGTGGTGAATTCTTTAAACAAATTCAGACAAACAGAAGGAAATCGGCTGTTGCTACATCAACCCTGAAGTATTTCTTTGGAGAGCAGCCTCCCTCTATCCGTGTATTAAATTCCGAGTGCTTCCCAGTGGTGTTTGCATTTCTGGCCTTTTAATGAATTTTATAGTAGAAACCTGCTCAGTACTTACTTGTTGCTTGAAACATGTATTCTGTTTTATTTGTTCATGTCACATATGTTTAATGGGATTTAGTTTCAGTTAAGACATTGTTTAGGTAGACTATGAACAGCAAAACTATCCATGTAGCAACAGCTGTTCTAGTCGAGGACCAAATTCATCTTAATACAATTTCACTGAACACCAAAAAAATTCAGGAGTGATATATTGAGCACTTCACATGAAGTTGGTAAAAGTCTCAGGAAGGACTTAGAAAAAATTGTTCCTATATATTTTTTTTATTTTGGAAATGAACTTCACTTGTGACTGTGTTAATTCAATCGTTATTACTTACAATTTTACAGTAATAAGGATGGAGCCCCCAGCTTTCTCAATCTTGTGCTGATGTAGAAGTTCACTTCCCTAGATACCTTTTTTTTCAAAAACAGTGAACATATAAAGAAGAGAAATTTTATTAAGAGTTACTGTAACTAGATATGAGAAAGGGTTTGTGTCTATATATATGGCTGTAATAAAAATTGAGGTATTCTGTCATCTCAACCCCTGAGTGGCCAAATTTTGACAGTATCAAGCAGCCTGATGCCTATGTTGAAGACCATCCTGTCTGCTGATATGTAGAGTGTTGGTGATCTCTGTATCTGATGCTCTCTGTAGAACAGTGAAACCTTCTTGAATTCAACAAATGAAAGATTCAATCTGAAACTGAGAACAGCCCTCTGGATAAAAGGAGAAATGAATCTGCATCTTCAAGGTGGAAGATCTAGCCAGTGCAACAAAACAGGAAAACGACAAAATTCTCTCAAGCTGTTGCACCAGAGTGGTAATTAAGTAGTCTCTGGACCTGGGAATAAGGGTTGTCACATGGACTTTAGAGGAAAACATTTCCGTTTCCATGTTTAATCGTGGAAATATCTTAATATCTAAGTCTAGATATTTTTTATTAGGAAATCACTGTCAGAAAAACAATTTAACCACCACACTTCATAATGTGTCTTCTACAAACCAAGCATATATAATTGTTCTATGCAAATTAGTAGAACTATAATTATTGTAATTATGTCTCACACAGCTGACATTAATTATGGGTGGAAACTCTCTGCAAGCTTTCCAGCTGCAACTATTGTGTACACTGAATGATAGAAGATCCCACTGAAGAGTTCAGCAGAACCACATGTTAACAAGTCCAATTATGTGACCAAAAGTATATGTCCTGGTGAACTCAAGTTGAATCCTTTCTGTGGCATTGCATCACCAGAGAAATTACAGAAATCAAAAAAACTGTTAAATGTTAACAGAAAATAAATATTTTTTCTAAGCTTTAATGAAGCATTAGTGAGTGAAAAAGTGAGGGGAAGCTATTTTAAAAAAAGTGCATAACATGCTGTTTCTGAGGTCTTATCAGGTGAGGTGCCTTATGGAACAACTTTCCAGTGAAAAAAAGAAAGTCTCAAGAAAAGTAGCCCTACGAGAGGGCTCCCTCTCTCTCCCCCTCTCCCCCTTGCTTCCTTTTCCCTACACACTTTGTTGCGGTGAGCTGGGAA
>VZTA01015581.1:174-17906 GCA_013398855.1 Mohoua ochrocephala | reverse complement strand
CTCAGGCCGGGCGCGGCCGGACTGGCTCCGATTCTCTGCTTCTCTTTGCCCTTAAAACGTGCGCCCGTGGGCGGAATTAAATCCGAACAGGGTCCGTGGCACAGGGAACGGTCTCGGCGATGCCCGGTGCGATTCCCAGAGTTGCGTAGCCGAAAGGTCGGAGTTACTCCCGTGTGTGTCCCTTTGAGGGGCTGCTCTCTCCGCCCCTGTCCAAAGTCCGGGAATTAACCGGGAGAGCGGGCGGCAGCTGAGCCCTGACACCCTCCAGAGTAAGTCGGCCAGCCCTGTCATCAGCTGTAAACAAAGTGTTTGCGCTTCGTTGGGAAATAGAGCATCTCCCTGCACGTGAAGTGCCAGGTAGCTTTATCTTGCTTCCTGCAAAGCTGCTCCTTTCTGGGGTAAGGCTAAGAGAGTTAAGGTCAGGGCTTAGGTTAGCTTTAACGTGCTTTTCCTCTTTAATCTGGGCACGGTGTATGTTGCAAAGGTCGCTCAGGTGTATGATTAGAAACAGTGGATTGATTAAAATCACTGATTTTAATTGTCATTTAAGTAGTAGAGGTAATCTTGTGTTGTGTTTATGCCGGATAAAAGATACTAGTTTGCAACTAAATATACTGTTCTTTGTGAAATACACGCTTATTTTCTAGCAGTAGGAAAAATGCACTTTACCTTTACCTATTCAGGGCTCATGAAATACATTTTTCTAATGAATTAAACTTGATAAAAGCTATCAAAATATCAAGGTGTTTAGGATAGTGACTGGATTGCAGTTTAAAAAACTGTATGAAGTATCTGGTAAACTGAAAGTGGTTTTCCCTTTATACTAAAGAAATCCACTGAGTAAAGCTTGTCTAGTTCATGACTTCACACTGATTGTTTTTGCTAGCAGTACCCTTGCCTGGTTTAGAACTAGAGGATTTTGTAAATTCAGATTTTTGTCTTCAAAGAGGAGGAGAGCAATGAGTGTCTCTTTTGAATTTGGAGAGGCTTGTGGGTTTTGCTTTTAAATTTCTGAGGAAAAAATCCACTAAAACAAGCAGAAGTTCTCTGTAAGTACAGGAGAGCAGTGCTGTGAAATGCTTGTTCCTGCTGCTTTAGCCACTGAGCTCTAGCACATAAGCTTAATTTCTTCAAAGCTTTAGCAGTAAACTTATGCTACTTAATTTAATTTTGCTGTAATGTCTGAACGTGACACACTTGAGTTATTATGAGCCTGATATCAGCTTTTAAACCAAGTAATATTTTTCCCCAATAGCTGGTATTCTTAGAACTTACCCAGTTTTAAGTCATTGTAAATGATTTGAGAAGGAAGGTGTCTTAAATATTTGAAGCACTCTTAAGCCCAGAAAATGTATATTGTTTATTTGGCAGTACGAGTTAATAACAGCTTTTAAATGTTTTAGCACTGTACTAATTAAGAGTTGTAGCTCCCAAATTATTACCTTTCTCAATTATTACCAATCTCATATGCCAACTGAGATTTTTGATTTTCTCTAACTAATAGAATATGTGTGTGGTCACTGTCCAAGGTAGCAGATTCCATGGGCAAGTGTGTTTCTACTAGGGGGAAAAAAAAGCATCACTTGGGAATGTTGGAAGACAATTCAAAACCACCCACATTCTAAAATCTGTGAATTGACAAAGCTAATAAGGTATTCCCATGCTAATTCTCTGAGTTTCTAGCTGTGGGATTTCGTGAGCTGGTGTGAAAGCGGAGGATGGTAAATAAGCTCTAAAGAAACACCGTTTTACAATAATAGGATGTATTTTGAGAGTTTGTATCGTATGCCTCTCTTGTTCTGGTACACTTTGGTGTGCAGTGTTTGTCGTTCCTGCAGCTGGAGGTGTCAGTCAGTCCCATGTTTTTTTTTCACAGTTGGATTTCACTGTGTGTAGACAGAGCCCAGCTCTTCCCAGAGGTGAGCAGAAGAGAGAGAGGTGGCAGGCACAAGCTGGAGCCTGGTAAATTCAGATGAGGTGTAAGGAAAAGACAGTTGCCACGAGGGTGGTAGAATAATGGAACAGGTTCCCAGAGAGGTTGTGGGATCTCCATCCTTGGACGTGTTTGGGGCTTGGCAGGACCCAGCCCTGATCTGGTCTGTGTGCTAGTGCACACAAAACAAGGTGTGGACATGTGTGAGCAGGGCTTGTGGCTGGAATTGAAGAGCATATTTCGTTTCTTACAGCCAGATGTTTTGAGTGAAGGGTTTTCTCTGTGATTCAGGTTACCTGCTGGATAGGTAGAGAGTCTGTGGAACTTCAAATGGAGATAAATGTAATCATTAGCCATTGAATGGGGAAGAAAAAGTGTACTTTTACAGGCTGACAAAGAGATTTCTCTCATTAGATTTGGGGTAGGTTGGGAAGCGTAGCCATGAGTGTTGTTTTGAGGATGAAGTGCATTCCAGGCTATTCCAAACTGGAATGTTAAAGTTGCACTCCTTGGATGTCCTGGAGATCTGATATTTTGATGGTGCTGTGATCATCCATTCCAGTGGGGCACTTAATGAGAGCAGATTTAGGGGAGGCTGCAAATATAATGTCAGGTTTTGTTGTGTGGAGTAAACTTCTCAGGTTTTACTCTGCAAAACAAATTCATAGTTAACAAACAATTAAAAACAGGAATGCAGAACTATAACAAGAAACAGTTCATATTTATTAGGAAGATTAATTTCTTTAGCTCTCCTGTGTTTCAAAAATAAAACAGGTGGAGCAAGGTTGGCCTAAAATCCCATGGTCCCTTTTGGAGAAGTTCCTATTTTGGAATACACCAGCCTAGGAGGTAACTGTATTTTAGTCCTGTTGGAAAAGGAAAAGAGAAGCAGAAGAAGCTGGAATACTTAGAAGTCTGTTGAATTAATAATGAAAAGCTTTGTAAATTTTCAGAGTTTTAATATCACACACTCTTAGATAGACACAACTTTTCTCTTTTTTTCCTTGCTTTGGAGCCCTTCTCGTGTTTAAAATAGGTTACAATAAACAAAATATGTCAGGTGGTTTTTTTTGCTTTTTTTTTCCTATGAACTACTTCAAGCATAGAAATTCTCGTATGTGGAGAAGATGGCTAAACTGCTAAACCAAATTGCATGTATTTGTTTGCTGTTGGTTTGTATTTTAGAACAAGCAAATGACTTGCTTGGTGCATAAGCTTTCAAAACTGTATTTATTTTGGAAAAGGTAATTACCTCATATGCTCGAAGACTGCTCTTCCTGGCCAGAGTTCTGGTAGTTCAGTATTTTGGACTCCTGCAACATGGCTATCTTTAGGGAGTTTAGAAGATTGAGCATTGCTAAATGAAAAAAAAGGGAGGTGGTAACAAATATCTGGATGCATGAAAAATTAGAAGTGCTAGGACTGCCTCATTCTGCTTTTGGAAATAACTTTGTCACTCGTCAGAATGTGACTTGTGCAATTTTTTTATTTGCCTGTAAAGCGTGTTTTGCTAAGATATACATATATTTGACCATGAACAGTGAGCTGTGTCTAAATTGTTTGCTGTCTTCTGGGGTAGGAGGTGGGGTCAGGCTGCTGGTGTCAGTGGATTTGTGGCCCAGGATTTCCCTCTGTGAGGATGGAATGAAAAAAATTGAAGCGGTAAAAATGGAGTGTGTCTGATACCTCAGATTTTTTAGAAATGCTCTTTTGGACACAGACTCTTGGTTGAGAATGATAAATGTTTAGTTACTGCTATTTGAGGGGGGGAATAACATCGTAGAAAGGTAATATTTTTGGAAATTAATCTGAGCTCAAAGGAGTAAGCAGAGCTGTTGCCAGTACGGTGCTCACATTTAACCTGATAAATTGATTTTTACCTATTCTGGTAAGTTCAAGTATGTAAGTTCTGGAAATATTTTTAGAAGACCTTGTAGCCTATCACTCAGGTTGATAAGGTGTTACTTTGACCTTCCCCCCCTTTCCTCTACCAAGCTGACAAGCTGTTTCCTCAAAGCGTGCCCTGGAAAAACGTGACATTCTAAGTTCAAACAAAACCTTGCAGGTGGATGAGCTGCTGTTCCTCCTGTGACGAAATGTTGAAAGGGTTTCAGTGCTCTTCAGGAACACTCCTGTCTTCTGTAGTGGTTTGAAGCTCCCAAACATATATTTAATTGGAGAAAAAATTATTGTGTGTCTGTTACTGTAAAAATGCACCTATTTAGGTGGAGACCTGTGTGGTGTATTATGGATCTCCTCCACATTCCTTACCCACTGCTTTAAAAACTTCCCTCCTGGCGTTCCTACCACATCACACTTCATGCTCCCTTTGGTGTGTTTATGTATCAATGAGGAGAAATGGTGCCCTGAAACCTTAAGTTATTTCATCTCTTTTTTTTTTTCTTTTTTTCTCAAAGAATGTGTTTCTGGGATGAATAATTCACAGTGCAAGCATCTCATAGGGGTATTTTACACTTAGAATCTACATCTTAATGACATATAAGTAGCTTAATCTTCACCAGGAGTTCTTTTTGAAAGTCTGAAGTGATTTCTTTGTCTCTCAGAAAACTCCTTAAACATGTTGGACAGTTCTTAATCTGTTAAAAAGCTCTTTAATTTTCATCCTAGCAATAAGAGAGATAAATTGGAGCTCTGGATATGCATTATTAGTCCAAGTGTGGGTTGTGGTTTTTGACATATCTTCTGCTGCTAAATGCAATGCATTTTCTTTTCAGCTCAAGCTTGTGCAGATGTTCTGGCATTAGCCAAAGAAGCTAGAAAGCGAAATCTTGGTCCTCTTCATCCTTCCTTTAATGTGATAAAGATAATAAGAGATGGGCTGATGAGAAATCTTCCAGAAAACACGCACCAGTTGTCATCGGGCAGACTGTGTATTTCCCTGACCAGAGTATCAGATGGCAAAAATGCCTTGATATCTAATTTCAACTCAAAAGAAGAAGTTATACAGGTATGTTTCCTTTTGGCAACTTGTAACATCATCTGTTGGATTTCTACTTAAGCATTTCAGGTATTGTGACTCTGACAGTGTTTTAAAGAGGAATTCAGGCTTTTTTACACCAGATTCAGTCCTGGTTTTCCCAGTCAATGTGTCTGTGACCTGTTTCAGGGAGGAGGTGTGAGGGATCATCTCTAAAAAGGGATAAATGCCTCTAAAGTGCAGTGCAGTGGATCTAATGAAACGATATCCTTAGTGAATAAGAATTTAAGGTCATTCTTATAAAAGCAAGGATCAAGAAACAGTCAAAAATAGCTTTTAAAAACTTGTAATGTCAATTACAAAGCTAATTTCGTATGATCCCAGGATGCTGATATTTGTGTCCCCAGTCATTATTACTTTGATTACTCAGAAAATGTAGAGCTTGAGTGAACAATCATAATCTGTTCCTTGCTGATGACTGTTTCTAGAAATGGTCTTTTAGTGAGTCTTACAATTTTTTTTTAGATGGAATGTGTTTAAAAAAAGATGTGGAATACACTCATCCTGTTAAAAATAATGCTTGATCATACCCTCTTTTTTCTCCCCATTTTTTGTTCAAGTGTTCTCACTGGGGATGTTTTTCATTGCTCGGTTGGTTTTGCTAATATCTAAAAAAATAATGATCTATGTTTATGTTAATTTAACATTTAATTTACATGGTCTCCTTTTCTTACAGGCTTTAATCTGTAGTTCATTTGTCCCTATTTATTGTGGCCTCATTCCACCATCATTTAGAGGTGTGGTAAGTCTCTACTGTTAAGATCTAAAAATAGTTCTAGCTATTCTGAAAATATTAAGAGAGGATGCATGTGGGGTTTTTTGTTATCCTACTGTAAAATAAATGCCTTTGTCATAGCTTCTAGTACTGTAGCTGTAACAACTTCCCAAAAAAAAGAAAGAAACACTGAATGTGTGGAAGATATTATGTGTATCTTAACACACACACACACACATTGTCTCTCTCTCCCACCTCTCCCCCCTAAGATGCATTAATAAAAGAAGAAGGTATTATAAAATAACGAGTATTTAACATATGGATAAATATTTATTGAAGGAAGTGATGCTCCTTCACCTGTTAATTTACAGGAAGAATCACCTATAATTGTTCCAAAAAAAAAACCCAAAACATGTAGTGTAGTTTATTGTGTATCTTCGTGTTCTGGCTGTGGGTAGATCTGCCTTACAACTGGATTAAAGTTCTGTGTTCAGTTCGGTGTAAACAAAGCTTTTTAATGCCTTCTGGCATTTGGGTTCAGTGTAAGAAAGCTTACTTTTTAGAGGTAAAATATGAGTATATTAGTATGTTCTACTGCTTCCCAGGAACTGCTGGTTATAAAACCTCTTAATACTTCACGGCTATACTGGGCTCTCTAAAATCCCCCGTTAAAGAGACAAAAACTGCAGCAAAGTTGGCATGGTTTGTTGTAGGTGTTTTAATTACAGGGCTGGAAGCAGATCTGCATTTCAAATCAAGGCAGTGACATCGGTGGCTTTTTGTTACCCTGTTCTATTCACTTGCATTTGCCTCCCTTCCAACTGTGGTGGTGCTCCCTGCACAAGGAGAAGGGAGGGAAGAAAGAAAACTTTAAACGTCTGTAACAGTGGTTGATTACACCCTGTTCTCAAGGCAATTTGCAAGTATTAAAAGGTCGAGAATAGACGTGAAATGGATTTTTTTTTCTTCACGCTGAAATTTAAGCAAAAGTGATTAGAACTGTGTAGGGATTTTCTTTATCTGTACTTCTAAACCTTGTATGTCTCCTTAAACTCTTTCAGATTAAAGGTGTTATGAAAACAGGACGTTGGACTGAATCCAAGGTTTAGGTGGATCCAGGCTAATCTGGCTGTTCGGTTCTTGTCACCAGACAACAATGTTATTTTAAAAGGCTTAGTTCAGAGCACAAAAACATATAAGTGATGCTTTATTTGGTCATATTGTGAGGAAAGGAAGGAATCATTCTGTCCTTTTAATCTTTGTAATTACTTTGATACGATTTTAATGCTTAGGAGGCATTTTTGGATGCAACTTGGTAAGAATACCACACTTGCATGTGCTTGGCATAACTCCTACAGGCTTAAGCACAATAGAATGTCAAGTATGTAAATTTTGTGGCATCTTGCTGCTTGCTGGCTTGGCATTCCTACATGTATACTGTAAAACAAAGGCTTAAGGATAACGTTTAATAGGTGTATCTAACTGCCAATTCAAAAGCTTTTGGGCGTGGTGGCTTTTGTTTGGGTTTTTCAGTCCTTTCAGACACAGCAGTGGTTTTAGATTTTAAGAATGACTTGGAGGCACAGCTGAGCAGGTAACTCCAAACCATGAAAATCATGTAGAACACTAGAACAGTGATTCAGAAACGTACTTCCACCTTTCAATAATTTGATGAGAAGGGTCCTCCTTTGCCAGACCTTGTTGTGTTGTACTTGATACTTCCACAAAGGACTTGGGGATTTCACTTGTACTTTAGTGATTGCATTACACACCTAAAGTTTGGCAGGAGCTACATGCTGCTAGGTCCAGAGAGTGTCCTGGGAAGCTGACAGGCCATGAGCTGTCCTCTTCCTAATTCCTAATGTGTTTCTCAGAATGGTCAGGGCAGCTGAAATGAGTATCAGGGCAGCTGAAACTGATAATCTAGGTTGCTCCTGCTCAAATCACTGCTTTGTTAAATTTCTGTTTGACAAGGACCTACAGTTTAGGTCTGCTGACCTGTTAGGAAGGAGGAGAATGAAGGCTCTGAACCAGCAAAGCTGGCGGTGTGGGAACAAACCAGTTCCCTGTGGCCCACTGGAAAGGGAACGAGTGGAGGGGCTGTCTGTAGCCACTGCAGCTGCTGCACCAGACAGTAGTTAACACAAAAGAGAGCACTTTGGGGCTTGGATCTTCAAATGTCTGAGGAGGTGATGCACTAAAAGTACAGAAATAGGCCATTCAGTGTGAAGGAGACAAAAGCATAACCTGGAACTTGCACACAAAGCACAATAGATGCCTGTGACTGTTGGCAAAGTTTCTGAAGCACTGTCCATTTTTACTCACACTTTCCTTACGTCCAAGTCTTTTTTGATGCTTTTCTATCAAACTCCAATTATGAAGAGTAATTTTAAGTTAGAATGGTTTAGCATCTCAGAACTTAAAACTTTGAAGCGTAGAGCTGCTTTTCTCTGAGTGTTGTGCAGGATTATGATCTTGAAAAAAACATACAGAAAAATCCCAAACGGAATATGCTTGGGCTGTCTCTGGAACTCTAGGTAGGAATGCTTACTGGCATTAGAGAACAGATCGTGCTACTCAGAATGTTTAGCCTGGGAGCACAGGCACAGGCTGTTCTGTGACAGCCTTCAATGCTGTTTCATTCTGGCATGGGGACTCGGCTGGTCAGACGTTTTCAGCCTTTGAGATGTGCTGTTTCTGTTCGTTTTTGTAGCGCTACGTGGACGGAGGAATCAGCGACAACTTGCCTCACTATGAGTGCAAGAACACCATCACAGTGTCCCCTTTTGCTGGGGAGTGTGACATCTGTCCCAAGGGGAAGTCAGCCAACTTCCATGAGATGAACGTGACCAACACCAGCATTCAGTTCAGCCTGGGGAACCTTTATCGCTTAACACAAGCACTCTTTCCACCAGAACCCAAGGTCAGTCCCTGCCTTCCTGTGGTTCAGCTGTCCACATGAAAGCTTTTGCAGAAAGTTACAGTGTCTTAGCATTTCATCCAGTCACATAAACTTCTCTGCTGATGGATCTTGTTTCTGTTTTTTCATGTTTTGTCTACATCCTCCTTGGTTTTAGTCTCTCTCAGACTAAAAATGCATATCCTGCTATTGGCTTTCAGTATTTATTTGGGAATTACCACAGGATTCTATGATAAAACCAACACTGGGACATTAACAACTATCAATTTGTAGTCCTTTCATGTTTACCTGCTAAGCAATTACAAGAAGTTCTAAAGCTTCATGGTTTTGTAAAGGTCTTAATTAATACTTGGCACAGGCAAGTTGCCTTTAAACTCTGCTCAGTGCTGTTAGTTGCAGATCTGAAGAGGGAAATGCTCTTGAATTGCTGTTGTGGAAGTTGGAAAAAATAAAAAAATAAAAGCAGACCTTTTCAATTGGCTTGGAATATACTACAGCAAAGAAGCAATTTTTCTGACTGCTAAAGAGATATTTTAACTGAGGGCTTTTTGACCACTTCAAGGCAAATTTTAAATTCTACTTATGCAGGCTTTACTTTTTTTTTTTTTTCACTAGTACCCCTGTGTAGGTGAGCTGGTATTGCATCTGGTAAAAGATATTTTCATACAGAAGATAAGTCTGAGCCTGAGCATCAGAATTGCACAGCTGATTTTTCAAAGCTTTGAGAAGTGAGAAGCACACGGAGGGAAGAAGGGGAGTTGGCATACTCCAAACACCCTGTTTCATTGCTGCTAGCAGCTTCTGAAGGGCTGATCAAGGAAACAAGAAGGGAGCAAAGTCTTCCAGACTGTTTGAATGCTGTCCTTTTAGGTGAATAATTCAGTGCATCTGTAGCAGCTGAAAGAGAAGTTAATGTACATGATCATGTATTCATCATCACAGTAGCCATATTAACCTGAATCTGTTGAACTCCAGCAACTGTTAAGGTGATTCTTTTCTTACGAAGAGTGGAAGGTGGAAGAAAGTGGCTTTTCATTCTGCAAACTGTTGATCTCAAGTTGAAACTCCTTTTATTTGTCTGACTCATTTATTCTGTATTTGCAGGTACTTGGAGAGATCTGTGAGCAGGGATATTTGGATGCTCTTAAATTCTTGAAAGAGAATGGTATGTTAAACTTGTCGATAATTATTGATGATATGGTCTTAACCTGAGTTTAAAAAACAAACAAAAAAAACCCCAGATCAAAACAAACAGAAAGGGTGAGGGGGATTGTGTGTAGCTAAGAAGGGGGTTGGTCTTTGAGGCTTTTGGAGGGATCATGATAGTTTAGTTCTTGTAGAAATGCCATAGTTACAGTGTTGTTCACCTGAGGTAAGTTGTGCTACCACACTAAAAATTGAACTTCTGGAGTTTTGTCAAATCTGTGTGAACTAAGTGTTAAGTGAAATTTCCAAAGAATCCCAGTTCCAGGCAAGTCATATTATTACTTGGATTTGTGTTAATTGTGAAGGATGGGAATAGGCTGCTGCTTCCCCCTCCTCTGAAACCTGTATCTTCTATTGCCTCCTCTCTGCTGTCATCCAAGTGACTTCCTGGTAGTCCAGAAGTGGGAGCTGGCTAGCAACAATAAAAACTCAGTCACAGACAAACCCTTGGTCTATATGAGGAAAGACTTTAGAAGAAGACAACTTATAATGGAGCAGTTGTTAACACCCAGATAAGTTTAGGAAGAAGAGTTATGAGTTATGCTACTCTACTCCTAGAATTCTAATAACATGTTTTATATTGATAGATATTATTGCTCTGCAAGCTTTGAGACAAACAAGTTGAAGAGAGTAACTTGATATTAGGATGAAGTTAACCATGTGTTAAATGTGCCTAGTTCCTGTAGTCTTTGGATGCAGAAGCAAATTGCTACTGGGTCAGATTAAAGGAATGGGAATGGAAATGGGACTTTTGCACTATTACAGACAGTACCAGCTGCAGGATGTAATGCAGTCATTGATGTACTCTGCTGATGCCTGGTTACTGAATATTCAGGTTTTCTTGAAACAGTTCTCTTCACTGAAGAACATCACAATTCAGCTTAAGAGCTTGATTGTCTATACTATTACTATTGTTGTTAGTATTTAATGAGAGAGTCCTGCTTTATAGCTTTTACCAGGTGGGTGAAAGCACAAGATCCACAAAGAGCCTCTGGTTCGTGGTTGTCTGTGCTGAGCTGGGTTCTGTTGCTGTCCTGCACCCACGAGTTCCCTGTGTGTGTTTCCACCTGACACTGATATCTGCCATTCCTTGCAGTTCTCCCTTGGTCTCCCTGCCCCTTGTCCTCTCTGTGTTGCACTATTGTCCTCCTTTTCACACTGCTAATCCTGCGATCAACTTTGTTTTTATCCTGTCCCAGGGTTGTTTTGCAGCCAGCCCAATCAATGATAATGATACCCTTTCCAAGGTCATTCATTATGCATCACCTTTCTTATTGAGTTATTTCAACTGTAGAAATTAATTCCCCTCTCCCCAGTCCGTGACACTTCAAATATTTTCCTTTGCTAAATTCACTGTATATTCTTTTGACATTTGTCTTTTACTAGTACTTGTGAGCAGGATATAGGTTCTGTTGTATGCAGGTATAGATCCTAGTCAAATTTGCTAGTCTTTTTTCATATATAATTTTATAATGATTTTCTGGAAACCAAGTATAAATACACTTCTTGTGTTTTTGTCTTTGTACTCAGGATCTAGTGCTCGTTTCTGAGGTAGTTAGGAGTGCTATTTCTTAATTGGCACTGGTTTTGCAATGCGACCCATGTTGATTTAGATCTGTACTTTGGATATAACTGAAAAAATATCGTAACCTAGTTGCTTTCCTTTTCAGCCCTGTTGTAGCAATACCTCAAAGTACTCATGTGATACCTGCCACGTCAAATTTCTCAAATATCTGGCATGTTTTAGGTGTTTGCTTTCAAATGCATATTAAATCAGTTTTCCTGCTCTCCTTTAAATCCCTTGCTTTCTTGCAGGAAAACAACTTTGGTAAATGACTGTGTGTTTCCAGGGCAGTTTCACTTAATTGTTCACTTTTTTCCTTTTCTTTAGAACCTGCTTTAAAGTAAGACCTAAACCTTGAGAAGAGCCATCACTGTGATTAAACATTTGTGGGATCCTAAGAGCAGGTGCATTTGACATTGGGTAGATGGTGATGTTCCCTCAGGGCAGGTCTTTGTACAGACACACAGACCTCAGGTGCTGTACAGGTACTCAGGAGACCTGTGGGTCAAACCTAAGTGAAAGCTCTTGACTCTTTCAGGTATTCTGAATGACTCAATTTATATCCACTTGTCCTTCGCAAAAAGAAATCCTCACGAGGCTGCACAACAACACATTGACCGTGTGAAGAGAAGAAAATTGACAGAAAATAACAGAGTAGAAACTTTGAAAATGACCAGCTTAAATGACCAGCTAAAGCAAAATCCATGGCCTTTGGAGAAGAGCATATTTGAGAGTCTACCTCCCAGGCTTCGCAAAGGTGCATGCTTCAGGCTGTTTCCTGTAACTCTTGAGTGGCAAACTTTGCTTTTTTTTTTTTTTTTACATTAACATTAATTCTTAGATCTGTTGCTCAGAAGTTCTGGATAATGTGTTTTGTCCCTGTGACATGAGTCTGTGTTCTCATATTTTAAAATACCATAGAGAAGGTTTATGATAAGAGCGCCCCGAGATTAATTCTTTCATTTCCTAACTGAGCCTTATTCAGTAACACTTGATGATGTTGACTGGATATTACAAAACTCTGAGAAAATCATCGAAACTGCTTTCAAATAGTGTAACATCTTTTCCCAAATAATTCTTCTTAAGCGCTGCAGGAAGCTTGTAAAGAACAGAACGGATTCTACGCTCAGTTCTCTAAACTCTTCCCGATGCGGGTGATCTCCTACCTGATGCTGCCATACACACTGCCCGTGGAGTCTGCTTACTCGGTTGCTTTACGGTAAGGAACTTGTAATGAACTCTTCTGGAATTATCATCATTTTGGAAATGTACTCATGGAGAGCTTTTTCAGTGTTGTAGGCATTCTGGGACTCTCTCATTCAGCCGGTAGCTGTCAAAAGACCCATTATTTCTGCCTACATGGTGCATCCTCCTAAAGCCTGTCTAGTCTAAGGCTAGATAAATAAACATTTCCAGAAGATTCTTAAATAATATACTCATATTACTAATAGCTGTTTTGTAATTGCTCAAAAGAAGCACCCTTACTTGTGCTTTCCAGGAGCACATTCTTCATTACTATGTTCTGCAGGGGTATCTGAACTCTCTCCACATCCTTCTTGTGCTTCTTTCACTCTCCTTCAGGAGTGAAAGCCACTGTTTACTCACCGTATAAGTTCTCTTACCAGTTTTGTTTAAGATGACTGAAAGTTGTGCTCTTGAAGCAGGGCTTAATTTGATACGTTTCAATTCTTGTCAAGGAGAAGTTATGCTCAATGAATCCACCATGAATCCTAAGCTTTGTGCTTGCTTAAGGGAATTCCAGTCCTTGAGTTGCAGATATCATGACTATCTTTAGAAAATCCTGAAAGGTCAATTCTGCTAGTCAAACCATCTAGAACTCCAGTGAAGTATTTTGTTTCTGTGCCACTGAATGTGGCACTTGTGTGCCATTTTTGGTGGATGGAGAGGAAGCAAGTTTCCCCAGATTTCTCTGTGGGGTTTTCCTCCTTGTCCCACTCTGTCGTAGCTGAGTTCTGCTAAGGGTATTATAAGGAAAAAAAAGTACATTTGTGACATTGTTCTTGTTTTGCCTTCCCTTTGTTCTTCCATTGTGCTTTGCTTTTGTTTTTCCTTCCTCTTCCACCTTGCTTTAAACTGACCAGAAAGTTCCTACCACAAAGGTCTTGGAGACAGGAATATTTTGCTGGATTCCTGTGTTGCTCACAGGATGTTGAATGCACACACTGGTCAGCCACTCAGAGATGCAGTGATTTGTGCTGCCCCTTTTCTTAGCTTGTAGGAAAGAGATGAGTGGGCTAGGGGGGAACTCAGGGAGGTTGGGAAGAGATGGACACCTTGGTAGGGGAGTTGATTTGGGGAGAAAAAAGCTGTTTTGGATGCGGGACAGGGTATATAAAAATAAAATGCTGATTAAATCTACTGCAAAATACAAAAAGTGTGTTTTGGTTTTGCCTGCAGGTTGGTGAACTGGTTTCCTGACATGCCTGCTGACGTTCGATGGATGCAGGAACAGCTTTTTCGGATTGCTGCCACAGTGTATTCCCAGGCTAAAAGCAAGCTGTTCTGTACAGCCAGGTAAAGTGGGGTGCTGCTGCGTGCAAATGATGCAGTTTTAGAAAAGCTCTCTGAAATCAGTTAAAGCCTTTTCTTGTATTGCTTTTGTTGGCTTTTGAGGCCATCTCTCTGAGGAAAAATGTAGTTCTTGGTATATATTTGCTATTCACCCTACTGTCCTTTCTTCAGTTCCTTGATAGCACATGTAATCCAGTGTCTTTTCTTCCTGCTTTTCATAATGATATTTCTGACTCCTTTTCACAATAAATTTGGGGATGGTCACCTTCCTACTTATACCCTTATTCAGCAGTCTCTCATATTCCAGTCTTACCAATCCTGAGTCTCTTCATCTGAAACAGGTTTTGGGAAGACACAGAATCACAAGTTTGTCTCTGAAATAACTTCTAAGAGAGGGGTTCTTTGGTCATTGCATCATTATTAAACACGAACACTGTTTTTTCTTCTTATGGAAAAGCAGGTCAAGCAGTGTTGAAAGTGTGTGTATGGCAAGTTGAGGTATTTTTGTGTGAGGGGTTGTGGCACGTTGTTCTGTTGGGTTTCTGTTGTTAGAGTTTTGGTTTTTTTTCCAAAAGCACTGCAAGAGAGGAGAGAAAACTTTAAAGAAAAAAAAATAGGGTGTTCTTGGATGAAACTTCAGCTTCCTGTTCCTCAAATTGGAAAAGACTAACCTGGTCATTCAGATGCTGGTTTAGAGTGTAGACAAGTTCTGTTCCAGTTGTTCAGGTTCATGGTAACGAGCTGATTGTAAAGTGGAATGCAGAGGTGGCCTTTGGGATGTTGAACAACTGTATTTGCTACTTGTAAACGCCACCAAAATGCCATTGAAACACCAACAATCTCCTTTTTCTTCCTTCTTTTTAAACAGGAAAGACGATTATGCATCACTAAGAAAATGTCAAACCGTCCCATCCGCCGTGGAATTTCGTTCTTCATACTGCCACCTTAAAATGCCTCACTCTTCTGCACACATTGAGAGTTGGCTCTGGGAATCTTCCTGTTTCATGCACTCAGCTATGGAAAGTGCTCCTGCCGATATCCAGGAGCAGTCAGACTTACAGTCCTATCCTAATTTTCTCCCAGATCCCGATGAGTCTGCGTTGGAAATGGATGTGGACTCTTCCTCAGAGACAAGTTTCCAAACAGCTCCAGAGTATTAGTTGGGAAGTAGATTCCACAGTTTCCAAAATTGAAATTTGGCAGAGAAACTTAAAACCTAGACTAGGGATCACTTTGTTTATTGCCAATAAGTCTTGGAAAGTTACTTGTTTACAGCTTCCTGACAAACCTGCCTTGGGAATTTTACTGTTTTAAGGATTATAAAACCAGTGGCTGCTATACTGAGTAACAGAATATAACTCTGTCGAAGCACCAGCTCAATCAACTGTACTAAGACTTGTAGTTAAACAGTGTCTCTCTGGAAATAAATTTTTTTTAAAAATTACTTTCAGCATAAAAATGTAAATTCTGTAAACAGATTGTTAGACGAACGAGCATAGATAACAGAACACTTTTTAAAATGTAATTCTTAACAATATTACGTGTTAGGATTACTTTTATAGCACTTAAATGAAATTGGACTTTTACTCCCTTAAGAGGAATACACAAATGAGTTTCTTAGTGGCCTCCAGTGTCCGTTTGCCTTATGTTTAAACATACTGTTGTGTTTGTGGAAAGTTGTCTGCACAAGATACTGTAGGAACAGTGTTATTCTAGGTTGTTGTATGTGTTTTGCAGTTCATATTACCTTTCCTCTCTGGCTCTTTCCCTCTTGAAGTACTTCAGGTGAAAAAGACATGAGGAATGGGGTGCATTCCCCTGAAGTGTAAACAAGTACAGTTTCAGTGATTTCAGAGGAAGTTTTTTTTTTGGAACTTAATGTGAAGGCTTAATACTTGATCAGGTATTGAAAAGTAGGTAAAATAGTGATTGTGGTTAGTAGCAAACTACTGTGTGGATGTGGAGAAGGAGTTAAACTTTACATAAGGTGTTAACAAAAATCAGTGTATAGCAAGTGGTGAATGATGTTTAGGTTGTCTCTCTAATTGTTGCCCAATCATTTTTTATTTTTTTCCCCTCCAATTTGAGAGATTTTTCTTTCCTCCTTTCACTTCCCTCTTGCTAAAGGAAGAAAAAGAAAGGTGTCCCTCCTGTTTCAGTGAGGTAGGATAACCCCAGAGGAAGTTTCCCAAGATTGTCAGGAGCAGCAAATGTGTAAGACTTGGTGGAAGTATCAATATCCAGGGAGCTCTGCAAAGGTCTCAAAGAATAGGTTGAAACCTCAGCCAAATCATACCTCTATTGAGAGATGGCAGCTTAAACCATTCCCACTGCAAAGGTTCTGCATGATTTTAACAAAGACAACGCATCAGTGGATGGATGAGTGCATCTGGGAAGGAAAGAGATGTTGGAATTAACTGCTGTTCTGATGGTTTATCAGAATTTTGTACAGAAATTGTACAGTTTGTAAGTGGAAGGAAACAATAATGGCTTTAAGTATGATTTGCACATGTGTTTGGGAGGGGGAAGTGTGTGGCCTTGGGAAGCTTCTCCTTCAAGAGAGGGAATTCTGTGCAACCCAGGGAAGAGCTGCTTGAGGGCCTCTTGTCCAGGGAAAGGGGCTGGATTCCGATGCTCAGGAGCTGGGACATGGGAGTGAGTGTGAGCTTTGGGCAAAATGTAGCACTCGAATTGGGCCTGCCTTTGAAACAGTCTCTCAGTTGTGATTTCCCTAAGCTTGAAGTGCTGCATTTCACAACATTCAAACGGATTTTAGGTTGGGGAGGAGGTGCTGAGCTCTCCATTTCTGTACTCTACAAGGCTGGTGCTATTTTACTTCAACTCTTCTGTTCATTTCTCGGGTGTATATATTGTCAGACTTACAAAAAAAAAGTTGGAAGTGTTACTCTAACTACAATTAAAATATACAAGATCTGTTTTAAGTTGTCTTCATTCATTAGTTTACCAGTTTGGGTTAGAATTGAAGCAGGAATGCCAAGTTTTGCTTCTGGTCTGTGTTGGAATACTTCTATAAACTACATTTAAATCAACTTTAACCACTTTTTCTGTTGGGCACAGGTCCCATTTTGTCTCCTTTTTCTAAAATAAAACCACAATCTCTTCTCTTACCATGCCTTCTGAGCTGTCCCGAGTGTAATTGACCCTAGTGCAAGGTAAATCACAGTGTGTTCACATCACTGATGGTTCTGAGGTGGTTTTTTAGAGAGTCCTACTCTGAAGTTTGAGAGATGCTGGTTCATGCTCCAGCGGGACTTGAATGTCACCTCAATTTAAAGTTTTGGGGTTTTTTTTGTCTTTTTGGGGTTTTTTTGTGGGCTTTGGTGGGGGATTTTTTTGTTTGTTTGTTTATTGCAATCAGTTATTTTACAAATACTTTGTTGCATTTAAACAGAAATAATTAAAAACCAGAGAACGCAGAGTCTGAAGGGAGAAAACAAAGGGTGCGTTGTTTCTGAGCTAAAACTAACTTAGCAGATAACTAAATATAAATAATATAAAACATAATAATAACCTATTAAATAATTTGTTCTATGAATAACAGAAGATACACTAAAATATTTATTTATATTTAATAGATATATTTATAAACAAATATAAAATATATCAGTAGTGTACAGTGTAACCAATATATAATATCTATATTATCTGTGAATATATAATACAAATATAAAAATGAAGTATAGACATATATAGCGATAACAATGTAATGTAAAATAATAATTGTAATAATAATAATAATCACAGCACCAACTATTTTTAAGTCATTTACAACACCAGCTTTCAGTTTAAGGTGCCCAATATGATGCCGTGGGATTGGGGTGAATCTCGCGGGTTTGGGGTGAA
>VZTA01015565.1:0-15276 GCA_013398855.1 Mohoua ochrocephala | reverse complement strand
TGGAGTGCTTTGATCTGCTCCAGAGGCCGCAACAGGAGGAGGATATGGACATACCTGAGCAAGAGGAAGCCACAAAAATGATTAGAGGCTGGCACACCTTGCCTATTAAGACGGGCCATGAGAGTGGAGGATGTTCAGCCTGGAGAAGAGGAAGCTCTGGGGAGACCTCATTGCGGTTTTCCAGTACTTAGAGGGACCTTTTAAAAAAGAGAGAGAATGACTTTTTACACAGGATAAGGGGGAACACTTTTAAACTGAACCAGGAGATGTATAGATTAGATTTAAAGAAAAATTTCTTTACCCATAGGTTAGTGAGGAGCTGGAAGAAGTTACCCGGAGAAATTTTTAATGCCCCATCCCTGGAAGTCTTCAAGGCCAGATTGGATGGGGCTCTGAGCAACCTGGTCTAATGAGTGGCATCTCTGTCCTTGGCAGGGAGGTTGGAACCAGATGATCTTTCTGGTTCCTTTCTACCTAAGTTGTTCTATGGTCCTATGATTTGTTATGCTAGGTGAAATTGCCACAGCAACTGAAGATTTTAGGGGAAAGATTTTGATCAAAAAGGACACAAGAGATGCATGACTACATGTTCCTCTAAGATCTGTTTTTGCAGATATAAAGGCACATCAGCTTTTCGCCCAGTCAAACTCCTTTTCAGACCCATAGTGAAAAGTTATCTCCATTTTTCAGCCACTTATATACCAAGTTCCTGATGACCCATTAGACTCAGCCAAACTAACAACTACAAACATCCTTCCATATGAGGAATTAAGGTGAATATTTTACCTTCCCTGTGAATAGGACAAAAAAAGAAACGTTAATACTGAGTAAGAAAAAAAGGAAACCTAAATTACTTTTTCACTCCTAAATTAATATAGAGATAGTTAGTTCATATATATGGAACATATATGACCATATATAAATGATATATATATAAAACTATATAAAAACTGCATATAATTCATATATATTNTATTGGAGAGTGAAAGAACAGATAAAATCAGTAAGATTAAGAACTTCTGGATTTCTGGAAAAGCAGGGTAGATGTACGTGAAAAATGGAATAAATGGACGATAAAAAGCGAATATTTCAATTCACACCCCTGTGTATTATTCTGTTCTGCTGAACAAACTGAATACAGATACTCATTTCTGTCCATGCTGGGGCAGCCCTGTGAGGGGCCTGGAAAAGATGATGGTTCTTTGGGAGTCCTGGATTTGGTTTACCACCTGTCGTCCAGTTCTTCAGGTTTGTGGACATGGACATTTGATGGGTTGGTGGCTCCTGTAAAGGGCATGGGATTAGTTGGCAGGGTGTATCATTTGGGCTATCCCAGCGTGTCTGTAGGTGCACAGAGCCGCTTTTACCACACAGCTTAACAGACAGGACCTCTGGACTCCTCAGTCAAGGGAGTTAAAGGTCATGACTTTCTCTTGGTCAACTTAATTTCTGTTCTGCTGAGTGTAAAATCAAAAGGGAGATGCTGGAAGACAGAGGAATATTAGCTAATAGTACTTCCATATTCAGCAGAATATCAGTTTGAACTGGTGAGATTAGAGGCTGAAATAAACTGACATGGGAAAAGGGAGAAATCTTAAAAAATAGTGTTACAGTCTTACTCTAAATATTCTTAGTTTCTTTAATGCCAGCTTTGAAAGAACATAGTTTAATACATGTCTCATAAACAGCTAAACCACAAAACAGTGAAAAAACCTACTAGCTGATTTGATTATACGTTTGTGTTGTGTGTCTGATTATTGTTTGGGACCTAAGCTTTTTCCAGGTATTTAGGCATAAATGTGGAAGACAGGAAAATAAAAAGGCTAAATAGTTAGAATACAGGACTTTAAACATCAGATACAAATATATTGAGCAGTGCACAGCAAATGAAATCAGATCAGCTGCACTGACATTACAGAGACACTTCATGTTGGGTAATGTCCTATTGAAAGTACTAGACAAGAAAAGAGAGCTTTGAAGCAATCCTTTGAATCCAATTTGAAGGTTATAGCTGTTGTGTCAGCTGAATGACAAGTGCAAAGCTATCTCCTACAGGAGTCAAATGCACAAGTGGAGCGAATCCAAAACACCTTTACTGCAAAAATTTGAGGTTTTTTGATGTTACTTGTAAATGATTAATGGGCACATTTGGAAGAATGATTTAATATAACTTTATGTTTCTTTGAGTTAAGTGAAGACACAGTAAGGAAGGATATTTGGAAGACATACTGGATTGTATTGTTTCTGAATGAGACATTTTTCTAACTTGCGATCAGTGTTGTTGATACTGCAATGTTGAATATTTTTTAATAACTATCTATTTAATAACTGCAGATAATATATTTTGTTTGCTAAAGCTGTTTTCCTAATACTGTATCTGTTAGAGAAGGAACAGGATTAAGTCTTTCAGAATTTTATCTATAGCCCAGTTTTTATGAAATACAGTTTGACATCTTTCCCTGTAGGCAAACTAAAACACAAAGCAAACTAGAACCACAGTTGGTTTCTTTACACATATATTGAAAAATAACCCAAACTTATGTCCCTCTGTAAGTAGTTGCCTTCATGGGCAGGGTGGCTTAGTTTTATCAACATGGTAAAGCTTTTGTTTTCCATGACAATATTTAATAAACCACAAGGACACCGGTAATTACACAGCACAAAGGAGAGCATGATCAACAGGGGAGGCATAAACCAAGCAGCACAGAGTAACTTGGCTGATTGAAAATAACACATATCCTGGGGAACAATCAATAAAAATATAAAAGCATGAATGAAGTTCGGCTGCAGGGCCAACACAGTGGCTATACCGGAAAATGTAAATTTGTAGATATGATTTAAACTTAAATTTCAGAAAAGATTAATGGAAATTTACTTTTATTACTATGCAACATAGGCCTTGAGTATCATACTTTTTCAGTTAGATGGTATATTGACCTAACTTATATGAAAAAAAATTATACAAAATATTAATCTAAAAACAAAGATGGGAAAAATGACTGTTTAACAACAGAAGACAGAAAACTTACCATTTGCCAGAAATTAATTATACCTTTTAACTAAATGATTGTGCTCTAATTACAATTCATTTTTATCTGTCTTTGTTCTGGCTTTTGGATTTTTATTGTGGCTTTCAGTGCTGGGTCAAGCAGCTTACCTTAAATTAGCTCTTGCTGACCCTTATTACAATGACTAGTTGAACTAAAGTTGCAAATTTATTGCCTGAGTCATGAACAGTTACATTAGAACTTTATCCATTTCACAGGGGATAGGGATGGGAGAGATACCACAGCACTCTTCTTCAAACAATAGCCCTAAAAAAGCAATATTATGTACGTGTATACTTTTTTATACCAGGATGGCTTGTCATCTCTGCACTAGAACAAGGTAAAGGTATTGGTTCTCTGCTTGCAATTACATAGTTCGTTATGCCCATATTAAGGAACAGAAGAGGCAACTCATGCACCAAATAACAGAGCTCAGAACACAACCACAGGTATTATGGATATTTGAAAATTTTTACATAGAAAAATTTCAGTCCTCCAACAGGTATGATTTCCTAGCATGCATAAGAATGAAATGCAAATGTTTTGCCTATTCTAATTCTATGGTTCAGAGGAGTGAGAGAGCTATATGTTACTATCAATTTTCATAAGAGACATCAGTAAGAATAGGAGGCAAATTTCTGTCTTTCCTAACCAAGACTATCTCGGGCCAATCCCTTCAATTTCCTTATAGTAATAGGCTGTAAAGTTGGCTTAGAACTTTCAAGTGGTTGAAAAGATCGCTGTGACTTGTCTCGGTTTTGTTTTCCCAAAAAGAACCTATTTTGCTATATATCCAAATCTGTCTGCCATTTGTGAAATTGTAAGTAATTTTTCCAATAACACTTCAGTTTGTCTGGCCACTTTACTCTGAATGTATGCTGCTTGCATCTGTACTGAAGGCAATTTAGCTGTTGGAGGGGTTTGCTGGTGTTCTGTGATTTAGATTTATTCATAACAGATCCATGCTGAGAACACTGCTCAATATTAGTATTTGCCTGTTATTGTGCTTCTAAAAATGGAGCTTTCCTTCTGCACTTGCAGATGTAGCCACCAGATTTATATTGCCTAGGCAAGTAAATAGAACAGTTCTGCAGTGCTTTACCTTTCAGAGATGAGGTTATCCGATTTTTTTTTATGTAGCTAAACTTTTACTTTTGACTTATTGGTCATAAAGTCAGAATTCACGAGCAATTCTGACCAAGCTGTAGGTCTTTTATTGCATTTCATTTATCATTAACTGCAAGGTGCAGGTACCATCAGCAAAGTCAGTATCTTCTGGCATTTCAACCAACCTCTCATCCTTACAATTCATATTTCTAGAGCAGAAGACTCACGGGAAAATGAAAAATTACCATAAGGACAATGCTGTGAAGACATACCTTTGTTTAACTACAGTAGTGTCCACTAAAGAGAACTGATTAATTCACAGAACATTTGATATATTCTTGAAGATTATAAAAAATATTGGCTTTTTTAATATAGGAATTAGGATTACCAGCAACTGGTGCTTTCTGAAAACTGATGAAATGCAGAAGGAGTGTTAAGATGTTTTGTTTGACGACGGTGCATGAAGGTATCTCATAAATAGGGAAAACTGTCTCCTCATGATCTGCTATTATTGGCACTGGGATTTTGATTCAGTTTACACTGTAAAGGAATTTCCTGGAAATGGCAGGACAGAAGACAGCAGGGAATAATATGGCTACTCTACTCATTACATCTAAAAATCCCTTTCCAGGCATTGTAGAGATCACTGTTTTTGTTTCATTCTCCTTGCCTTAATTGCACCTTTCATATTTCGTGTCAAGATGTCTTGATGTTTAAGCCAGATAAACTTGCAACCATTTCTTCCCAGACCTATTTTTAATCTTTCTTTAAGTTTCCCAGACCAAACTTTCAACTTCTTATGTTATCTGTAAGTACTGTGCTCAGTTTAAGATTAAAAATACTTGTCTTTCCATTTGCTCTCCAGGACATGGTGAAACTATTTCAACGTTAGTCTTCTGTCTCTGTGATGGAAGTTTATACCACTTTTGAGGGCTTTTGCCTCCCTTCCCAGGACTATTGATCAATGTAAACTTTCCTTCACAATTTTTCTTTTTTTCTCTTTGATGATGACCTTCCCCATCATTTCGGTGACTCATTTTTATGTCACTGTGCGTTGTATACGTACAGTTTGTTACCAGACATATCAATACTTGTCTTTCTTAATATCAGCTAACATACAAACAAATCTAAATCCATGAGATTGCCAAGGAAGAAACAACTATATAAGAGATATTTGAATGTCAGGTAATCAATAAACACTAGAGAGTGCTTTGCAGAATATTCAGAAAGATTTCCTGTCAGACAACTGATATCTTTTCTTTGTGTAAAATGACTAACATATTTCCAGGGAAGGCTGTTCTGCATCGAGGCAGAATCAAGAGTTAAGAAATAGTATAATATTATAAAAGTTGACCTAAAATGAATTAAAACTGGATAGTAGCCTTGCTGTGCATAGTCATAATTGCTTTATGTGAATATTTATTCTGTGGTTGAATTGGTATCATTATTATATGATGCAGTGCTTTTTTAAACAGTTTGGGTGAAAAATATTGTGGTATATTGGACTTACTGCTTAACTAATTATTTTTTCAGAGCAATTCCATGTATCTGTTCTCTTACATTTTTTATTGCTTCATCTGAATTGTGTTTTAAAATAAGGTATGTTGAAAGATACACTTGTGTCTAGAAAATGGTTAATCTGATATAATGAATGAATCTTCTATTTAATACAGAATTCCTATGTCTATTTACTTTTACTAAATCAGGATTTCCTTTTTTTTTTTTTTTTTTTTTTTTTTTCTGGAATGAAAACAAAATTCAGTAGAAAAGCAATGAGTTTAATCCACTCTAGCTTGTCACTTTATGATTTTGGGGGTTTTTTTTAAAGATCTTGGACAATTACTGAATATTTGCAAAAGTAGTTTCTTATTCCTAGATACTTATGACTTGTAGTAAAAACTTTTATTCTTTTTAGATTTTATATTAGGCATCAGCTATTTATTTTGTAGGTTTTTTTCTTAAAAACTTTGTGCTTTCCTTGTCAGAAGCTGAGACTACAGCATCAAAACCAGCTATCTAAATATAGCAGAAATAATTTATTTACAGTTTTTCTATCCATTTCTGTTGCATGAACTACATATTTACTAATTATGAAACATATATAGAGGTCAAAATGATTTGTAAATTAAAAAGAGACAATGTAAACCCAAACTTCCTTCCTGATTAATTCAGTCCTTTCTGCTTTTATTACACATGTTCTAAAAGAGTATTTAATTTGAATTTAGATGCCTCGATGAGCAAGTTAAGATACAATTTAAGAAACTTTAGAGGAAAAGTAAAGACACGCTAGATTTAGGGACAGTGTCAGCTGTAAGGAAAACGTACATAGAATAAGGGACACATACAGAGGGGTTTCACACAAATGTCTTCCACAAGAGATTAAAAAGAATAGTTTTGGAAATAAGTTTTAAAGAATATGAAACATATTTTGTTAAAATGTAAAAAAAAATCCGATATTAGAATTAGTTCTTCAAAGCTAGATTTTCCTAAATATATGATATGTCTAAGAATTTTATTTCATAGTTTAGACTTCCATGACAGAATTATTATGAACTTATGATGATAAAACCCCATAAATATGAAACAGCCAGGCCATACTGTACCTACAAACCACATAATTTGCTAGATTAAGGTTACATTTAATCCATCTCTATATACTTAAACAAAGTACTTCAAGTCTTCTAATTTAGATTGCACTTTCACTTTTCTTCAGTAAATTGTCTCCACAGGAAACAAAGTGGAAAGTTTGAGATATATAGAAATACTGAATCATCTGTTGTTTGAGACAATAGATGACAATGTAAGCCAGATCTTAATAAATTTCAAGCACGATAATGGGAATCAGAGATTTGTTATTTAATTAAAATTAAAATTTCTTGAAATACGAGTTATATTGTACTTTAAAATACTATGTAAGTGTGCTGCAAAGAATATTCTTGTAAGAGGTGGGTGACTTTTGTTTTTTAACATTCCAATAGAAGTCTTGCAAAATAACAAACGTCTTTTTAAAAATTATTCATTAGGAAAAAACAAAAGAACCTATGACTTCTTCTATGATAATCTGAGGTGGAAGACATGACAATGGTGACCAGAAAGAAGTGTTATGAACTGCTTTTGCCTCCAAGATTCAGGCTGCCTTTTTTGTTGTTGCTGTTGGTGTTTTTTGGTTTGGTTTTTTTTTCCACTCACAACTAGGGTTTTAACTTAAAACACAAATCTGATTTGTGTCTTGATCTCCTAAATTGAAAATATATTCTCAATTTCTCTTGAGAGGAAAACAAAGTATCCCTGACAAAGAAAGAGCTGTCAAAACTGGCAATAAATACTAATGGTTAATTTTAAGACACTTATTGTAAACAATAAGAATTACAATTCATAGTGGAAGGATAGGTAGTAAACTACTCCACTGAAATGCAGTTTTGACTTGAAAGTAGTAAATGCAAATGTAAAATAAAGAGCTGCTAAAAGTGCATGTCAGAAAGCATTCCCATAACCCAAATCTCCTTAGGTGGTGAAATTGATTTAGTTAGTATAAGACATGGAGATAAGAACCAGCTTCAAAACGTGTCTGAGACACGATGGCATAAATGACTTCCCTGTTTAACTTTTTGAATGCATCCTCTGTTTATAGTGGAATTCACATCCCAGAGTAAAATACCCACGTGCCTTTCTTAGCCAGTGCATGTTTAAGAGCTTTAGCGTGCTGTTCTAAAACAATTTAGCATTCAGAGCAGGGAGCCGTCTCAACATTGCAAATAAGAAATATTGAGTATATGTTAATGATTGCCACTATCTGCATCCATTCAAAGTAATCCACCCTTGAAGATGTGTGCCAATTCTGCTTCCTTGAAGTGTGAAGCAGACAAATCAGCCCAGTAGAAGAGCCTCAACAGGAGGGAACTATCTTGCCCAGACAGAGGCACTTCTGAGCATGTGAAGAGGTGATACTGTATGCATTTGGAAAAGATAAGTTAAAAAATGCAGCTGCTTATGGTGTTTACAAGGCCTTTATAGTTAGCCAAGAGGATCATTGATTTGCAGGTATTTCAATTCCCACTGTAAGCATCTGAGTCTTTATGATCTGGCCGCAGGTTATTTTCAATGCTATTACAGAAAGCACAGCAGAATGAAACTTGGTTTCTCTGTGGGGTATTGTATTAGTCCATCTACTTTAGCAGGAAAAAGACTGACATCTACCAAGTAATTACGCTATCCAAAAGACGCCATTCTCTCTGTCTCTCTTCTTCCTTCTCTGCAGAGTCCTGTATGTGTGCAAGAAACAGAGACTAGAAGGAGAGAAAATTGCTCCAAAATAGCAATGGAACTCCTTTGAAATGCAAACGGAGATTATGGAGAGGTCTTATTAGTGATATATTCTTTTTCTTCAAACTCACAAATTTTGGAAGTTTCTGTTTTCAGAAAATATTTTCATCTGTTAAAGGACAAGAGGACCTTGAACAAAGGGTTTGGTTGGTTACAAGCCTTTCAATTAATACTTTTCGCATACCCTATTAAATTCTATAGGAAGGTGTAAGAAAGAATATTCTGACTGTAACTTTCAGATTGTAAGACTGATAACAGGAATGGCAAGTCATCCTGAGACTGTATCCCCAAGAGGCCACTTGCTTCCTTGTTTCAGTTCCAATGTCCTTTTGTGCCTGATTAGGGCATCCGTTCCTGCTGATCACTGTAAACTAGCTATGTACATTACTACCCTGAGGCAACATTTGAAATGCATATAGAACTATAATCTTTGTCTGCTAGGTGTTTGTGTTTCTATCACAATGCACGGACAAGGCAAAATGGGAGGATTTGTGTTGATTACACCTTAATTCATCTTTCATCTGTGAGCAGAGACCCCTTGTAAAACCTAGAGTAAAGAATATAAACACGAAGGCAAGATGAAAAAAAGAGGTGTTACCAATAAGCACCTGCTGTTGAAATAATTTACCAGCACTTTGAAAAATGTTAGGGATGGAGCTGAAGTTACTCTTAAAATACTTCCTTTGTTTCATCATTTAATTCTTATGCTTCCCTTCAAAAAATCCAGCTGCACAGCCAATACCACAGTCTCTCCCCTCCTCCTAACTTCATTCAAAGGTAAAATTAATGAAATTCAAAAATTCCCCATAAAATTCTGTCCAAGCTGTTAATTGCCAGCAAGGGATCTGAGAAGTGAGATCATAAATGCATACTAAAGGCAAGTATTCACAAAAATTAAAACTCATTGGCAACCATTGTTTCTTGTACCAGAAGTCTCTTTATGGAGGATACAAAGGATAAAAGACCTGCAGCTTTATCTAATTCAAAGTAAATATTCAAAGCATATGTGTGTTAGTTGATACAATGCTCTAATGAACTGATTAGAAGTTATTTAAACTGAAACAAAGCAGCATTTAATGTAAAACTAGGAATGTAGAGTGAGCGTTTAATGTAGGGGTTTTCCCTCACTGGGGAACAAATATTCAAAGCTCGGAGGGGCAGAAAACAACCTGTACATCTGCCTGGAACTGCAGGACACCTGCACTCCCACTGGCGTCCCCTCACCCCCTCACTCAGCCTGACTTAAACCAGAGCCCAGAACCCTTCAGGACAGATGAAGAGCTCAAGGAGCTCCAGAGTAGTAGCAACAGCCCTGAACACTGGCAGCAGGGGGCATTTCAGCACACTCTCAGTCACTTGCTGAAGGCTCTTCTTGAAAAAAAAGGGGGATCCTCAAAGAAAGCCACTGGGAACTGGAGCTGGGAGCAGGCAGCTGTAAGAGCAGGAGAGTGATGGTATTTGGGGCCTTAGACATGTGAATGGGAAGTAATAAAGACCCCTGCAGATCACAGCAGAAAGCAGAGGCCACCACCAGGCATCTGCCCCAAACCCAGCAGCTCTGCAGCTCTGCTTTTGCTCCACCTCTCCATACCTGGCACAGGATGCTTAGCAAGGACCCGAAGGAGACTGAGGCCCACCTGCCCGGGTAGCTGGTGGGAGAGGGCAGCTACATAACCACTGACCTTGTGCAGTTTGACCACCTACACAGCTGCAGTCTTCCCGCCCTGCAACATCCCACAGGGGAAAGTGATGCCAGCCAGGCAAAAGGCTACCCCTCTCCCTTGCACCCTGCTGAGGTCCCCAGCTCTGTGCCAGCTGGCAGAGATACCAAGATCATACAAATAAAGACAGGTCTGCCAGCATTCTTCAGGATGTGTTTAATCAGATTAATCTCTTTAAGGGCCTGCGCAAGTAAAAGGCACCAACAGAGCTGTAAGAGTAGGAAATCCAGTCTGGCCTGGCTCTATTTGTTCCATAAACAGGCAAGAGGAGAACTGTGATCCTTGCAAAGAAGAAAGGCAGGGCATCTCTGGGGGGACTCTACACTGCCAGCCTTACTGATTGGCTCTGCTACAGATTTAGGAGCAAGATTTCAACCTGGCCATGGATTTGCTTTCATCTATGAATGCCCTCTTTAAGTAGTCTCTGGAACACAGCTGCCGGCACTGTGAGCACCTGTTGCTGTTGGCTACACTCTTCCCAGTGCTGCCAGCACAGAGGAACCAGGAGCTGAGAAGTGGAGATTTTGCCACTCTCTACAAAGAAGCAGAGAGCTCCCAGTTGCATGTCTGTGGGTGTGCAGGAATGCCAGGAACTGGCATGACAGTGTACACCAGAGTGACTGAAGAGGAGGCCAGCTCCCTATAAATGCTGTAGGTGTGCTCCTCTCTCTCTGTCCAAGTACTCTGGATATAGATCAGTGGTGCATAAACTTGAACTGTGGAGGATGGTAAATGAGCAGCCTCACAAATTCCAGCACAGGTTCTCTTGTATCTCTTGTATCATCCTTCTCTTGTGTGAAGGGGTGATGCAGAATGCTGTCACCATGGCTTAAGTCAGAGCATTCACCCACATGCACATGGGACCAGGACTGCTCAACCATGCCCTGGCAAAAGTCCTCTTGGAATTATTTTAAAATACTCATTCCAAAAGGTCTTTTAGAAGTTGTTTCCTCAGGGTGCTGTTAGTTGGGTGGAAGATGGCTCAGCAAGTACCCAGTCTGTACTGTAACAGATCCCAGACAAATGCCAAGACCAAGAGCCTGCAGCCACATCTCACTCACTCACCCTGTGTGTTGGCTGTAGAACTGTGTCCCAGACCCCTTTAGCATGCTGCATTCCTTGCTGAGGACCTGACGGAAGACTGAAGCAAAAGAACTGTCCCATTGATGCTGGAAAAGCTCCAGCACTACCAGGGTCATGGCATCCTCATGCTTCCTGTAGAAGTAGGCAACTACTGCCCCACATCACCCCAGAGTCTATGAAGGAGAGGTGGAAGAGGAAGTCACCAAAAGAAAATCTCCCAGCTTCTTCAGCTCTGTGCACATTGCTGTCCCGGGCAGGGAAAACCACAGTCTTAACAGTCTCTTCTGTATCTACAGGACTCCACAGTGCTTGCAGGGCTGGGATTTTCACTTCAGGCAGCATGCAAACTCAAACCAACCCTGAACAACCCTGAAGATTGAAGGAAACTGCTCTCCTACACATGACTGTAACGAGTAGTAACAACCAAGTCAAGCAACTGTGCAGCTGAATTATCGTGGCACCAGCTGAATGTTCTCTCCAAAGTCTGTAGGGCAGTCTGGCTTGAAGAGAAACAAGATGAAAAAATGACAGACAGGGAAGGGGGGCAAGTAATGAGAGTTGTCTTTACTCGAGTTAATTTCCTGGGATGTTGGTTCTGAATACAAAGAAGTTTACTTCACTATGTAAGCATTCATTTCCCTCTAGTAGGACCAGCAGATTCCCCCAGGACTGAGAATGCCTCTGTGCTACCTTTTGACATAACTTATGCTCTGTTTGATAGCAAAGGCTACTTTCACTGGAAGCAAAAACACACCCGGTGATATGAATGCAAACAACACCACCACCTGGAACTGCTACATCTCCGGCAGGACACATAACACAGGGGTAAAGGAGCTAATGGCAGGAACACCAGGGAAAAACCACGGTACTGGCTCAATCTCCTTGGTCCCACAACCTTCAGGGACAGATTTCATGTGAGGGGCATTCTGACAGTGTTTGGAAAGAGAAGCAGCTGAAAACTGGGAGTATATATTTTTCTCTTTCCTCCCCATGTTGGAGGGCACATTGTCCCTTTGTAGGGCATGGGAATGGCACCTCCTCCAGCAGCATGTGGGATTGGTGTCATGGACAGTGGGGCGCTTTCTTCAGGGAATCCAGGAAGATGCGCTCACCTTCCAAGAAATCATGGTCCTGAGAAGAGAGGGATGGAAGGGATGGATATGAGAGAGTGACACAGAAACAGAGGCACTGTCCAGGGTGATGCTCATGACTGAGGGAAGTGTCCCAAACCGTCCCTCATGCAGGGAGCAGTGGGCTGGCACTCGTCCGCGGTACCCTTTGGGGTGCATGGGGGCCCCTCTGAAGCCCATAACCTCATACTCTGAGTGGGACCTACAGACAAAGCCTCCAAGAGCATCTCTGCCTGGGCAAGGGCACAACAGGGAAACAGGGGCTGATAGGAGAAGATGGGAACATCACAAAGCCAGAATTGGGCAGAGCCGGCTTCTCCCACCCAGGGATGGAGTGGGAGAGGGACAACCCCAGACAGCTAAGGATGTTATCCATGAATGTGACACAAGCTGTGAGGAGCCACCCATCCTTGTTTCTGCTGCCACTCCTCTGACTGCCCATGGAACTGCAGCCCTGGCCCAGAGGCTCCAGAGGAGAAAGTTCTTTGTGAAGGAATAGCACCTGTATGCCACAGAGAAAAGCGGTTATACGTACAAGACATTTACATGAAAATCCAGGGAGACTGGACAGTTATTTGGAAGAGAAATGTGGATGAGAAATGAAATACAGAAATATTGGAACATACAAGAGTAAGAATAGCTCAAAGTGGGTAGAGTACTCGTGAGGGGGAATTATATACATGTGCACTTTTTCACTCCTGAAGCAGACACTATTATCAGTGTTAGAAGACAGATATTGGGCTAGTTACTCCCTTTTCTGATTCCGTTTTATGTTCTTACAAGGTAAGAAGGGAGGAAAAAGAAGAGTCCCAATAAATGAAGGAAATTATGCTAAGTATTTTCATCTCCTTAGGTGTGTAGGAGGACAGAGGAACTGAAATGTAGGTGGGAACAAGCACTGTGGTGACAAGCCTTAACAGTGAGGACAAAAAGTTTGAACTTTCCTCCTAAAAGAAACCAGGAACTGGCTTTAAAAGAAGAACTAACTCACTGCGTGTGGCAAGAAAATAATATGCTTTTGACAGCAGCATGTTTGATGCACTGAAAAAGAACAAATTAGGATGCAAAGGAGGATTGCAGCGAGTGTGCTCTATCACACACAAGCGAATAATTTTTCGTAAGAGAATATGTAGACCTTGAGGTGAGCTTCTACTAGTCATGCTTCTTCCTGTTAAGGTTTCTAGACTGTGAAATCCAAGAGGCACTTCTTGTGTTACCTGGGAACACAAAGTTTTTTGCTCTGGCTTCATAATCAAATTAGGTCCCACTATATTTGCTTGTAATACTAGAATTATGACCCATAATCCAGGTGAAATCACACCTGCAGGCTTCTTTCTGATTAAGAGAGTAGGAAATACAGAGAGAAATCTTTTACTGAAAGATTAAGGAATGTAAAATGACCATGATATACTTTGGCTTTGACCTTTCACATTCTTTGATTTGAGAGATTTGTTCATCAAGACTTCCACTACACGAGGAACTAGAAATAATGGGGAGTGCCACTAAGAAAGAGTTGGAGAAAAAATGTAAACAGCCTCTTATTCCATCAGTAGACATCACTGAAGAGAGCCTGACGGCGTTCTCTTTGCACCTTCCTTTCAGGTTCTTTGTTGAGGTTACCCCTGAGCCTGCTGTTTAGCCCCTGAGCTAAACAGTCCCAGCTCTCTCAGCCTTTCCTCACCGGAGGTGTGCTCCAGTCCCTTCACCATCTTGGTTGTCCTTTGTTGGAAGCTTTTCAGTGTGCCTGCACCTCTTGTACTGGGGAAGCCAGCAATGAACACCGTGCTCCAGGCCTGGCCTTGCCAGGGCTGAGTGAAACGGAATGACTCCTCCTCTTGACCTGCTGGCATCTCATCTCCCGGTGCAGCTGAGGAAACTCTTTGCCTACTTTGCAGCAAGGGCATGTGGCTGACTTGTGTTAATTTTGGTGCCCACAAGGGCTCCCAGATTCTTCGCTGCCAAGCTGCTTCCCAGCTGGTGCTGGTGCCTGAGGTTGTACCTCCCTGGGTGCAGGACTTTGCAATTTGATTTAGTGAACTTCATGAGGTTCCTGTCAGCCCTTTCTGCAGCCTGTACAGGTGCCTCTGGATGGCAGCACGACCCTCTGGTGCGTCACTCACTTCTCCCAGTGACTCCAGTTGGACACCTCAACTCTTTTGCCTCTCTTTACCTGAAAACTTACCCTGTTTTTACACAAGAAGATATACTTATTGCTAAAGAAATGATACAATGTGTAATCTGTTCAGTAAGACTAGCAATTCCTTCAGTGGCAGCTGAAACTTGAAACTGAGAAGTAAACTGGAATACTGTTGTCTGAATTTACCATAAGTTGAAAAATTCCTCTAGATCAGATGTTTCTAACCTTTGACATTTTCTTTAATGCAGGAGCAATTTTCCTCTGGATTGACAGCTCCTAGGTCTCATTACATTTGGAGATCATTTGCAGTATCCTGAAAATCCAGCAAATTAGTGTTGCTTGCCAGTCATTTATCAGACTCTACAATATTCAGTGCTGTTGTGTCAGAGTAAGATAAAGCTGAAGACGAGTACTGTCAGCCAGCTCTGAAGTATATAGTGGGAATAAGCTCAAGACTGTTGGCAAAAAAGGCAGTGACATGAAGGTCTTCAGGGAAAATGTGAATAAATATTCAGCTTATCTTCCCAACCCAAAAATTTGTTAAATGTGCATAAGAGAAGCAGTAAAACACTTAAGTCTCCTTCAGTCAAGTGCATGTTGTTCAGCTCTTTTTATTTATGTTTTTCGTCCTATTCAAGCTTACCTATGTGGTTCCATTTATGGTTCTAAGAATAGAGTAATAAATGGTAAAAATAGAAAGTGGATATATGCTATTACTTAATAGATAT
>VZTA01015564.1:26589-52691 GCA_013398855.1 Mohoua ochrocephala | reverse complement strand
CGGTGTACGCGAAGCCGGCCCTGGACCCGGGGGCGCTGGGGGAGCTGGGCCGGGCGGTGCGGCTGGAGCTGAGCCCGGCCGAGAAGCGCCTCCAGGAAGAGAGTATCCGCCGGCACCAGATCAACATCTACCTGAGCGACCGCATCTCGCTGCACCGCCGCCTGCCCGAGCGCTGGAACCCGCTGTGAGTACCGCCGAGGGCAGGTGGGGCCGGGGCAGAGGAGCCTGCCGCTGCTGTGGGTCACAGAGCCGCTCCGCCAAACTGGAGCGTCTGCTGGCAGCGGTCAGCGCGGAGTAGTCGTGTCTCTCTCGAGCACCTCTCGCTCAGGAGCGTGGAGGCTTTTGGAAACTTTCCCATCCCGAATGCTCTTGGATTACAGCGTTCGCTCTCAGAGTTATTAAATCTGCTGGTGACTTTGCCTGGCTGCCGCGCCTACTCAAGGCAGCACAAAGTCGCGTGTTGGTGGTGCGTGTGCAGGTTGTTTTCCGCCGTAGCCCTGGTAGTGTGGTTTCAGTCCTTAAGCAACGGTGCGCTGCCGTGTTTCTCCTGCTGCTGAGCCCCTCCTGCTGCTGCCGTTTTCCTCTGGGTAAGTCACCATGGGCAGCGGCATACTTTTTCAGTCACTCCTAGCTTTACAAATGTTACGCTTCCCAAACTTCAGCTGTGCATTGTATTCAAATGCCTTAAGACACACGCTTTAAAGGAGATTGTTCTATAAGCAGATTTACCAGGAGTGAGCTAGAAATGGTGCTCGCAGGGGTGTGTAATGGTATTCTGAAGTGGGACTGTGCTTGATCCGGGATGCATAGTTGCTGAGGCAAGTTACATTTACAAATTACATTTACAGTTGTGACACCAGTGACCGATAATGGCATAGGCAATTATAAACGAAGGATTAGATAGTGTTTGATGAGGTGGCTCTAGTTTACAGCGCAGCTGTGAAGCCAGCGTGGCGCAACAGGTCTGACTGTTCCGCCCTTACACAAACACTCAGTGTGGCACCGTCTTGGGCTCTCCTGTGAGTGAGTGCCGGCTGCTGAGAGGAACGGGCTGGTCAGTTACAGGTGTGTGCTATCCAGCGCAGGGGATGGGATGGAGCCGTGATTCCTCACAGCCCTCACTTCTGTTACACCTGAGCTTGGCTTCAGCTGGTTTGTTTCGTTGCAACAGGTTTGTACGATACGGTAGCAAAGAGCTGTGGAAAAAGCAGGGCTCTGGCTCTCCCATGCGTTCACTTCACGCTGGTGTGTCCTGCCCAGTGTTTCACCAACTCTAGTTGTAAGTGCTGAATCTAAAACATGAGTCTTACGATGGCTTTCAAAAAGTTGCGGTGCAAATGCAAGGCCTTTTCATCCTAAGTTTAAGCCTGACACTAGGCTTGTTTTGCTTAGTTATTACTCCCCTCTTATAAGCAGTCTGTAGACCATAGGTCAAAAAGGACCATTTTAGTTTCATTTCCATGGGAAGAATTAAGTCATTTCAATGAGTTATTTTGGACTTCAGCCATTTCTCTATGACAGGATGTTAGAAGAAATGGAAGGTCACAATTGTTGAACAGGGGACATTATGGATGCGTGTGGGTGACTATTCTAGAAATGAAAATAATTTGAATAGGTGGATATATTTTGCTACAACAGCAGGCTCTTTTTGATTTGGATATATGGATGCTGAAATGACAAAATATATCCAAACCAAAAGGATCACAAAGCATCAGTGACATAATCTCAGAGATAATTGCCTTCTGAAGCTCAGGCTGTATTGTATTGTACTGTTCTATCTGCTGGCAGGTGCTGCATGCCTTTGTGCACAGTTAAATCTAAAATATGGCAAAAATGTCACAGAGCATCTCTCCAACTCACACAGCAAATTTAAAAAAACTTTCCCAAAGTCAATTTTGCAATGAAGTTGCAAAAGTTCTTCCAAGAAGGAAGATCATGGATAAGAGATTGAAGTTAAAAAAACCCCCAATTTAAAACGTATCACCAAACCCACAGCAACAGAAAATTCATTGCACTTCTTTCCAAGATTAGAGACTATACAGTTTGAAATCTCAAGTCTAGGGAAAAATCTTACTTTTTTTTTTTTTTAATTTTAAGATGGGCAATGCTTGACCATTAATGAACATTTTGGTGATAGGTGAGGTGACAATGATATGAAATAAGTAGTAATGGTAGATGGCAACTAGGCTTCAGCTGTCCACCAAAATGATGCAAAGGCTAAATTTTAGGTGTGATCAGTGAAACAACTTTTGTACCCGAAGACCAGAAGGTGACAAATACACCATTTTTTTAGTGAAGTCCCAGAGGAGAACCAGAGAACTGTGTGCTGTCGAGCCTCGCATCTTTTCCAGGCATGTTATTTACAAACTGTGGTAAGGGAAAGAATTAGTAACAGATGGGTAGGTGTGATCTATTGAGAAAGTCAACGAGGCTTTTGTCAAGGATGACGTGTCTCACAAACCTATTTGAGTTCTTTGAAGGTAGTAATTATATGGATAAAGAAGTTGTTGTTACTTGTTGAGTTCCTTAAACAACTGTGAAATAAGGTGGAAATTCCTTGCATTTATAACTAACTGAGGAGAAGCTGTAAAGCATTTGTTTTGGGCGGGTTTTTTTTGTTTCTGGTTTTTTGTTTGTTTGGTTTGGTTTGGTTTTTGTTTGTTTTAAGGAGTGGAGAGTCACTGATAAAGTCCCACAGAAATCTGTGTTGGACTCAATGCTGTTCAACTTACAGTGACAAATTTACAGGTCTTCAGCCTGAAAGACAGGTGGGCTGCTGGAAGTGTACCTCCTGCAAGGCTGCTGCAATACATGGTTGATGCATGCAAGTGGATAAAACAAATTCTGCCACCTCCCTGTTCCAAAAATCCATTTGCTGTAAAGCATAAGGAAGTCCATCCACTAGAAAATTAAATCAAATATTCGGGAGATATTGACAGTTGCTATGCTTGGAGACTCTATTCTGGGCTATGGGCTTTTGGTCTGTTTCAGCATATTCATGTGTGCGTGGAGGCAAGTCTGGAAATTTTAGATACCAATAAAATGGGAGAATAAAAGAAAGGGAAATAGAGACAACAGTACCACCACCTGGAGGTCCCACTGCTCCTTTTAAAGTTAATGTCCTCCCACACTGATTAATGAACCCACTCTCTGTGTGTGAATTGGTGAAAACATTTGAATCCAATGAAAACTGGAGTTTTGCTAATAAGATAGAAAGTATCAGTAAGCGATTTAATGTGCTATGCAAAATGATTGCACAAGGTGTTGCTGTATCAGAAACTGATGCCAAAAATCTTTTCCTACTGCTGCATGTTGTGCATCATGGACCTGCCATGGGAACAGAAGTGTGGCAGGTATTTGCTAATGTCTATGTCTGGTAATACTGTGCAGGAAGAGAAGGATAGTTTGGCTGAGATTACTCTCTCAAGTAATGTATTGATTGATGATATTTGACTATGAGTCCAGGAAGTTTCAAATTTAGGTCTTTCTCCTAGTAATATATTCCTGACAGTGAAAATATTCAGAAAGTGTTTATTCCTTCTCGTTCCCACCACCATAACTTGCTTTTTGTGACGACTGATCCTGTTTCTATTGACCCACAGACCCAAAGAGCTCAACAACTACTATTGTTTCCTTAAACAGTTTCTGTTTCCTTTAACTGAGCTTGACATCAGCAACTGATAGTGTGTTTCGTCACACAGGAATTCTTTAGTTTTATTGAAAGTACACATATAAACAAATAAACATTGTGTATAAACAATTTATAAAAATGTCCGTTTGGAAGAATCTTGTGGATAAAAATGTAAGTTACGAAATGATGATACAGTTTGTACAAGGCTAGAAGTGAAGTAAGTCATAGGGTCAGAGAAGGATGGAGGTTGGAAAGAAACTTTGGGGTGTCTAGTCTAGCCGTGAAGACTCCAAGGATGGAGATTCAACAGCCTTTGAACACCTCTTTCAAGGCTACATCACTGCCACGGTGATTTCTTTTTCTTTTTTTCCCCTGACCATAATGTTACCTGGATGGCCCAGCTTGTCTTCCCAACATCTACCTTTCATTTCTTGAGTTTGTACTCATAAAGGGAGCAACAACTACAGGAGGTTTAAAACCAGCAAGCGTCCTCTGTCAGACCTTGACTTACTGAGGGCCTTGTTGGGGCTGATGCCCTGTAAATGTGGTTTGATGAGCTCTGGGCCATGGGGTTTGGCTGCTGCTGCTCTGCCTTCCTCCCCCTGCAATAACACATCTGCATCCTGTCCCACGGGGCTTCTCGTTTTGTGCTTGTTTTACAGGACTGTAGGGCTAGGCAGACAACTGATACATTCTCTTAGCCTTTTACAGCTTATTACAACGTGCAAGAAATATATTTTTCTAATTGGGCTCTTTTAGATTAAGGGCTATTTTCAAGCATTGTTCCTGATTTTAGACATTCTACCTTTTTTAAAGTTTTTTTCCTTTCTATCTTAGTCACAGTAGGGAGGCATTGCTTGCTTATTTTGGGGATGGTTTCTGTCAAATCACACAAAGTGCCTTTTGGCTGACTCTTGGTACAAAAGGAACAAGTCAGGAATAGGCACTTTTGTGCTGACTCAGCATTTCATGTTGTCTCTTTCATGCTAGAAGCCTGATTCAGCCCTTGGGGCTCATTTTACTTGTGATCACAAGGAAATGGATTTTTAATTCTTTCCTGTCTTTCCTATGTAGCCACAAAAGCCCCCAAAATATTGAGTGTGGTCTGCATAATATTTTAAAGCGTAAATAAAAGTTTTAGAGGTTTATTCTTCAATTCTAAGTAATTTTCTGTGTTTTGGAGAGAGAGATTCTTTACATAAATGTTTTGTATATGTATGGTTTTATGTATATGTTTAAATATCTGTGTATATCTTTAAGTATCTTTGTATAGATAGCTAGATATACACAAATGCTTCAATTCCTCTGTCACCATCATTTATGCCTATAATATTATTTATTTTAGGAGAATATTATGTTTGACTTTAGCAAAACAATCTTGTGCTAAGGTTTTTCTGCCTTTCAAAACTGTTTTTCCTGTTTGTTCCCATATTTGAATTTGATTCTCTCAGAGTCTCACTTTCTTCTATGGTTTGTTTTGTTTTCTGGGCTGTAAATACTAAATTATACCAGGATGTTCATTTGATAGTATCTGCTAGCACGTTCCCAGAACAAGCTTTGATACTAGGTTTGGTTCCTTGTCTGCTCAAAAAAATCCCAGCTACTCCTGCCAGGAGTTTCAAACTGACTCTGTTCCTGGAAAAGGCGCAGCAGCGGAGTGATTCCTCCTCAGCCCACAGTGACTGTCTGACTTCACCTGGGAGCTTCTCTTCCATCTCTTACCTGAAGGCAAAACTGCAGTGATTTTTTTTTTTCTTTTTTTCTTGCAGCACTTACAGGAAATAGAACTCTTTGAAGAGGCAAGCTGCAGCAGCTTGACCTTTCTGGCACATCCCTTCCCTCTAAACCTGCACCTGATGGTGCATCTTACGCCCAGAGCTGGCTTTGGCAGGGGCATTCCCATGCTGTGCATCTGATCAGGAGACACAGCACACTGCTTCTTGCTAGCAAAGGCTTTGCATTAAACACTTAAATGTGTTTTTGGTCTAGCAGTTTTGTAACACTGGGATCGCTTGTTTGGTGTTGGGATTTTTTGGGTTGATTTCTGAGCTTTTCTGAAATAGGTTAATTGGCTACTAGTAACTATATTAATCATAGTACCTTTAAGTCATTACTTTAGTGTTAGTTGGCAGGATTTCTTGTTTATATAAACAGGCTTTACACCTTCAAAGCAGTGTTTCTCTAGGACACTTCATTCTTTCCTCATACAGTAAGTGGAGTAAAAATAATTCTTCACTATGGTTGTTTTCTTGTTTGTTTTTAATAGGAAGGCTTGCATTTTATAGCAGTACAAAATGAAGCAATGCTTCCACTGTTGCTTTGATATTTAGCATATTTTGCTATTTTTGTTTCCTGTCTTCTGTAAAAATGTGTCACATTTCTTTGTCATTATGCTTTTAGCAGTCCCTAGCAAATATTTTCCAGAAGAGCTCACATGATTATTTTTTATTAATTTTTCTTTCCAGCTTCTGGCTCCTCAGCTTCCTTTGACATCTAGATTAGTGCTTGGTTTTGGCTGATTTAATTTTAAAATTGACAAAGTTACCAGATCTGTGATTGATAGTAAGCAAAAATTGTTTTTTTTTTTCTTATTCAAACACTGCTTTTACTGTAAACAATTGTCTATAAGGATCAGGTGCATCCACACCTTACTTACAGTGATGGATGCAATAGCTTCTTTCAGTTACTGCTTTGCAAAATATTTTTTCTTGTCCTGGATCAAATTACTCACACTAAAGTAAGTTTTTTGAATGTAGATGTAGGAAATAGTATATCTCTGTGCAGAGGTTAAGTGTATCTCACTATGTCGGAAGACAATTGAAAACATTTTAGCAAAATGTAACCACTGTTTCAACTCAGCAAAATAAATAAAAATCAAGTGGGTTTTCCCATTGTCGCTTGCAGAATTTCCTTCTCAGCTGCACATCCAGAATCCGGGTCAGGTAGGAACTTCTGTAGCCTTTCTCTAACAATTTGGAATTAGGAGGCTCTGTGGATTTCCTAAATTTGTGGATTTTAAGATACAGATTTAGTCAATTCTCATACTTGGTCTTTCTAGACATTTTTTTCTTAATGTATTTTTAGTCTGTCTTAAACAGATCTGCTTTCTGTGCTTGCCTCCCCCCTGCCCCCCCCCCTTAACAAATATTTTCTTCTGTTTCAGACTTACTGTCTTTCTTCCTTGCTTCTCACAATGTTTGTATACGAGGCAGCACAGCCCTTTAATATCTGAAATCTTAAGACAGCTTTTGGCCCTCTGTCTTGTCAAGACCTTCTTGTCATTGGGAGAATCATTCTATAGAACATTAAATAAACTGTTTCAAAATCTAGCCAGCTTCTCTTTCCAGAGACTTGATCATACCCCAGCGTTGTAGACTGTACAGGGGTACTCTCTCTAATATGGTTTGTTTCAGCAGATATAATTTAGGGAGCTTTTAGCCAGCCTGCTGGGCTGGGACAGGAGGTGGGGAAGTGTAAGCCAGCATGCTAAACTCACCTGCTAAAGTCTTCCAGCCTTGCCCTGTACAATCCTGCCATTATGGCAGTTATCAGCAACTTGCTGCTATCTGCTTTGCTAATCACACCAAGACACACCTTGTGTAAGCATCAATGCCTTTTGCTGCAATAGGTGAACACACGTGGCCTGTGTAGGTGTGTAAAACCAGGTGGAGCCTCTCCATGCTCAGATAAAACTTTTTTTTCCTTTTTCTTTTTTTTTTTTTTTTTTTTTTTTTAAAGGAGAAAGTCCCTGAACTGACAGCTGGTTCAAGGTAGTCTTATGTGAGAAAATAAATTTGGCATGATAAGTTGGGTAGTGTTTGGAGGCGATAGGAGTAATGTGGTTTATCATATCCTTTAATTCCACTGGAAATGTTGCACTTCTGTATACCAGGCTTTGAGTGGTGCTGCTTTTGGCTCATGTGCTGGATTTTATCTGTAGGCTGCTCTCCCCCAGAGAGGGGTGAGGAGTGGCTGTTCAACTACATGTTCAGCCCGGAGTAAGGGAAATGGACTTGTTAACTGTGTGGGGTGGCTTAGAAACCAGTGCTGCCACCTGTGTCATGCTGCAGGGCTTGATGCTTGTGGAGGGATGTGCAGAACCCCAAGCTGCTGCTTGGGCAAAAGTAGAAAATGGGGTAGAAGATCCCAGTACATCTGTGTCCCCTGCTGTGGCTTTGGGAAGGTGGGAGAAGGAGGTGTTTTCTCTTGGGTGAAGATGCCTGGCAGATTCCAAAGCCCACATTGCTGCCTCTGCAGTTTATGGAGTGGGAATGAAGATGGTGAAACTAGATTGAGATGCCCATGGATGCTGCCATTCATCCCCATCAACCTTATTTACTTACAGCCAAAAAATGCCACTTTTGAGCACACCTCTTACTGAAAGAGCAATTTAAGTCGGTGTTTTAACTGTTCAAATTAGGAGGAGGAAAGGAGGTTGTGTGGTGAGTCAGCATGTCTATGGCCCATCATAACAAGCCCAGCTAACCTGGTTGCTAGCCCACCATGTGAAAGCTAGCCTGCAGTAGAGCCCTGGCAGTGTTTTCCAGATGACACTGTGGTGGGGCGTATGTGTCACATACTGCAGTCGCATAAATCAAGTTAAATCAGCTCCAGCAGTGGCACGTGCTGTTTTGCACTTCTCAAGAGAAGCTACGCAATCTTGAACTTGCCTCGGGCATTCACATTGAAACCTCAAAACCAAGACTTATACAGTATACCTTCAGAAAGCATTAATTTATGAGCAGTTTATGTTCTTAACAAATCTTTGAAAACTCACAGAACGCTTCATTTTTTTATCTTAAAATACGAGTAACTGCGCATACAGAAGATCAAATTTGGAGATTAAAAGCCTATTTTCCCTTTCTGTATCGTTGTCACAGTTGTGGTGAAACTCTTAAGTAAGAGCATGTCAGCAACCATTCCTAATTAACTCATGGCAGTGTGCCCAGTGTGCACACATTCATGCTCTCTCTCCCTGTGTATAGATACACATCTCTTAGAGAAACAGCTCCTTACAAAGAAATAAATTGAGTGATTACATTAATTGACACAAATGTTCTTGAAAACAGCCCATTTAATTTTGTTTAGGCATTTCCTGAGTGGTGTCTCCTTAGTTTCTAATAAATAACCTATTGTAAAACTTGCTAAAAGAAGACTGTGTAGTGTAGTAGATTCCAAGGTTAATTTATTAAACTTGTCTGCTGTATACTCTCGGTTAGACTGGGACTTAAAAATGCAGTGTAAAAAAGGCAAAACCAAAACCCCACAGGAATCTGGATGTATGATGATATGGTTTTACATGTTTGGCTTCGTTTGTATTTTGTGGGCTTAGATATCTGAGCAGAAGCTGTAGTGAAAGGTGGTACATAGTGAACGTAGTTTTGTGTTCAGGTACATACCAGCAGTATTTCCTCTTTCTTCTCATCTAGAGATTTAAAGATTTATGGATGAACACATTTAGAATTCTAAAATGTAGATGTTGTCTTAGTGTAAATTGATAAGAAATGCCAGAAGACAAAGGTTTTGTTTGTTTTATGCCTGTTTTACGCCGCAGTGATCAAGCAGGAGGGTCCCTGGAACACCCACCCAGTGTGGCAGAAAGTGCCTGAGGGAAATGAAGGATTATGCAGAAGCAGGCGGCTGCTGGAGCATTGTAGTGTCTCAGTTTGCTCCTTGGAAGGTGGTTGAAGCAGTCTGGGCCATGTTTTCCCTGGGTGTCACTCTACTGTGCACAAGGCTTCTACTTGTGCATTTTCTAGTGAATCTGCCGAGAGCAGGAGTGACCGGAGGGCAGAGACTGAGCAGATGTCACTCCTTTGCATTGCCATACCTGTTGTGGTTATTATTCATTATATACCAGTGTTTGTCATTGAAATCTGGGTCCTATTTTAAACTTTATGCATTTATTTTGTTGACTCTAGAAAAGCCTCTTGGATGTGTTAGCAACAGGTTTTTCCTCAGTGACTGATCCTGGTATCTGATAACTGTTTCCAAAATCAGGTTGACTAGAGATATGGGTATTTCTCTGAAGAAAATGAACCCACTCCTTCACACACTTTTAATTTAAGTAGTTGTTTATTTTAAAATATATATAATTATTACAAAATAGTAAAGTTAGTAAAGATTGAATAAGATCATGAGAGTAGTGAAAGAATACATTGGACTTAAAATGTGTCTGCATTTATTGTCCATGCTTGGAAATGTCACGCTTACAGGCAGCTAATTTCCTCATGTGTGCTATGTTTTTACGAACCATTTGGTAGTTATGATGACTAGGTTCAAAGTGATGTATCACAGCCAGTGGTAGGGACTACAGGTAGTTTCCTATAGTCATTTAACTTTACTCGTAGAAAAGTTAAGCAACTGTTCCGTAGTCAAACCTCTATAGACAAGATGGAGGCGGGGACCCACCGAGGTCTCTTGGGCTGTGCTGGATCAATGTCTTAAGGAGGGTGAGGTGAGTTGCCTTCTGGATCTGTCTTTATGGATCTGCAGAGTCCAGACAATCAGCTCAAAGGTGACACATAGTTTTTAGGATGAATAATGTGAGAAGCAATTAATCCTGCGGTAACATGATCCTCTCTGTTGGAAAGGAAGGTATTACAGGTTTGAGGGTGGCACTAAAGAGCACCCTAGTCAGAAGCTGAAAGCAGGTTGCAGTATAGTATGTATAAATATACATTCCCAGGATCTGCTAAAACATATTTTAGCACTGCTGTCACCGGTTGCTGTCATTTTAATGACATACCATAATTGATATGCATTTGTTTTTCTGAATAATCCGAAGTAGGAGTGAAATGATTCACTTGTAAAGTAGGAGCTGGGATACTCGGCTGACACATGGAGAATAAAATTACATCTTGGAGTTTGCAAATGTGAATACAGAAGATGGTCTGCTGAGGTGCTTCTGTGGTAAACAGGAGCTGAGAAATGGAAAAGATGAGTTATGACCGCTAGGCTTCAAATCAGGTGTCATGCTCGTAGTGGGTTTTTTGAAGCTTTTCTATCTTGTGAAGTGATAATGTTTAGTGTCCATATGCCTGCCACTTAATTGTTATTCAGCAACACTTCCAAGCATTTCCATTTCAGGGATTCTTTTTTTTTTTTTTAAGATTTTCTTATGCTATAACTTTTCCAGGGTTTAAATGCTTTGGGTTTGTAATCTCAGGAATGGGATTAATTTTTCAGGTTTAGCAAAACTCTTTCATTACAGGGAGATAAGGAAAAGTGTGCTTCACTTTAGCAACACTATTTGAGACTGGTAACAGTTGAGACCTTCTAGCAATTTAGCAAGAAATATATGATTTGGAAATAATTTCTGAGATAATCATGCAAATCTGCACAAAAGTTGAATAACAGGGGTTTTTTCCTGATTTTTTTTTTTTTGTTGTTTTTTAATAAGGTTGTTGGGGCACCACTCAGGTCAGGGTGGCTGTGCTGTCCAGCTGCCTGCCCTGCTACCATGGTGGGTCACTTCTCTGCACTCCCGTGCTGCCTTCCGCTATGGAGCTGGTAAATTAAACCCATTTTTTAGTGTTGGCCTCTTTCTTGACTTCAGAAACCTAAGAAATGTGTGCTCTGGTATGTCCTGCAGTAGGCTGACCTTTTCCTGAAGCATGGGGTATGCTCAAGGAAGGAGGCAGCAATGCACAGTGAATCACAAACAGTGTGGGGATTGCCTTACTCTGTGCCAAATTATGTTTCCTTTCTCCAGCATGTAATTTTCAGGCAAATCCATTGAATTCTTTAATCTATAATTAGACTTATAAGCTTCTTTAGACCTTTTGGATTTCCTTTTTTAAAATAATGGAATATGGCATTATTATTCCATGAATCTTCCTGACATATATTTCAAAGAATGCTTTCCTGGTGGGTTGATTTTTTTTTTTTTTTAAAATTTATATCTTCCTTCAGTTTTCTAAAATGGATATGTAGAGATCCTATTTCCATCAAGAAATGAACTCAGAATTACCTGGTACAAGTGACTGATATATATCTGGAGATTTCTTTTTCCTGGCAGTATTGAGCAGAAATGTTTTTCAGTGGGCCAAAGTAAATATGTATTTCTAAAATTGGATTAATACAATAGGTTTTTCTGCGTTAAAAATAAAAAAGTTAATTAAAATGTCACTCCTCGCTCCTTTTCATTTTTTATGTGTCAATACACGAATGTCTGGCTAAACAAATCAAGTCTGTCACCAGGTGTTGGTGTGAGACAGTTCCCTCTGTGAAGACCCCTCAGGACAAGTTACAGCCTGGAGGGACAGGCGTTTTTGTGCTTCACTAGATGAGTGTGTGTGTATGTGTACCTCCCTATGTATGTATGTCTGTATGCATGGGTGCTGTTGCACGGCGTTCCTTTCGTGTTTGAGAAGCAGCCTTCTGGGTGCCTCCTTTGCCCAAGTGTCATTTGTCCTTGTTCCTTCCTCATCTTCACGTGTTGATTACAGAGGTACTCTACAGACTTTTTCTTTTCCTCATAAGAATTTTAATTCTAGGTATAATCAGATTCAGATTTTTTTTTTCTTTCTGTACAACAGATCTTAATAGGTACTGCCTAATCTTTAAAGAAACCTGTAAGCTTTTTTTAGTTGCAGACGCAGCAGCCTTAAATAATTTGTAAAAATATTCTCAATGAGCTATAGGTAAGCAGTTTGCTTTTAATGTCCTTTTCTTAGTGTTTTGGGGAATTTTTGTGCCCCTAAATTGACCTAAGGGATTTCTCTGTTGCATTTTCTACTGATCAGTTTTAGATTTCCCTTTTCAGCTCCCCATAGCATATGTTTTGGAGGACTCCTTGCTGTTCTGTTTTGGTAGGAGGGATGTCCTACCTGCTTTGGTGTCTTGTGACTGAGCGGTGTACAGAAGTTGAAGTCTGTCCTCCTGCCCCTTACAAGCCTCGGTGGCTCCAGGCAATAAAAACTGCTAATATGGAATGCTCTAAGCAAAGAGGAGAAATTGTAATAAATGCCATCATTATTTTAAAAGTCTTCTAGACCAGGGGATTCTTTTAAGAATTTACACATTTGGCTCAGCTATAAGTTTCTTGGCATCCTTATGTTCATTTAGGGAAGTTCATGTATGTATTTATAGGAAATACATTCTGGAGCTTAATCCAAAGGTTTGCAAACTTTCTGGCTCTCCGTAGAGCCAAACCCATGCATTTCTATATCTGTTTCAGGTTTTTGTGGATTTTACTATTAGATTTTGCCAGTTGTGTGGTCTCTCCAAATTCTGCTTCAGTGTTATGTTTTTACTGTCTAGCAGTTGTTCTATTTTCCAAAGCACAAGTTATCAGTAGTTCATGTTACTGGTTTTACTGCACTTAGGTTTTACATTTCTTTTATTTTTTTTCTTTAATCTGACGCACATTTTGGCCATTGCTTGTTCTTCTATTTGAAATTGTGCAAAGACAGCTACTGCAGCTACACCAGCCCAGAATACCTCCTATTATTTTTATTTTTAGACATTTTGGTAGCTTTCAGAATTTTATTCATAATGCTTCTGTGGAAATGGAAGCTCTGGAAGAGCAACTTCCTAATGTGTTCTCATACAATCTTGCACACACATGCAGTTCTTTTAAGATCCTTTCTGTGTTCTTGCTTGAAGTTAGGAACTAGCATACAAATGGATTTGAGAATTGTTTCCTGAAAATGAATAAATGCTTTTGCACTTGTACTGAATGTCATCCCCCCCTTTACAGATGCAGAGAGAAGAAATATGACTATTATAGCCTGCCAAAAACCTCTGTTGTGATAGCTTTTTATAACGAGGCTTGGTCAACGCTTCTGCGAACTGTTCACAGTGTTCTTGAGACATCTCCGGATATACTTTTGGAAGAAATTATCCTTGTAGATGATTACAGTGACAAAGGTAGGAAGAATAAGTTTAAATAATATTGACTGTTGATGGGCATTTTTGGTCAGCCATTCATAGGAGAAGAAGTTATGCAATTCAGGTCACATATCAGAAAACTGTATAACAAAGGCATCTCACTGGAAAATAGTTTTTCTTGTAGTGTGCCAGTGAAAAATTTGGCTTCTGGACCAAATTGAGTTTAGACCGGGGAAGCACATTTGCTGTGTTGTAACATGAGTGCTTGCATGTATAGATAACTACAGTCTGATCAGAGCAGTTCAGATTTCCTGAATTGAGCAAGTTTCGATTGCACCAACGCTCCCCTGGTGTCTCATATAATGACAGTGACCTAGTTCTTTGGTCTTGTTTGAATAATGGGACATAAAGGCAATGCTGCCATTTTCCACCACACATGAATTGTGTTAAGGATAAAACTTTTATACAGAAAGTTTTAAGTAACATTTGAGAAACATTTATCAATCTGGAAATGAATTAGAGAGGCAAATGTGAAGCGTTCAGTTTCTTAAAAGTAACTGTGATTTGTGTCCATCCAAGTGCTGTGCTTTTGTCGTGTCCTTTCTAAACATGTATAGCAGAATCGGAGTTCAAAATGCCAGAATCTTTAGGGCACTACTATGAGTAATGTGCTACTGAGGAAAGAGCTTCCTATAGCATGGCATAATATATCCTGAAATGATTTGTTTATTCCCTCTTTTTTTTTTGTTTGTTACAGAACATTTAAAGGAGACTTTGGAAAATTATGTGGCTGGCCTACGCAAGGTGCGTCTTATCCGCGCAAATAAGCGAGAGGGGCTGGTCCGAGCCCGGCTGCTGGGGGCGTCTGTGGCGAAAGGAGACATCCTAACCTTCCTGGACTGCCACTGTGAATGTCACGAGGGCTGGCTGGAGCCGCTGCTGTCAAGGTGAGCTTTTGCTCTGGGCTGCTTTTCTCTCCCACTGGAGAAGAACGGGCGAGACAGTTTGGCCCGCTTTTGCTGTGAAAAAATGACTCATGGTTTACCAAAGGTTACTGCAGTCTGGTCCCTGAGGCGCTGCGAGTGTTTTTCTCCTGGCTGTAGGGAAGCAAATGGAAGTGTGAAAGATCAGGACACAGTGGGGTTTTTTCTTTTTTTTTTTTTTTCTCCTGAGGACCAAACTGCTCTTTTTTTTTCAGACAATGGAAAGTTTTGATTTTCAGGAAGATGAGTCCATGCCCCCAGCTTTGAAATTACCTTGGTAAAGGAGGCTACTTCTGTCAGCCTGAGTGGTGGATGAGCAGAAGGTCAGGAAAGATGTGTGCCTCTGCAAGGCAGCGTTTACATAAGCAGATTGGAATACGAGTCAATAAACTCCATGTTCTTAGTCCTAAGCAAATCCACCTTTCCAGACTGCTTCTGATATAAACCAGTGTAGGATAGGGAGGAGTTAATGTTATTATTGACTCTTGCTTGGAAACCATCTGTCCTGGGACACTGTGCTTTATTTCTGTGTAGTCTCTTGTCTATACTGCAGCTCTGTCAGGCTGTTCAGAAAACTTCTGTTAATTAAAAGCAAGCAAACAAACAACAAAAACCCAAGGAACCTTCCCAAAACTCTAACAAAAACCCTCTAGAAACTGGAATACTAGCCCTCTGTTACAGCTGAGAATATTTATTATATTCTTGAAGCCTCACCCATGTGTAGCCAGCAGCCATACACGCACAATTCCTGCTATGGGTTCAGCCACTGGTACCTCACCACAGCACCTGCTGCTCCTGCATCATGTCATGGGGCTTTTGATAACAGCTCATGTCTTTACCCCCTTGGATGCCATTAGCAGATACTGATAGATACAGGACCTGAATCAGACCTCCTAAATATTGTATATAGAAAACCAGCTCTCTTTAAAGCATAATTAAAAGAAAAAAAAATCTTTCCTCAAGGCCAGTGGTTTGATTTTGGATCCTGTTAAGATTCCCACCAGGTACTGTAGACTGCGGAAAAGGACCAGAAAAAACAGCCCTATACAAACTGGAGAGAGACTTCCAAAAGCACACAGTGTCTTTATGTGTGCAAGTCTTCCTGATTCCGGTGGGACTTGTGTTCTCAAATTCCCCATGTCTCTTTGAAATTTCAACTAGAATGCAATTTCAGTTTTTGGTTTTCTTAAAATTGTCATACTTACCTTGTTTCTAAATTTCACACTGAGTGTATTCCAGGTAACTATGATAGCGTGAAGAAAGGAAAAGGGATAAACATCAAACCATAAGTGTGGGCCTACCAACTGTCCCCTAAAGAAAGTGTATGACTGGGGAGACGATTCTGTGATTTCGTCACTTCTTTAGCGCACCACAAGATGGCAATCTTGAGGAAGGATTGGGATTTTTTTAAACCTGACAATAATCACCTGTAAAAAGTTAGCCCTCTCTTGGAATTCCTGCCGTTCTTGCTGCGGATGCAGACGTACATCTCTAAGGGGGTTTTTCTGCAGCATATATGACTCAAATGTATGGCAGCAGTACAACAGTGTTAGCATTTTGCAGTGCAAGCATAGCTGTATTTGTAAGCTGCCTGTACCATCTAGTTAATTCTTAACTTACAGAAAAGGTGATGGCTTTTCACTTACTTCCTTCCTTTCATAATTGAAATCATATGCCAGCTACCTAATTTTTACTTATTTTCCTACTTGTTACAGGAGGAGCAAAATATTTTCACATTTTATTGTGGTTTTTTTCCTCTGCATGTGTGTGCATCATTTTCATTGCTTTGTACAATGAGGATTTGTACAAAGTTTTATGCAAGTGAGGCAGGAGATAACAATATTTGTATAAGCCCTTTTGTGTGCTCTACCAAACAAGATCTCAATGGGAGATCATAAAGAAGAAAACAGCTGTTTCACGTATTCCCTCCAGCAACAAGAAACCATTTCACACTTAAGGCAGTCTTTCTCAGCTCAGGCAATACTTCTTTGGAACTGCTGCTGTTCTCTGCTGCATTTAACAGTCACAATCTACTCTAATTTCAGAGTATGAGCCCTTGGTCAGCCTACAGGTTTTAAGCTTAATAATCCCATGAGGAACGAGCTCCCTTTGAATGACAGATGCACTGCATTTTTTACTTGTTTGACAGTATAATGTGTTCAGTTTTCCTTCACCTCTGAAATATGTAAATAGAAGATGCAGGGCTGAAGTGCATACCTGCATCTTGAAGTCAAACAAGTTACTTCATTTCACCGAACTATCAGGGGGTGTCTAACACTAGAACAGGGAAGATGATAAACAGTGATTTAGAAGAAAGACCTTGGCTTGAGCTTGTGTGCTTGATGTTGCTCCTAGTACTGAGGGAGGCTGTTCTAGAAGGCGAGGAGAAGGCTAAGAATCCCACTGCCTTTTGTAATGACAAATCCTTTTGGGAAGGAATCCCGAAAACCCTTCATGGTGTTGAGAAATGGGAAGAAGGAGTTTATCTCCTTGTAGAAGTAGACCTGCAAGAAATGTCATTAGCTTTTATGTATTCTTAGTATGATAAAGATCTTGACTATCTTTAGATCACCCTTGGTGATAGGAATGTCATTCTGCAGTGCTATCTTGTTTCTCCTTTTCATGTCCTATGTTGCCAGGGTTTCTGGAAGCCTCCTTCGGGTATGTTTCATTATTGGAGGTCTAATTCCCATATTGCAGGTTTGTTTTTTTTCTAAGCTCGGGGCTTCTTTTTGAGTTACTGTTATAGTACTCAGTACAACACTTGTAGATGATCACAGTTTCAAGAACAGCCACGACTTCAAGGGCCAAGAGGCTGGCTAGTTTATTATTTATTGTTGCAGAACTATGCAATCAAGTTGCTCTCTTAAAAACAGTTACCTGTACAAAATAAAATAGACAGTTTTTGTTGATAAAGTGGTGCTGGCTGTGGCAGCCAAGCCAGATGCTGAATGTGTTATCTCAAGCCATCTGGCATACCTTTCTTTCACCGTCCAGGAAGGCTGATGACTACCACGTGCCTACAGCAGAGTCCATGCTGATATTTCCTCCTGATGATCCCCAGTAGGAAAATGAGGGTTATTCTTGTATTTCTTGTGTCATCATTTCCTTGTATTGCAGCATGAATTGAAAAGGAGCAAAACTTCATGTTTGGTATCTGTAAGCATTCTTTGTTCTTGTCAATTCTAGTTTTTTTGTTTTTAGAGACGTTTCTAATGGAAGTCACCCTTTTGTTTTGAAAACATACCAGGATTGCTGAAGAAGAAACAGCTGTTGTCTGCCCTGTTATTGATGTTATTGACTGGAATACATTTGAATACTTGGGAAATGCTGGTGAGCCACAGATTGGTGGATTTGATTGGAGGCTGGTCTTTACTTGGCATAGTACCCCTGAAAGAGAACAAAAACGGAGGAAGTCCAAGACCGACGTGATCAGGTTAATTTTTATGCATCCTATGAAACTATGAATGTGGTTTTGATTTCACCTGAAAATGCCAGGTACTGAAAGATATTCAGGAAATGAACATATTACTAAAAATTATGTATTTTGTTTAGTTCCCCATTTTTTCCACAATAGCTCTTGCTTACCATGCTCCTGGAAAAAATATTGCTGTAAAAGCTGAAATTCCTGTGTCATCTTCCATATGGAAAACTTATTGCAAAGTAGTCTCTTGACTCCTCTGCACAAACTCTCACAGATGCTTATCAGCACATGGAAAGAGTGTAATTGATTAACTAATAATAGAGGATGTCCTCTGTGCAAAGCAAAGAGCTCCGTGTTATAAAAAATGTATCATGGGCAACGATGAAAAGGGAAAAAAATCACTAACCAGTAAGAAGGTGAAAGTAGTTTTGAAGATTTTTTTTTTCAGTGCTGTAATGATAGTTGTAGTTCACTGTGCTGTTTTCAAAGGTGAAGCACTTTGCCAGTTCTTTACTGGGGTGAAACAATACATCTCTATCCACCATGGTTTCTGTGAAGGGCTAACTCGCAGAGCTCAGGCCGATGTCTTCATTATGGGTTTTAGTTTTGTTTTATTTTAAGACAAGATGCCATCAATTGGTATTATTTGTCACTCGATGTTATATTTTTAGGAGAGATGAGATAATAGAACAAACAAGGCATCTGGAAAATGAGAATGGTAGACAAGATCCTGATAGCTGAGGATCTGCCATGTTTAACCTATCCCCATCTGCTATGGAAGTCGCTGTATTTCAGCAGTTTATTGTAGTAAATTAACCTGTTTGGCATTTTTAATGCTGTGATTTTGTTAGTACTTTTATCTGTTATAGTATAGACCACAAAAAATATGTGATTATTAATTTTTCTCAGTCTTTTCTAGGTTGCTTATCATGAAAATAATACCCAGTATTTCACAAATATTAATGAACTTTTCCTCAACTGAGTGAACTTTCTTTTAAATGGGAAAAGTGAGGCAGTAATTTAGTCTTTCTCAGTATGTATTAGTCCACATCCTCCTTAAAAAAAAATTCCAAACAGAGTAAATATTTTTAGAACATTTAGTTCAAATATGGTGCTTTTTTTTCTTCATGATAAGAAGAATTGTCTTTGACATGCCAAGAAGAAAATGATGAGGGATAAAGTTTCATGGTAGCCTGAGGACTGTGAGCTCGACAAGTGTCTGGAGAAAGCAGCAGTGCTGGGAGTGGTGTCACCAACAGCTGGGTTTGGAAAGATGAGATCTGGAGGGAAACAGAAGGACTCTGCTGGTTATGGAGTTTGTTATTTTTCCTTCTGTCTTGTCTCATCTCATTCCATTCTTTGAGACAACATATGACAATGTGAGACAGTGTTGCTTCAAAAAGATAGCTGGTAAAATTAGTTTTGACAGAATAAGAGTAATTGATCACTGCGTCTCGTATTTGTTTATCTTTACCTCAACAGCAATTTAGTAAAATTCGCAAAACGTCAGCTGAACTTAGTTCTAATCAGCGTTATATACTTAGCACTTTAGAGAGAGTCATCCTAAGACTGTAAACAATTAGCAACAATATTGAACAAATAAAAATTTATGCATGTGTTCACACTCTGCCCTACTAAAAGTACATCCCTTAAGTGCACTGTCACCCTGGGCCTTGTGATCTTCAATGAGGACCCAGTCATGACTCCTGATTTTTTTTTTTTTTTTTCCCCCAAACTTAGTAAAAAATTTAAGAACATACAGAGGGGTAGATTTTCTTAGAAAGAAAACACATCTCTTTAGAGGCTATATTTACGTCATAATTGATGTCTGAGAGCTTTTTCAATTGATATTAGTGGGATCAAGAATGTTGGTTTTAATTAATAAAGCACAAGTATTTCTTTAGTTATTACCTAAGTAAAATAGATAAGGATACAGCACTTAGAATTTCGGAGCTGACTAATACAGTTCTTGCCACAAGGAAGCCAATGTTCTGTTATGTGAAGAGGCTCTTCATTTACACACAAAGACACTGCAACAGGAAAAATTTATTTTAACACAATATTTTTACATTCTGTTTCAGATACAGTTTATGTATTGTTTCAGATACAGTTTTTTTATTAAAAAATTAAAATTTAATTCAAATGGCCTCATAATAATTGATACATTTCTGACTGTTGCTTTGTATCCAGAAAAGACTGAGAAAATAGAAAATAAAAATTGATTGTATTTTTTTATCTGTTGCATCGGTTTAATATTTTTTCTTTTTACTCAATTCAGAGTTACTATTCTCTTTTATAGGTCTCCAACCATGGCAGGTGGATTATTTTCTGTGAGCAAGAAATATTTTGATTATCTCGGTTCATATGACACGGGAATGGAAGTCTGGGGAGGAGAAAACCTTGAATTCTCATTTAGGGTAGGTGGCTTAAATTGAAAGTTTCTTTTCCTCAGAATACAAGAAGTTGCTATTTCTTTCTTCATGCCCTTTTACTTAATGAGGTAGCTGTAATGTAAGCAAATGTTAAGAAGGGAGTATTTTGAAAGGTGTTTATATGAATCTTGTTCTTACACTTCAGGATAGCTGTGTTTTTCTTCCAAACAGCCATTTTAAAGCAATTTTAAAAAACATTTCTTTGTTTTGAGCTCTAGTATAAAATGTAAAAAGGGGTGTGATATTAGTGGGTGAAGTTTACATCCCGCAGCTTGAAGGAGGTGATTGGGAAGATGTGTAGTGCTTTGATGTGACTCAGAGTTCTTGCTGTGGTTGATGGAGTGAGCAGTTCCCAGTGGGGCAGGAGAAGGCAGCCCCTGTACTAATTTTAAGGCTTTGTTCTGTTTCACCTGAGAAAAAGTTTGTATAAAGGTTATAAAAGGTGGGAGGGAAGATCTCCAGTAACTGTAGAGCTGTACCCCACAGGAGGCCTGACCAAGTGCTCAGGTGTGAGGCAGATAGCTGTAATGAAAAGGATTTACAGTGGGAAAAGAGAGGAGACATGAGACAGTCCAGACTGGTTATCAAAGCGGTGTTGTCCTCCTCAGCTCAGCTGTTACCAGTGCTGTGGCTGATTCCCACTGAGCACTGGCTGCTTGTGGTTTGCCCTGTATCACACTTAGCTCATTGAAGCCATCCAGTGGTGATGTAAGAGGGATGCTGTAGGGCCAATTTTGGCTTTCAGGGAGTTCACAACTTCTTATCCTGGATTTCCCGTGTCTGTTCTGCCCATCATCTGTCATATTTGATGGTCATGTTTGCATTTCTGTGAGTCATTGAATCGTGGTACAGGAGGGTTTTTGGTTTTTTACCAGGTGACGACGATTTCAGAGATAAATAGCATTTTAATGTTACAAAGCCACTTTCTTGAGAAAGGAGGCATCAGCAGACTGTCTCTCTTGATGTCTGTGTGTTAACTAGAGAAGCATGGCGTCTTCCTAGCTGTTGTTCTGGTCTCCTGCTGCTCGCAGTGCAGAAATCGTAGAAAAGAGGGTATAAAAATAAGGAACAAAAAGTATGAGGAATGATAACAAGCATAGGCCTAGAGTTGATACGGTTTCTCTCTGGAGGGAGATTTCTCAGCTGGAAATGCTGTTTGATCTGAGTTCATGACCACCTCGTTTTTCACTTAGGGAAAAGTCTCTGGCACATAAGCCCAAACACAGCCAACTCAGTAGTCTTGGTCTAGTTCAGCAGGCCTCTGCCTGAAGCACAAAGCAGCTGAGCCACTCCATCAGCCCTGTGACCCTCTGAGGCAGGAGTCTCCGGTTCCGGTGTATCCAGAACTGCAACTCCTTGTGGAAAACCTCAAATATGGCACACTTGGCATGCAGTTCTTGGCTTTCTGCTCTTCATGTCTTGCTTTTGAGGAGACCAAGGCTTGCAGACAGCCCGGCCCCTTCCCTTTGACACAGAGTGCCCCAGCACCAGTGGCTGCTTTAGACCCAACCTTTCATTGCCATTGACGTCTGTGAAGCTCTGGCCGCCAGTCTCATTTTTTATGTCACCGGTCACATTTTTTATGTCCTGCCCTTGAGCCAGCACTCTGTGGGGTGCAGCAGCAAGTGTGAGCAGTGCCTTTACTCCTTCAGCATGTAGGACTGTGGTCTCCTCATGGGACAGATGAAGCATCAGAGGCGGCCCAGCACGCAGGAGAAGCACAAAGGGAGCAGCAGAGTCTCCAGGAGGCAGCGCACAAGCACCCTGCCGTGCCCTGCAGGGGCTAAGCCAGCCCGTGGGTGCAGGTGGATCAAGCGACTCCTGGGAGACAAATGATTTAACAGGACAGACTGTGCAATGGCCAGTGAATATGCCTGGCCATGCCAATTTTCCTAGTGCAGATTGCCAGTAGCATCTGGGCATTTGTACACAACATGCTTTGCTCTGTTTGATTTGGAGCCCTTGTACTTGTGCTCTGTGTGGTGAGGATTTTTGTGGAAGAGAGCAGAGTGCTAGAGTGTTGTTTAACTGTGTTCTTTTGGCTGCCCACAGTGTTCCGAGAGGTCGGAAGGGATAAATCCTTGTTAGTGTTGTTGTCCTTGTGTTTTCTAGACCTGTTGGACCTGAAAATTAGGAGCAGAACTACTCAAAACCACTGTAAATTAATTTCTTGTTGTTCTCGTCTCTGAAAACACCACTGTCTCCCAATGACATGAAAAGACTTGTCCTCAAGCCTCCTCTTTCTTGCACTTCGATTATTCTGAACTGAAGAAATTCTCTGTGGTTTTGAGAGGTGCAACAAGGACAAAGCTTTCGCTAAAAGCATGATGACTAAGAGAGATGGAGGCTACGTGCTGAATGCAGAATCGAGTCAATGTACCTTGATTTTGGATTGCTTAATGCTATTTGGCTGGATAAAATTTCACTTCATGGGCATAATGGGCATTGAAACTCCTCTTTCTGAGGGATTCAAAACATGCTCTTTCATCTTCTCCCTCTTGTACTCAGAGCAAAGGGAAGGTGGTTGCAGCTTCCCTCCCCTCTCTGCCCTTGGTCCTGCAAGTGGCGCTGCGATGTAAGTTTGTTTCTGGACCAAGGCTTAATATATCTGTGGTCTGTCCTTCAGCCCACCATGTGCAAAAAGGCCTTTCTTCTCAGAAACATTATTGCCCACGAGCCTGGATGATGTGCCTCAAAACACTTGGGGTCTTCTCTTTTCCAATATTTTTGTATTGTTTCTTTTTGTCTGGACCTGGAACTCTGTCTTGCGTTGAGAGCAGCCAAGATGGGCCCACGTGTCTGGGGTGCGTCTCCACCCACCCAGCTTCCAGCAGATTGTGCATGAGCACCACAGTGGGGGCTCAGCCACAAGTCATCAAGAAAAATTGTAGCAGAGAGAGAGCAGCAGAAACAGGGTTGTCCACATTTTGCCCTTTTTTAGGATGTGGCATCCTTTTTATGTTTTTTATGTCTTCCAGATAGTCTTAAAATGTTAGCATGAGCTGGTAGAGCTTTTATTCTTTAGCATTGATTGACCCAGCATTAGGTCAATTGTCCAGAGACCTGGCAGGGATGGCGATCCCAAGGCGAGATCTGAACATTTTCTGTAGGTTTTCATAATGCCACCATCTGTCTCTGAAAACAAAAGAAAATATGCCAATAGTCTGCATGCATCAAGATGAAAGTGAAAGTAAAAAAAGGAATGTCACCTTGTTTTCTTATTGAAGTGAAGGAAAAATGTGTGCTTTTATAATGAGAGCTGTGAGTTAGCCAGACCTGGTGAAGAAACAGATCTGCATGTACGTGAGCTTGCAAAATATACATGAAACCTAATGTGCTTTTGTGTTACAAGAAGGTTGAACTAGTTTCATGGAGAATCTTCTGCAGAGCCACTTATTTAGCATTTAGTAATCAACTTTAGTTTCTCTATTAAATTCCTTGCTTTATTTTATGGCTGTTTATTTGTACTTGATTTTATATAGAGGTCATAATGTTTTCCATTAAAATGAAAGTGAATAAACCTTTTGAGAAATTTTTTAGCTGAAATATATTTAATTTTCTTTTGTAATTGGAAGAGAAGATAATTTTTGTACTGTTTTTATGAAATACGTAGAATTTAATGAGCATTGCTTAGCAACCTACAGTTATTTTTTAGAGACCTTTAATTATTAAAAATTCAGCTGTTATGGAATTCTCCTTTTGTCATCAGTTTAACAGAGGTATGGTCAGTTTGTTTCATTCCTTTGAAATCAGACTTTATCATGGAAGAGCTGAAGCATGTGCTTCCTTCTTAACTACATTTTTATTTCAGTAGTCTTTATCATCTGTTCCTAATATCTTATTTAAAAGTAGATTGATCTAAACAGTTAAGATCAATTAAAAATTCTTATGTGCAATATAACATTGGAAATTGTTAAACTAATAAACTTACAGTTCTTAATAGTTGCTGACAAATCTTGAATGGTAAATTTCAGCTTAAAAAAAAGTAATTTTGAACATAGAAATAATAATTATGAAAAATATTGTTTTGAAACTAATCTCAAAAAAGGAGGTTGTAAAGTGAAAGTGGATAGTTGGTTTCATGACAGTAGTGTATCTTACCTAAGAAAATATGCAAATTGTTTAAAAGATCGGTACAGAATTCTAGATTTCTTGTATAATTCCTTTAATCATCTTTGTTCAAATGGCAAATATACTGCTTCCCTGAGAAGCAGCAAAAAAGAAGAGAGAAACCTCACATGAAAAACAAGAAATGAAAATTTTAAATCCAGGAAGTAACAATTATCCAGTACTCCCTATAGTTGAATAATGTATTACCTATATCTTTAAGAAAACTCTCTGTTTTAAAAGTAAACATATATATTCGAGTGCTTACACTTTGGTAATTAAACACAGTATTGTGCCATGCATAAAGTCCGATGTTGTCATCCAAAACCAAATCAATGGAGATGACATTCATTGATTTCCAAATTTAGAAATTTGAGAGAAATTCTAAGTAACTTAAAAGAAAATAAAAGTTAGCAGTCTAAAACCAAGTCCCTTCTTGTGTAAGCTGAAAGTTTTCATCTTTTTAGATCCCCAGAAGTCCCAGAGAGGGAGGTGGGAGAAGTCCCATCACTGATCTTTTGACACTGTTAGCAACAGAGCTTTTATTTGCTGCCTCATAGCTTTCACTCCCGCTGTGTTCATTTGAATAACATGTAATTAAAAATGTATGTCTTATACAAGAAGGTTGTCAGGGAGCAAACCTCTACCCCTTAAGCCTATCCCAGCTAATTTCCTTTGTCTTCCATTTACAAAGGAATGATGAGCTGCCTCTTATGCACGGTTGAATACATGAGGAGAATTCTAAATCTTTTATGGGAAGTCTATCAGAGCCATTGGTGACAGCCTCAAGTTAGTTCAAGCACAGCATCATGTCCCACCTTCCTCCCATCTGATTAAATTTCAGAAACCTTGTTTCAGGCACCCTCCACAAACAGGGCATCTGCCGTGTTGTGGTCACACACAATATTAAATCAGAAATACCTAGCTGTGCTTTCCTTTCAGGTAATCAGACTTGAGATCAGAACGGGTGACGGGAAAGCAGCTGTGTAGATGAACTGCCAAAAGTCCTTGGTTTTCAGAGGAGAAGAGTGTAATTACAAAAATGTGCACAGAGTGCTGAGGCTAATGGATCCATTTGATGGCTGTTTCTGGACTTTATCTTACGGGCTGTACATTTCCCGACCTGGGGAGCCAGAGAGGCAGGAGGATGAGCACAAGGGCAGAGTGATGGTTGGCAGGGTTCTGCCAATTCCGCATTCAGGTGCAAGTACTTCCTTGGCATCAAGCAGGAATATTGGTTTAGGTAGGGGAGGTTGTTTCATTGTTGTCGGTTGGACCACCACAAGTTAATAGAAGTATCTGGCTTTTTGCTTTCATGTGTTGGGTCTGGGGTACCTTTCCCAGCTTTCCAATGGAAAAGGTTAGTGTTATTTTATCACCAGGCACCTATGCCTCCCTTCTAGATTGGTGACTGTACAAATGGGAACACAACTGACTGTTCTTCAGTGATATAACAAGCTGTTATGTCAAGCCAGCTTTCCAGTAGAATATATAGATGATATATAGATCTATAGATTTCTGGTAAGAATTCATTATCAACTATTGGCTTCTTTCCGAGATAGCTATTTCCATGGTTAATTTGAAAAAGAAACATGCCTCTCTCTCCTCTCCTCTCTTTCTCTCTCCTCTCCTCTCTTTCTCTCTCCTCTCTCTCCTCTCTCTCTTTCTCTCTCCTCTCTCTCCTCTCTCTC
>VZTA01015564.1:0-26562 GCA_013398855.1 Mohoua ochrocephala | reverse complement strand
CTCCCCTCCCTCTCTTTCCTCTCTCTCCTCTCTCTCCAATTTGTTTTTTTCTTTTCTTTTTTTAGCAATGCCTGCATAACTTATATTGTAGACCACATCTTATCATGAGAAAATAAAACTAAGAAAGGAAATTGCTCTCCACATAAAACCAGAGATGTGGTTATCTCCTTGTGAACGCACAGCTAATTACTAAGAGCAACAAGGATGTAATTTTATCCAGTTTAGTCATCAAATGAGACACAAAATTATTGTATGTGTTACTTGTAGTATGGCGTATTCTTGAGACGGTGTTATTCTTACACAGGCTTATTGTTACTATATCCTTGAGCTTGCAAACACTCAAATTAATGATACACACAATGTCAATTCTTTGCTCAGATATGGCAGTGTGGAGGAAGTCTTGAGATCCATCCTTGCTCCCATGTAGGTCACGTTTTCCCCAAACAAGCTCCCTACTCACGGTCCAAAGCTTTGGCAAACAGTGTGCGTGCAGCCGAAGTGTGGATGGATGAATATAAACAACTTTATTACCACCGAAACCCACACGCTCGCCTGGTGAGTTCAACTCCATTGTTCCTGGAATTTCAGTAGAATTTGTTTTCAACCTACTAACTATTGATTAAGCCAATATTTAACATGAAGTACTTTTTATGTTTATTTCTTATTTCTTCTGTGACTTTTCCCCAGGCATAGAATAAGTGTGTGATTTTTAATTCCTTGGAAAAAATTAGAAATTCTGTAAGAGTACAAGGTGGCCCAATCTATGTCAATATTAAATGAATGAATGAATAAATGAAAGAATAGCGTGAAATGAGGTGATCAAAGCAAGGAGGAGTTGTTCAGCCTAAAATGGGCAGTTCTGTGAAATGCCTGATACAGGATTCTCTCAAAAAGAATTACAGACACACAATTAATGAATGCAAATCAACATGTTTCAGTGGACAGTAGAACATCATGGTAACAATATTTAGCAAAATTACCTGTCTTGTGATGATTGTAAAACTGTGGGCTGATGTAAAAAAAAAATAGATTTTTCTGTTTGATTTACTGCTGCACCATGTTTAGTTTAAAAAAAAAGAAAAAAACCAAAATCAATATCGAAAAGATTAAATTAATTAAAATCAATCATGGGAACTCAGATGAAAATGTTCCTAATAAAATGTTTCAAGTATCAGTTCTGTTGGTTTTGGAGATTCTTTTAAGTTAATGTTTTTATTTCCCTTGAAATGAAAATACAAGATCATTTGTTTGCAGGATTTTTCAGGAGATTGTTACTGTGGAAGTTGAGTGCATCAGAACAGTAAAGCAGTGTGCAAATCCATAACTTGGATGTATTTGTCATGAAGGCTGGAAGACAGTAACACTGCAATGTCCTCTCAGTGTCTGGAAAGGAATTAAATGAACCTCCGGCACAAGGTCCGAAATTCGGGCCCCAAAGAAATCATTGTCGGCTGTTGCTTGTTTCTGAAGGTGCCTGATCTCCCCAGCATGATCTCTTTGCACGGAAAGTTTTCTAAACACTGCCTTTCTGGTTTTGTGTCTGGGGTGGGCTGCTGGGCACCTGCCTCTGGCTGCACTGGATCAGAGCCGAGGGAGCAGTGTGGGGCACAGGGAGTCCCCAGCTCATTTGCATGGCCGACCCCAATAGACACGCCAGGGAAAAACTGCTCTTGAAAACACGAGGCTTTTAAAAGACATGCTGGAGGATGCTGAAGAAGATGGATTTGGTTAGCTTTCATCTTGTGTTTCTTTGGATTAAATTGGGTAATTAGGTTATTATAGTCCACACATTTGTAATAATTGGTTTACTTTAACATCATAAAAGCCATTTAGGTTTTATTGTCAGAGTCTGACTTGGAGGGAAATATGGGATTCACCCATAGGCAACGCCAGGCTGATTTCAGCTTGTCATACACAAAAAGAGCAATAAACACTGACAATTTTTCTTGTAAAGTGCTGGGCATCTTACGTATCTAATGACAGAGCTTTAACTTTAAAGGATATTTGTGTGTTAGTATTGGAAGTTTCGTGTTATTGGCTTATTGTAACACAGTGGATGTAAGCTGAAACTCATGTGGGCTTTTTTTTCCCCCATATCAAAGCTGCTGCTGCTGAACTTTGGTTTCCATAATACTCTGTGCACCACTTGTTGCAGCAATTGAGTTCAGACCTTTTTACTTCATCAAACCCAAATATTCAGTTCTGTAGCATAACAGGAAAATGATTGATGCTGCAAAAATTGGTTCCATGAAGTTTCACTTCAAGATTAATGTTCAGACCTCAGAGCTAATATGTCACGCTGTTTGTTTATTCAAACAGGCATCTCTGCCTCTGCTTTACATCTGCTTTGTGTTTTCAGTGGTATTTCCACAGCTTTGAGAAATGCAAATACATTTGTGGTTTGATGTAAGAGTGCATCAAGTGACCTGTAAAAATCTGGGGGCTGCAAACGCTATCTCATGCCTGACTATCTGAAGTCCCTAGTCAATATAAAGAGAGGTTTTTGAAAGCAGACATGAAAAGATGTGAACTCTGCTCCAATCCACAGACAGGGAAAAGTCTGCAATGAAAGCTTTTCTCTGGAGGTTTAAGATTTCATACTCCCCATCCCCCAGAATGACGAAGTTCAAAGGATGCATTAGCAGATTTTACGAATTTCATCACTTAAGTGTAAAACTGTGCAGGTAATTTGCAAATGGATGGTGGTATAATTTAAAATCCTCGAGATTCATTCACTGGTTTTGAGATTTTCAATTATCTGTCTAAAGGAAGTTTTATTTTCCAATACGCCTTCTCAGTCTCCAGCAATCTGTATTCAAGGGCTTCCTCACTTGCAGATTCAGGGAGTTTTCTCAGACAAACTGTCTTCTAGAATATTTTAAAGTTTTACTTGCGCAGTTCCAATTCTTTTTTGTCAACATTTGAAAAATGTAAGGATAATGAAATCAAATCCAGCACCCAAACATGGTGATTTTTCCTGGCTAGAAGTCCTACTCATCACTGTAGCATACGGTTCCTAATAATGTATACAGATAATTTAAAAGAGAGCATCTGTTCTGGATCAGTTTTTTTAAAATCTTTTTCTTAATCTTGTTTTTTTTTTTTAATCTCCTTTCTTTTCTTCTTTTTTTTTTTTTTCAGGAGCCATATGGAGATGTGACAGAAAGGAGACTTCTACGAGAGAAGCTGAAATGTAAAGACTTCAAATGGTTCTTGGAGAACGTATATCCAGAACTTCACGTACCCGAGGACAGACCAGGCTTCTTTGGAATGGTACGTGGCTGCTGAGCAGGGGGCCTACTTGCAGTTCTGAGCTCTCCTACTAAGTCAGTGTGAAGGTGTCTTTGTGCCAAAATTAGTTTGGGATTTTGGTAGAATTCAGTTAAAATCGGTAGACTTTAAAATGTGGTTTCTATCAGAGTCTTTATTTAAGGGAATGCTGTTTATGAAGGAGTTCTGTGACAGAGCAGGAGAACAGGTAATGTTGCCAGGAATTACTCCTTCTAAGTGACATCTTGGGACTGTTGAAGGCAGCAAAGGATGAGGATTTTATTTCTTGAAATGTTGCATAACAAAAAAAGAGAACAGTAAAGTGTTTTATTTTATTTGTTGAATTGTAAAGAAAAAGAGCGTGCTTTGGAACATGTGTTCGTACATTTTATGTGATGAAAACTATGATGCTCTGGTGATGGGAAAGAGAGCTGGTGCTAAGTGCTTCCAGATCATAGGGGATTCTGTATATCAAAACCAACATGTTAATTTTTAATCTGGAGGTCACTTTAGACCAGCAAGGGTTCACAGGCAATGGGTTCAATATCAGAATCCTCTTCTCTTTTAAAAAGAGTTGACAGCTCTTTATGCTTTTTGCTGCTTAGAAGTAAGTATAAACTATAGCTCCGTGTATATCCATAGCTCCATTACTGTAATCTCATTTGGAAGGGATGAAGGCAGAGATGATGCAGCAAATACCTGTTTCCTCTGAAAAATCACCAGATACCTGCTGCATGTTAGGAACACAAAACTGCACCTTTCCACCAGGCAAAAATGTATCAGATACCTTCCTGATTATCAATGCCACACTGACTTAAAAGTACTTTTGCTGGTAACTCGATCGCTCTGCAGATCCAGCTAAGCTGCATTCCCACACTGCTGCATCATATCCAGCCCTTGTCTTGCTGCCATCTGCCCTTCAGTTACTCAGCCTCTGCTGAATCTCCTTCAGGAAAGGGAAAAAAATCTGATCTCTGTGGACATCCAAAGCATTCAAGAACCAAGTCTCCCCACAGTCTGCCCTAAATAGCTTTGTAACTTACTGAATGAAAAAGATCCTAGTGGGGAAATGCTGTGGTTTCCCCTGGGGAACTGTATTTCCCCGGGGGAGATGTGGGAGTTCCCACAGGGAGTGCAGCAGTTGTCAGAAAAGCCCTTAGGAGCCTCTGGGAGAATTGCCACCCTCCCGTATTTGTCTTGGAGCTTGCAGGAGAGGTGGTATCTGTGTGATCACTGGCATGGAAGGTATTACCCACCGTTATCCAGTACCTTGAACAAACCCTGGTACAACGTTGGTTCAGTTTTTGCTCTTTTGTGCTGGTTTTCTACTGACAAGATCTGAGACAGTTGAAGCAGTAAGATATTATAAGACTTACCTTCCAGGAGCATTTCAGGAATTTTATCCTTCCTTCCACCCCCCATCCTTCCCCCTCCAAAAGAAAGGGTTAGACTGGTGCCAGTGATAGTGCTTTAGCCTCTTGGGGAAGAGAAGGGATTTGTGCAGTTTCTTTTATGATTTAATTGTCACCCTCAGGCAAGGGGTTGACAGTACCTAGAAATAATAACTCCTGCTCAGAGCTGCTTGAGGAATCAAGAGTGTAATTTAGGTGTGCTCTATATATTTCTCTAAAAACAATTCATAAGTGCTGTCATCTACTCGTGAGCGTAATAAGAATATACCATTTTTTGGGGGTAGGAAGAATTTAAAATGTGATTGAAATGCAGTTGTACTCTGAGAAACTGAGAGTGCAGAAATGACACCTACTGATTCAGCTGATTTGTGGATATTGAGTCCCATCTGCTAGCTTCAATGAATCACTGATGGTGTTCTTTACTCCCGCCTTAGCTGTGTAGTGCTTTTCTGGTCCACAAAAATACTGTGTTTAAAAGTGTCAGCTTTGGTAACAGCTCAACTTAGTGCGAGGTTATTTAATTGTTCAAAGAGAACGTGAGGATTTTTACCTCCCTTAAAAGTCTTTTTACTTTTGAACTGAAGTTGAAAATATTTCTAAGATTGCCCATAAGTCAGCCATGTGTTATTCAAACAGAGACAAGAATTATTGAGCAGCATTCCACGCTGTGCACTGACAAGCAGACTCATGCTACATTTTTTTTTCTTGATACATAGATAAAAATATCCATACTACCCTTAGTTGTCTAAAAAGTTAACTGCCTAAAACTTTACTTAAACATACTGAAATATGAACCTTTTTGCCTGAGATATGATTGCATTCCTGCGAGCTGCCTGAGACCTAGAAATGACTTAAATATCTTCTTGCTTCTCCTTGGGCTTCGTGCAGCTTTGGAACTTTGTGGGACATGAACCTTTTGACTTGAATAATGTCTTTGGGGGGGCAGGAGGGAGTGAAGCTGGTAGGCACTCAGTGGGTTAAAATAATAAGATGTCAGCATTTCTGGAAAGGCTGATAATACCTTTTAGGCTCTTGTGTAGAGCACTGATGTCTCTTTTTCTGGCACAGCATCTGATTTGGCCATCCTTGAGCATGTACTTACTGGCAGAGTGTATACTGTACCTGTGCTTTGGTAGGTGTGAACTTGTAACAAGACTTGAGCCCCAGCTCTGCACAGATTGCCCCCCTAGACAGCGCAGACTAGGTCAGCTTACAGATCCTAGCTACCCTGGGAAGGGATGATGTGGGCATCTCTAGGAAGAACTTTGAGCCAGCTGGTGTGCTCAGTATTAGTCAGTCTGGTGGCACTGCTGCATTGTGCAGCTGGATGAAGATAGAGGAACTGGGCAGCTCTGTGATCTTTTCATGTTGGCGGTGACTGTGGAAATGCGTGGCTGCAAAGCAAGGGAATAGTCAGGGCTCTTCTCTAAGGTATATATTAGGTATTGCTGGCATTGAGGTGCATATCTGAGGGTAAAGATTATGGTCAGTCAGTGAATTTGGCTTTGAACTTGGCATCAAGATTGCTTTTAAAAAACAGTAGTGACACAAAAATCAGGATTTTGCTCTAATTTTCTGTAAGTTTGATCACTTGGCAGTGAGACCGTACTTTGTTCTGACACCATAAGTTTTTCTTTGTTCTTCTCAGTGTCTAGCTGATATTTCTTCCAGCTGAATGTGAAGCAACTTAAGATGATGGATGTCTGCTGTGTCTTTCAATCCATTTGCTCTTTCTGCTATCTATCTGTAAAGGCATCTGTCACTGACTGAATCAATTGGGAAATCAAAAACTTGAATATTTCTTTTGACAGCTTCCTTCCTCATTTTCCTCCATGACCATCTCATCTTCATTTCTAACTGCTCAGTCATAATTTTCTTTTAATTTAGACTAGATATAACCTTAAAAAATATTGGAAGGAAGATTTTAAACTGTGCCTTTAAAACTATGAAGAATTTTGTTTTGCTGTAACATGAAAGATAACATTATTTAAATTATCTAAAGACCACATGATATATATGGACGGGCTTGCAGAAGAAGAGCGCTATGTGATTTAAATTACATAATCAAAGACATTATTGCGTGTCTAGTGTTTCAAGTTCTCAGAGGTATCGGGGTCCCTTCTCTAGGACATACCTCTAAAACTGTATTATAATCCAGTTTGTAGAGCTGCCACTTGAGATTGAATTGGTAGCCAAGAATAGGACTGACTACACCTGAAGATCTTATGCTCATCGCAGGGAAAATATGCACCATTTTGTTGGCTGTATAGACTCTGAAAGCTTGGGAGAGGCTTTTTAAAAGGAAGTGGGAGAAATTCAAGTGTTTGATAGTAGTCTCAAGTGAACATACCATCATTTGAACCACATGCTTATGCGTTTTTGAGCCTCCCAGGGAGATCTGGACTTGCTGGGGTGAGCCAGGGAATCCAACAGCAGTGTGTCATCGTTGGTTCCTTCAGAGGATTTTAATCATCAGTGTTGTATGCCTTTTCAGTATTGCCCTTGAGAAGTTAACAGGTGATATGAAAATAGCATTCACTCAGTAGAATCATTCCCTGTGACTGCTTGGATTACCTTTGAGGTAAAAGCTTATGTTTGGTCAGTACTAGTGAAGCTGTTTGGCTTGCTGCAAATTCTTATCTTACTGCGTGCCACAGTATCATCTGTCCATCTCACTAGTAGATCAGCACCACTGCCACACTGGCAGAATAAAGAGTATTCTGATCTATTTTGTGGATGTAGAGAAAGATTGGCAGCACTTCTCTGGCTGTATTTTATCAACTAATGTAATGAAGTTTTAATGTCAAAAATCTGTTGTTGATGGTTTGTTTACAATGGACTTTATCTTAAAAAAATGCAAGCCCAAACTAAGAATTATTCATAGAATGCCATCTATAGTGTGTATTTATATGCAAGTGTCCAGATATTAGGAAACAACAAATTTAAATTTCTCTAAGCAGTAAGGGATAAGGTCTAAGGTGAATATCTCAGTAGTTGCTGTTTATTACCTGTCTCAGCCTCCCAACAGTGGTAACTAAATGGCGTGTAGAGTAACACCAGCAGTGTTTCAATGGGAGGCACATGTTGTAGAAAGACACAGCCAATAGTCCTGCATGGGTAGAATGTTGTAGATCTGGACAATGTGTTTCAACAGCAAGGTGATCAACCTTTTTTCTTGCTTCTGTTTCTCTAATGCAGCACTCTGCAAAGGAACTAAGGTAAGTCACAGAGAAAATTTTGTTCTTATTGCATGAATTGTTTATGGTGGATGCGGGAATAAACATAGCTTCAGAAATGAGTGGATGATCACTGTTTTGATAGAGCTGTTGCACGCAAAAGAAACTTAAATTGTATATTCTCACTTAACAAGAGAGAAATATTTCACAAATTCTCTCATACTTTGTTTCTGCCTTAGAACAGAGGGCAGGTTTGTGTTGTTTTTTTGGGTTTTTTTTATAAATGGTGCTGCAGCCAGATTTTCAAATCTTTCTGTGCCATTTCAGATCAGGTAATTGAAAAGCTTCGAATATACTATTCCCATTATTTAGGTCTTGAATACCTATTGGGCTTCCTGATGTAGTGTGGGTATATCTACCAATGTCTGACAAAATAGAAGAACCAGGTCAAAATATGGATGACGTGCGTGTAGGAGGATGTCGGCACGTATCACAAGCATTTATGCATGAAAGAGAAAAATGAGAGAACATACCTGGTAACACCCTGGAGTACAGCCTCCTTTTCAAACCATCTGAAATGAAGTTTAAGTTTAGTTATCTTTTACACAGCTTTTGTTGTGTATATTTGGGCATTGAGTAACGTGCATAGGAGAGTTACTGTAGTTCAGGTGGTGCACGGCATTTTCAAACAGATTATTTAAAATTTCAGGCCCCAAAAAGGAGCTCACGCTTGAGTATGTGCCAGAGGCTGATGGCAAAGAGCAGTAGTGAAGGCATTGGGTTGCCTGGAAAGGCACCATGGATAAGGGCTTTGCTGCCCTTGGAGCCAGGAGACAGTCAGGCAGAGTCATATGTTATTACACATGCTAATGGGAGACCCTCTGGTCCTGAAGACAGCTGCTGACAACAACAATTGCAGAGATAAAATTACCATTTTAAGTGGTTATGACTTTTAAGTTGATGTCTCCTGATGTAGAATGTAGAAACGTGAGAAGCTTGTAGTTCAGTTTATGTAGTTCCATGGCGGTGTTAAAAATAGTCTGCGTAAGACACTTCTCTTTCCTGTTTTTCCAAGTGTAATTCTTGCCTCCCGTTAGGAAGGTAAACAAAATGTTTTCTTTTGACTGTTAAAGGAGGATTGCAGTGTTCTAATGTGGGAGTGAGCACAAAGCAGTGGAAAGAAGATCCTGGGTAGCACTAAAAGTAGAAGTTGGCAAAGCAAACATAGATGGAACACAAGTGTTTAATTTTCCAACTTGTGTGGTTTGCTCTGTGGTGGGTTTAGGCCCTGCAGGGTTTGTCTTGTTTGGTTTGTTTTAGCTTCCTGCAATCCCTGTGTGTCTGCTCATTTTCCACGTTAAGAACTCAGGATACGATTATCATGACTAGGGAAGAGCAGTGAAATTACACCTTGCTGAACTAACTCTTCTGAGATTTACTCTGCTCGTTCTTTTTGTCTGTGATATAATTACACTCAGTAACAGGGGCATTCAGCTTCTTGTTTACAGAACCTATTCTGCTCTGTGTAATTTCAAATTTGGTTATGTGGCTAATACCTGGAATCAGTGGTTGTTATGTCATTGTTTAACTTATTTTCAGTTACTTTTTCCTCCTGAATACTTAAATGCAAATCCTTGTTAACTAGCCTGTTGTTTTTAAAATTAGCTAACTTAATATTTTAAAATTTAATCTAGAAGTTATGCACCTCTTCTGTCAGAGATCGGCAACACGAGTAAAGAGCATTTAATAGCACACCTAGTGTCTCTTGCCAAAGATATATTTTGCCTACTTTCATGATTTCTGATCCTAAAATCTGTCTTGTTGTTCTGCCTCAAGAGGGTACTGGAGTCCTTTTGAGAACAAATCCTCCTAACATTTCCCATTTGACAAACTGAGAAAAGTATGCAGTCATCTTTTCATAAGAAAATTGAACACGAAGATCCTGGGGGAAAAAGGCATGGCAGACTCCTTTGTTCTGCATGAGTTGCTGGCTTGTTGGGTTTCAACACAGTTTTTCATAGTTTCTACCTACTTCCTTTGCAAATACATTGGAACGCAGTGTCATTCCTAGGGGAAGCCATTGTGTCTGGCTGCTTAAATGCTCAAAGTCAAGATGGTCCAGACTGTTTTATTTCACATTAGTCTGAGAGATGTTACCATTGCATCCCTTTGATCTGTTCCAGTTAATGTGCACCAGCTTTGGGATGGATCTCAGAGCCCAGGAGGATGGCTGTAGAGTGACCACAGAATATCTTCCTTACTCTAGACTAATATTTTAAAATATTCTTTTGTTTTGATTAGCTGAAGAATAGAGGAATGGAAAACTTCTGTTTTGATTATAACCCTACAAATGAACATCAACTAACTGGACAGAGGGTCATACTCTACCCATGCCATGGCATGGGACAAAATCAGGTAAGAATAACGTTTTATTTTCATTTTGTCTAACACTTATGGTTGTAATGTAAGGAAGTGTGGTTAAGTCATTGCAGTAGGGCTGAGAGAATGTGTTGCCGCAGTAAGGTGACCTTAGTTCGAGTTTTGATTCTTGCACTAAATGCTTTTCATTTTGGTGTATCTTCAGGTCAGATTGTCTTCATTCTGAGGATGTGTCTACCCAGCCCAGGGAACTCATGCATACCTTTATTATGCCTTTCCACAGAGCTCCTCAGCAGGGGTTAATAATACATCAGTGCAGCTATAGTGCTCATAGGGCAGTGGTCACTCATCTCCAAAACCCCTCTGAGCTTTTGTCTGTCCATGCCTCTAAAACCCTTAATAACATTGCAAACCTCACCTAGTTCCACCTGTCTGTCATCTTGTCTCTTCCTTGTGGTGCTTGTATAACTGCACAAGAGGTTTTGGACCACATCTTTTTCTGTACTACACTCTACAGAAATGTCCTCCTAGTCTTGGGCTCTACAGTCATGGAGAGCAGGGGTTCTCTTTAACACTTCCATTCTTACTCTCTTGGTTTTAAGTTCTGAAGCTGAAAATGCTGGTGTCTTTCTCCATGTTGACTGAAACTGTGTGCAGCAGTGGTTAGTGTTGATGCCCATAAACCTCTCTGCATAATGCCGTGGTAAAAGTGTTGTGGGGCACTGTGCACCAAGCTAGAATGGCTGTTTTACATAGTTTTGAGTGACCACCCTCCAGAACTGAAGTTTGGTGATTGATGTGGGGCGTGTACTTGCCTGTCTATCTTCATTTTTGGCTTCTAACCCAGATTAAACTAAACACAGTACTTGAGATATGATCTCATCAGTGACAAGTACCAAATGTCTTGTGAGACCTCTTGTACATAACCCTATGTCAGCTTGAGTGGCTTGACTGTTTGGGTCCTTTTTTTAAGGAAATTAATCCAAACATTTAATTAGGAATGTTTGAAAAAAGGAAAAAAAAGCAAAACAAAGTTTGGAAAGAAACCAGAGATGTGCCAGATAAGCAGTGTATCTGCTATCGTTCTGAATTCTGCTTTAAAAAAACCATAAAAGCTCGAGGAGTGTAAAACAAGTCTGTGTTGAGGAGAAAGCTTCTAGTATGAATTGCATTTTACATGAAAAAGGGAAAAGAAACAACAATGTACTTCAGATCTTGAAAGGAAATAGATTTGTTGCTGATAGCAAGTTTATTGCCTAAAGTATTATAACTATTTAGTATTATTTATTAGCTCATGTCTGGTTTACGTCTTAAGTTTCCTGATATTTCTGCCCTGAAGGCCAATATGCAGGGGAAGGCAGGAGGAGAATCTTGCACCATAAAAACCAAAGGATCTCAATACTGACAGATGTATGCCAATTATGCTAAGTCCCACCTCATCCCTTCTACTCCCTTGGCTCAGTTTCATGCCCAAGTGAAGCGTACTTCTATAGATCTATATAGAAGAGAAGTTAATAATCAGATAACCCAGTCAAGCCACTTTCTTATAAGTAAGAGTTGATTGCTTTTGTAGATTAAGAAGTATTTTATGTATAGGATTACCTGGTAACATGCCAAAGGTATTTATAGATTTATTTTCCCTTGTATTGCAGATTAGAGAAAGGTGAGGGGTTGCATTTTCTGTATTTCTCTGAGCAAAAAGAGCTTGCTTAAATTTTATTCCCCCCGCCCAAAAATAAAGGCATAGGATAAAGGGTGAAAGCAAAAGAGAAGTGTAATTGAGGGATGACTTGTCATGAGATGACATTTTTACAGTTATCCTTTGTTTAGCTAGCACTAAGAGATTAACTGAATTTACTGCAAGGTATCACATCACTGGATATTAATGCTCTCCCATCTCTGCTGATGGTGCGGCGCATCCGTGTACCGCTGAAAGCAGCGACACTCTCGGAACTGTGCAAACCGCTCCCTCTGCTGGCTTCCAAGCAGGAGGAGGAAGGAGAAATGGAGAAACTACCTGACTGCAATATAAACCAATAAAGGAAAATATGAGATGACTCAAGAGAACGGCAGAGCCTGAGGAGGGAAGGCCAAACACAGGAAATGGGTAAAACAAGATTAGTGAAATGGACAAAAGGCATGGGACGGCTGGCAGGAACCAGGGAGAAAGGGCCCAAGTGACAAAGGGCAGTAGTAATTTGGGACAGAGGTTGGGCAACAGGTGATGAGCATGATAGAGGAAAGAGTAGGACAGGGAGTGAACCAAGCAGAGTCATTGGAGAACATTTTAATGGAAAGGGGCAGGGTTACTGGACGTGGGAACCGAGACACCAGTTGCAAACGGGCGTGAGTAGGGGTGATAGGTAATTCCAAGAGAATAAGTGGACAGCAGGAAAAATTGTGGATGGGGGAACAGAGGAAGGCTAAAATAAGACAAGATGTAGAAACACAAGTGAGATGGGAAATGAAGTTGGGGTTGCTGGACTTGCAGATCCCTTTTCTGGCTTATAAGTAGCTGTGAAACCTACCAGCAGGACATTTCTCTCCATTTCTTTCCTATCCCACCACCTTCTTGACAGTCATTCTGAAAAGGTAGCAGGCTGTTCCTTGCGGTGTGAATTCCTTGGCAGGTGACACTGTCAGGACCAAACAGTCAAATCTTCCACATTTACATCCAGCACTGTCTCCTGATGAAATGATTGTGACAAGGTTTGGGCATTCTCTAGTATCAACAACCACAGACTTTCAGAGATGTTTACTGACAACAGGCAGCCCTTGATTCCTGTTTGGCCCCTTGGAAGGGAATCTGCCATCCTAATCCCAAACTCTTCCTGCCTTTTCTCCTCAAGTTTGTTCTCATCAATCCACTAATTATCTGTATAGAGCTTTAGCAGCAAACCCTCATTCCAAGCTTCACTCTGGTTTCCTGTCCCACACCACAGGCAGGTGGCTGTTAATGTAGGGGACAACTGCAAAACTCTTTTCACTGGAAACAAATCTCCACTTAGTGACCTCTGAATATCTGTGTGCACTGTGCCGAGACGAGAGAGCTCTGTGCTCTTGGTTATTTATAAGGTCCAGCACCTGCTCCTGTTTTACATCTCAGTGAATAAAACCACTCTCAGAAAACTAAAGTTCCTGGTAGTTTGTTGCTGTTCTTCCTTGAATCCATGGTCTAAATGAGAGGGTTTCCTTTACTCCTTTTATGTGAGCACAAGAAAACTACCTGGAGGTTTTCTAAAATTAGCATGTTCATTATCACGAGAAGGTGAGGATAACACTGCAGTGTGAAGAGCTGAGTGTATATGGAAGAGAGGCAGGAAATACTCAAAACACTGGCTACTGCTTGCTTGCACCTCAGGCTGCTTATGTTTTGTGGGAGTATCTGCCCCACAGATGAGAATGAAAGGCTTTGAAATTCGACACCAGTAAAGCTTCTTGCCCTTCTTGGTATGGCTGGGAAGAAGTACAGAGGGCACCAATATGTGATGGCAAGAAATCAACCTGATGTGATAAAGAGGATGGGAAAACACTGACTGGCAATGTTCTTCCCAGAATTCCCATTTGAAGCTGATACATTTGACGTAAATAGCGAGACAGAAACAAAGAACTCAGCAAAGCCCTTGGGTTTTCAGCAAGAAAGAGTATCAGACTTGCTAACCTCTCTGCTGGTTCTACCCATCAAGTGCAAACTTTCTCCTGCATGCAAAAGAGCAGTAGCCAGGCACAGAGAAGGATGAGAGTGTTGTTTCAGGGTCCAGTGAGGTAGCCAAAATCTGCTGCTAGCCCCAGTACCAGTGAGGCACTGATGCAGCTGAGGCATATCCTGTAGATTATCCAGAAGCCAGAGACGCTGGGAAAAAGGCCCCATCAAGTTTCCCAGTGGCACTTAAGGGAATCTACTGATTCTCAGAAGGAAAGAAATGCAGTCAGGCTACTAGTTATTGGGCCATGGATTAGTTTGAAAATGCTTATTTTCTGCTGAGAGAAAGCAAGAAAAGAGAACTAAGAAACACTTTACCTTTTGAGGAGGAAGAGATTTATTCCATATACTACCAGAGCCTGGAAAAGCCCAAAGCCTGAAGTATTTATTCAATTTGAAGCAGTGTAGGGTAATGAACTGTCTTATGTTCATTGGGCAACAAGGCAGGAGTGCTTGGTTGCTAGTACTATAATCCCATTCCTGAAAGTTATCCAGAAATTAACCATTTTACTTGCTGTTCTTTGGAATCTGGTGCAAGTCCTTGAGAGACCATTCAGGAAAGATGTCAGTAGTAAGAAGTGCTCTGATCTAGTAGCTGCTCCATTTATTCTTGATGCGTCTGGTACAGTCAGCAGCTTGCAGGCTTTCACTTATAATACAAATCGCTAAAGAGTTATTATATCTAATAAATCCCCTAACGAGCAAGGCTCTAAATATGGCTTTGTGAAAGTGGCAGCTGTAAAAAGTGTCCATCCACACACAACTGAGCAGAACTGAGGCTTTTTCTTTATTCACAAGCCATAGGATTAAAATGCATGTCCCTGTAGTTCGCTGTGGCACCCAAAGGAGTGGGTTTTCCCTGTGCCAATCACATACTGAACCTGAGAATAAAGCCTAAAGGCCAGGGAATAGCCCCTGCCTGTTAGGGAAAATAATAATAATAGGACCAATATTCACACAATTTACTTTTGTTGTTGATGAGATTTTTTTTGCATAAGGCAAATGGTAAAGGTAGTGCAACCTACATTGTGGGAACAGATCCTAGCAATAGGTTTCAAGGGAAAATCATAGTCTCCAGGGTCTTATGTCAGCAGGGAGACTTCAAACCTGATGTTGCTTTCTCAAAACACTCATTTCCCTTTGTGGCTTACCACAAATGAATGGTGGCAAACAGGTGAATTCTGGGGGGGGTCGGTCACTTCCATCACTGCTGGAAAAGAAAAGCCATGTGGCTCCACAGGGTGATGCAGTGGGCAGCATTGGTCAGTGTATGGCTGGGACAGCCACCTTGGCAGAGAAATTCCTGGTTGTGATAACGGGGTAAATTTCATGAAACAACTACCATCAGTGTAGTCTAGATCAGAGCTCTTACACTTGGAAATGGATGTCTGCAGATTTTGTAATCGCACAATCCTGTTTATACTGAAACTCCACTCCCAACTCCTCATTCAAGGTTATTAGCCTTGGTGGTTGTTAAGGATGTTTTTGTGGTAAGTTCAAGTATATGCATTTCTGAATTGGTACAGCCCCTTTCACAAAGCCTTACAGTCTCCAGGGGTGAAACAAAACAGAAGAGGATTCCTTCTCTCACTCATCCTTTTATGGGTCTCTGCTAATGCAGCTGTACTATGGGTAATAAGCAATTTTCTGATGTTTATAAAACTCTCCTCTACTTTATTGAGTATAATCTAAATCAGATCTAAACACACATCCGTGCACTATAGTCATCTAAATTATTTATGAGCGTGCTAAATACAAACAACTCTCAAACTCTGCTGGTCTTTAATGAAGTCCAAAAGTTGGCAAATGTCCATGATAAGTATAAAATTTTAAAGAAGTCTTCATCCATAACTGCTACAGGAGCCAGGAGTTTGAGAGCATGTTCAGAACACTTCTGTAGAATATCGTACAACAAGCAAAGATAGTAAATTGTCTTTAAGGAAGTTTTGTTCATGTTTAAAAGCAGCTGTAACTGATTTGCTTCAAATAATATCTTGAAACTTTAGAGAATAAAATGCTCCTCACTATGCATCCTTCGTACTGGAAATGACCACTATAACTGGAAATGAACCTGGATCAAACTGCATTTGAACTATGCAGTGAGCAACTCCTTAGCTAAAAGTAACATTACTTTGTGATGACTGAATTAAGAAGACGTAATGTCACGCTAGAAACTGTTTTGCATCCTATTTTTAAGAGGGGTCTACATTGTGAAAGTCAAATATTACAGTTGAATTTTGTAAATTTTTTAATGCTGGAATGCCTGTTTTCCAGGACATGTATTCAGCATTTCATGCATTTTAAGTGCTACCAGAGTGAAGCAGTGCTGGGATGAGATTGATTTTCTGTAAAATAGTAAGCAGTGGAAATTAAGGACCCTTGAATATTTCTGGCAGAATTTCCCATCACAGTAGCAACTTTTATTCGTGAACCTAATTATAGTATCTCAGTATATGCTTCTTTATAAATACTCTCTGTGTACATATGAAATGACTGCTGTCCTTTGTTTCTTCTCTTGGGTCTGTAGTTTTTCGAGTACACGTCCCATAATGAAATACGTTACAATACACGACAACCAGAAGTCTGCGCAGCGGTCGATTCAGGGACTGACTACTTGACAATGTACTTGTGTCAAGAAAATGTCCACAGTGTTCCTGAAAACCAGAAGTTTATTTTCAGAGAGGTAAGTGTGCCAGTTTGGGTTTGGTTTTTTTGGGAGTGGGTGGAAGGAGAATTGTTGAAGTTTTTAAATTTTTATCTTACTGCATACACATCATGCAGGCCACAACACTGGCATAGGTCTCTGGGAGAAATAGGCCATCTTGGCTTTTAATATCTGAACACAGAAACAGGGTAGCAGGCAAAGAGTATTCCAGTCATAAAGAACAGGAAGATGAGAGGAAGGAAAGCACCCTTGTTTACATCAAGGAGGTTGGGAACATTCTCTCTTGCATGTCACCCCTGCTGTCTTCTCCTGAGATCGAAGTGCCTCACTATAACCCTTCCCCAGCCAGTCATACGGCTGGCCTAGTTTTGCTCTCTTTTCATTGACTTATTTCCCAGTATTTATATTACCATATATCCCCAATACTTCACACACCACCATTACTTTAGGCTCTTTCCTGCTTTTAAGCAGCTGCCGCTACACAATATTAGAAAAACTTGTGTTTAGTAGTTTAGAATCTCTAAAGAAGCTCCTGGATGCCTGAGAGAAAATAAGCTGGATGAAAAATTATGGCCTTGGTCAGGTTCTGGAGGGTTGTTATTTGGCTAAAGGGAAAGGTCACGTAATATATCAAAATGGTATATTTACATAATGTGTCTGCATAATGCATCTAAACTCTCCAGGCTCCATGGTTGACAAATTTCACGCTTGGATACTACCACCAGTGACAGGTAGCAGGGTAAACTTTAGAAAAATAAGATTAAAATTACTGTCTGTTCCCTAAATCTAGTCCAGACTGAAGCTCATAGTGATATTACTAAATAAAAATGTTTAAAAGGGTGACTTTATAAATGATGTTTCATTTTTAATGCTGACTTTTAACAAAATTGCTCAAGGTCATATACAATAGTCCCTAAGATGATATATGTTGGAGGATCGTCAGTCACTTCAAGAAGTAATTGAGAAAACTGAAATTTTCAAATTGAGAACATGAAAAAATTGAAAAAAGTTATGGAATGCATCTGCTTCCACTGCACTCCTAACCGTTAATTTTAGCATCTGAAACTCTAGGAATTACTTTAAATGTTCTTTCTTGTGATCACTTTGTGCCTGTGCGTGATTTGAACGCACTGCTCTGCTCCAATTCCTCTTGTGCTGCTGCCCTAAATCAAAACCGGCGGTCCCCACCTTTCAAGGCGAGTGAAGGGTGAGGTGTCAGCGCCACATTTCTCTTGCTTTGTGCGTGGCAGTGTCAGACAGCTGTCCTTATGGATGGAGCACAATCAAAGAATTGAGCAGCCTTCCCAGTAGCCTGGCAAGAATTAAGTTCTTGCCGACACTGAGTCAAAAATGAGTGAGATGGATACTGATTAATCCACTCAAAAATTTGAATTATCATGACAGAACCAGGAAAGTCATTCAGCAGCTGAGTCTGTCAGCAAGCCTTTGAGCAGGCACACAGTGCTGGGCATCAGGAGCTGCGGCTCAGGATGGAATTAAGTGCAGCATTCCTGATGATGGAAGGAGCAGACTGCCACAGGAGTCAGGGCCACGCTCAGAAACAAGGTGTTGGCATTTTGCTTTCAAAGCTGCTAGAGGCTTTGGGAATGCCTGCATATGGGAGCGTCACCCAGGCCAAAGGGATGGCCTGAGAGCAGGGCAGTCCTCCATGGCTGGCTACACTGCCCTTTTGCAGCTCGCCGTCCTAGCTGACAGTGCTCCTGGACTGGAATGAAAGACTTGAACTGGAGATCACTGTAAAAAAAAAAGGCCTGAAGTCTCAAAACATGTTCTTGAAGGAATTTGACTGTGGAGGCCTGTCAGACCTTACACACCTCTGAGGCAGCTGTACTGCCCTTCAGCAAAGCAAGTGAACTCCACACACATCTGCAGGCAAGGGGCATGTTTAGATATTTTTACTTTTTCCACCAGAAATATACCCTATGAAGAGACAGGAAAGTTTCTGGCTAAAAATATGTCCAATATTTACACCTAATGAACAATATTTAACTTCTACTTACAAGATGTGCAATAAATTGATAAATTTGGGTAATGTTTGTGCTTGGCTTTGATCTTGTTCTGGTCAGGTAACAAAAGGCAATGAAAGTGAACGAAGTTAGTACATCCTTTACAGGCTGAGATGTCACTTCATGAGTCACTCTAGAGCAATGTTTATGTACATTTATGTAAGTTTAAAAGCAGGATCTTTTGATACAGTTTCAGAGACCCTCAAGTTAGGCTTTACTGCACGACCTCATTGGAAGGATATGTGTGGTATTTATTTGTTGCAAATGTCTTCTGTTACTTTAAAACACGGTGATATGTCTGCAGTTTTTGAGACCCGAAAAGCAAACTTTATTTCTGTCTTTTGTAGGACGGTACCTTGTTTCACCCACAAACCCAGAAGTGCGTACAAGCCGAGGCAAACGCTTACAATGGGAACCCAGCACCACTGTTACGACCTTGTACCAATTCGGACTACCAAAAATGGTTCTTCAAAGAAAGAAGTTGATCCAGATGTTGTCTAGGGTATAGCTGAATACAAAAAAATATGCTCTTTCTAGTCAGCAGTTAGCCTTTTGAAAATCTCATTATATATTTTTGTATGGAAAGAACTGTAATTAGTTTACAAGCCTTGGATCTTGTTTCCTGGAGCTTTAGAAGGCACTAAGTATTGAGAGCTTCACAAAGTGCCACAGAATCTGCTCCTTTTCTCTTTATATGGCAGCTACATAACTGCTTCTGAAGTGTCTTAGGTTCTTTTCACAAGTGACAATGTATTTTTTTAATCTACTGTGTGGAAGTAAGGCAGTCAAAATAATTGCACTAATGTTAATCTGCCAATAACTTAAAATGTTTATTTTTCTACTAAAACATTCTGCAGCTGGTTTTTTTAACAGATTGTAGTTAATAATTATTCTCGTCTTTTAAATACCGAGAAGGTAGATGTAGGCCATATTCTGCTCTGACTGCCACAAAGCCCTCACTGAAGAGGGTGTGGATTTACACGTGACAGCAGAGTATGTCTGCACGGTTTTGCACAAATAACAATCTAGATGCATACAGATTGCACATGCCTGACAATACTATACCTTAAATGTCCTGACAATTTTAGGTGTTCGTGGCACTTGACAAGTTTCTAATCATGCTTAAGATTGGTTTGGGATTAAAATGGGGATTTTCTCGTCTTTCTTAAAGGTAGAAGGCAACAATATTTAAAGGTGATGCTTTGGGAAAAGCTATTTAGATTCATATGGGCCCAGCTATGTGGCTGTGTCCTGGAATGCACAACCAACTTTAACATTATGTGGATTTTCAATATGCATAAAGCTTTCAAGATAAGACCTACCAATAATTCTTTTGAAAAAATTTTGAAATTACATTTAGAGAAAATGAATCTTAAATTTTAAATATTTAAATGATTCGTGTAAAAATGATTGTATTTTTAAAACGGTTTTGCAACTGATTTCTATGAAATGCAGCTAATATTAATACAAAAAGGATTGTCTTTCGGGTATAACTTGCATCTTGTCTGGGAACTCCTTTTAGATGAGTTGGCCCTGCATATAGTCCTGTTGAAAACGTGGGGTCTAATCTGCACCAGTACAGGATGGTTTGTGCCCTGGTGTGTGGGATCTGCCTTGCCTGCTCAGACAAGTGGTGTGTGTCTAGCAGTGTGTCTGGCCATCGACCATCAGCACTGCCATGTTGATTAGAAGGGTTTTGGCTCATAAGAAGAGTTTCTTTCTCTGTCAGATGAAGGAATGCTTGTGTGTAGAAGGATGAAAATTTCAACCTTTTTCCCCTCAGAAGTCTTGGCATCTGTTTTGATTAGTTTGGTATGTGTTTTGTTATGTGCTTTTGTTTGTGTTTTCTATAAAAAATGTACAGCCTTTTCTTTGAATCTCCATAAGCTCATGCCATTTTGGCATACCTATTTATATGATTGGGGTGTGGGGGGAGGGTTTCTGTCTGTAGGAGATACATGTATGGGTTCTTCCAAGGTCTTTCTAACCCGTGTAGGTAGAATGTTTTTGTGAGCACCTTTAAAGTTTTGTCTCTGTGGGTTGGACTGATGGAATTGATGTTAGAATTAATAAAATGTTTTGTGATTCAGTAGAGTGGGAAATGTCTTATCAACTATTTCTTTTTTTTTTCTTGTGGTCAGTGGTTTTCATATAATCATTTTGCTGATCTCTTAGGCCCAGATCCCTGCAGCATCTGGGAGAAGACAGCTTTATTTTATGGTGTCTCAGGTTCTGTTTCCTGAACTCAGTAATGCTTCTGTTCACCTGGTAGCAGCAGTGGTTTACACTTTGTGGAGCCACAAATCAAAAGTGGGTGGCTGCATCAGAGAACAGCAAGGATTTTCTATTAATTTTTGCTTTTCCTTCTTGACTGCTATTGAACAATGTTAATAAGCTGATAAAAGCCCAGCTACTAGAATCATAGCCAAAGGTCTCACTGACCTCCGTTCTCAGTGAGGTTTGAGTCTTGGGATTCCAAGATTTCATCATCAGATGGTGATATGCAAGTGAAACTTAGTAACTGGAAATTATTTTCTATACTTCTTTTCACTTTGCCCTTGTTTAGAGGGAAGTATTGATGGTTTGGGCTTCCTGCAGCTGAGATGTTTTCACATATGCCAGCAAACCTGCTAGCCTGGGTTGCATATTTGCTACACAAACACACTTGAGTTCAAAACAAACACCTAGCATTAGCAACACCACCAGTTTGCTCCCTCTGTGTTGGCCTTTTAGTCCATCTACTTACCATTTTTTATTCCTTGATACCCTTTTCTTCTTTTCAACTCACTGGAGTTGTATTAATGTCTGGCTTCAGGTTCAGAGAGCGAAGGACTCCGTCAAGTATCCGAGTCATAATGCCCATCTTCAGACTTTCTTTAACATCTCCAGGCTTCCTTTTGCAGGAGGTCAGGGCTGCCTGCTGAGGAATGGACTGTGGGCTTTGGACTTATCCTGAGCAGAGATGGGGCTAAATGCCTCATAGAAATGGAAAAATTGGAGGATTTCAGTCACAAATCAATGCTTATTTCTTAGTCTTTGTATTCCTGTATTTATTTATTTTTTTTAGAAAGTCATCCAGACTACAGTCAGGTGCCTAATTATCATATTTATTTGAAATCATCAGGTAATGATTTTGACTTTTTTTTTCATTTATTCACTCGCCATTTTCCTTTCATTTAAAAATTGTGGATCTTCAACATGGGCTAGAACTTACTGGATTTTCACTTCAAAAGAAGACAGTACATGAACCTTCCTTCTAAGAAATAAACCACTGAAACCTCTGTATATGTGGCCTCGACTGAACCATTATGTTGGGGGATTGTTAGAGCTTGCACAAATACCTGGGAACAACATTCATCACTGTACATGCATCAGTCAACATGAATTGGAAGTAGCACTTCTTGCTGGCTCTGCTGAAACAGAGACTCAAAACTGTGTTCAATTTTTGTTATATTTATAGGAATTGGTAAGATGCACTGCAAGGGGAAATTCATGTTGGTTGATAACACCAGGACTGATGAGATTGTGCTCCTATTTCCTATTCATGAAAACGTGGGCCCTTACACAGTGATAGTGCTTGGCTGGTAATTTAAAATCTGATGCTCTTTTAACATCGTTTGCCTCTCTTAAAGCCTTTAGATTTGGAGATTAACTTGAAGTTAGCTGAGCTTTGTCCTGATACCCTGATATAAAGACGTAGCAATCAAGATGTCCAGACAGACTGTAGGGTTAGGATCATGCACTTGTGTGCATATGCTTGCAGCTGTGCAGGGTTTTTGGCAGTATTTGAGAATGCTGTATACTCTTGTAACAAATATGGAACTTTGTGCTAGCAAATTAGCTGAGGTAGGTGGGAAAGCCCTTGGGAGGGAGGGAAAAGAAGGATAGCAGAGCTCCCCCCTGTTTTGTTGAGGTGCAACAGCAATAGCTGGGTTCGAATTACAGCACTGCAGTATTCTTGCACTTCTCATTTACACGGGAAAAACATTATGCACGTACATGCAGTACTAAAATTACTATGCCTAGATTAACAGTTTTCAATCTTTTTTTCTTTATTCCATTACTCATTGATATTTTTATGAATAGACAAAGCCTAGTTAGACCAGCCCCAGTCAGCACTGACAGGAATTGCATGCCTCCAAGATTTGCAAAGGTGGTTGGAGACAAAAACAGGGCAGGACCTTCTCAGTGACTCTCCAAACTCCAAAAGTAGTAGGAAGATGAATATACAGGAATATGCATACAGGAAGTGAGTTGCTGGCTTAAGGGGTTGCATGACGTATTTTGTGTAGCATCAAACCATCTCCCAGAGTGGGAGACGACTTGCAGCAGATGCAATTTATTTGTTGGTGTTAAGGGAAAAATCAGTTTTCTGGGTTTCTTGACTTTATCCATGGTCTGAAGATACTTAGCTTGCAACTGAGGAAAAAGTGGTCAAGGGAGTCATACCAGTACAGACGCTTAAATGTGAAATTAATTAATTAGGTACTCTGCGATGAGCAAATATAAATATATAAAGAACAAAATTTTTAACTGTGCATACACTGTGAGAAGACTTAGTAATAACTGAGAAATTGGAAGTGATCATTAGCAGGAAGATACTTGACAGTGTTTTTACAGAAATATGGTTGAAGGATTCGCATGATTGAAGCACTGAAATGACTGGGTAGCATGCCAGGAAGAAAGCGACATTTGATTTTCAAGTTAAGAGAACAGGTTTTACAATTCTTGTGAACTGATATTTTAGCCAACAAGGAATAAACAGATGCAGAGGGTGTCTGACGTGGACCACCAAATGAGAATATAAAGCCTTTTTGCCTAACAGATAAAGGATGTATGCTGCTTCAGAGGATTTCATCCTAGGGAATGCACTTTACCAATTTGACAGTAGCAAAACATTCTGGGGATTTCTAAGGGAAGAAAAAAAGGCAGCTGGGCAAGTGGCTGTGTCTGACACAATCTTTAATAAGCAGTTTGGTGCTCCTTTAGGCCTCTTTTTATTTAAAATGAGCTGTTACCTGGGCATCTGTTATGCACAAACACAGCATCGTACCTAAGAAAGAAGAAATTTCTCCGTGCTGAGAATTGGAAAGAAGCAGGCTTTACAAAATAAAAATGTAGCATAGAATCATGTTGAAAATGTATGTGGACAACATGAAACGGTATCGGATTGCAAATTAAATACTTAGGTGCCAGAAATAAAGGTTTTTGTGAAATCCAAAGTTGGCCTCAGTGTGTCTATCACACTATGATTTTTAATTACATGATTTTCTTGCAATACATTCCCTGTTTTGGAGGTGGGGGGTGTTTGGGTTTTGTTCATTTGTTTATTTTTGTTGGGTTTTTTGTTGTTTTTTTTTTTACAAAAGATGGGGAAACTATCTTTTTCATGCCTCACTGATACACAGGAAGAATTTTGAGAAGCTTACTTTAACTAATCCACATTGTTCAATATGTGGCCTTATTTGCATCCCCATAACAAATCCCTAGACTGAAAAATAAAAGTTATTTTCTTAGTGTGGGTCATTTTCTTTTTTTGTTTTTGGTTTTTTTTTGGTTGGTTGGTTGGTTGTTTTTATAGAATTTGAATGTTACAGTTTCTTGGTGTTTCCCAAATACTTATTAATCTGTCTTCACAGTATTACCATGAAGGAAGAGCACCCTGTTTTACTGACAGGGAATGAAGCGACAAACAGATTAAGGTCAGAAGCACCACACTGTTAAATACTGTAGTTTGAAGTGCAGCTTTGCTTGGTTTAAATTGTATCCAGCCATATTCCAGACCTCTGCAGCTCCTAGATGCATTTCTTTGCCCTGTCTCTCCAGCACTGGCCTTCCCTGTGCACTGCAGAGACACCAGTGTCAGCTGGTCTCTGCCTCCCACATGAGGGCAAGCCTTGAACTTTACACTGAGTGGAACAGTCCAATAAGTCCTTCCGACCTGTGCTGGGAAAAGCAAGGAGATGCATTTCAATTTTCAGCTAACAAAGGGACATTTGCTGCTGCTGCAGCAGTAAAGAAGGATGTCAAGCAGTTGCTAATAACATTCAAGATCCTAATTGTGTTGTAACACACAACCTGGCCTCAAGCTTTCTTTCCGAAAGACTGAGTTCTCAAAAACGTGGAAATTGCTTCCAAAAAAACCCCAAATTTTGGAAAGCTGATGACGGTCCAGAGATGATGTGAGAGTGTGTTTTAATAAACTGCCAAAATTGATCCAAGTCGCTGTAGTCCTGGTAGCCAAGTACTGGCGAAAATCACGGAATGATACCGTGTACAAGCAGTGCAGAATGATTTTCTGTGAAACGAGTTTCGACAGAAAAACTTGCAGATCAAGTTGAGAATGGCAAAACATCGTTCAGCATATGACATTCTGGATAAAAATAGCATTACACAAAATCAATATGGCACCTATTCCTGTTGGCATCCTAGGAATGTTCTTGGTGTTATGATAATCAATTTTCTGGAAGAAAATGAGTTGCTGGAAAGTTTGCAGGTGACAAACTGCTGGACAAGTCACTTGTACAAAAAAAGCTCATGGTTTGCTTTATTCTAGTGCAAGATCAAGTGCACAAGAGTAAGGAGGTAAGTGATGCTTTTAGGCAGTATGGATTCAAAACATGGTGTAGATGATTTCATAAAGAGACATCCCCGCAAGGGCAACACACTGTCTGGTCTGTCTGTAGGGATTAGGTTTCCCAACCTGCCCAGCCTATGGAACTGGCTGGTACTGAGGGAGGTGCTGAGGTTGCATCTTATGGCCCAGTGCTGGCAGGTCACAGGGTCAGAAGGGCCAGTTCAGCATCTTGTGGAAAAAGGAGAAGTGCATTGGAAGTGCCTCCAGGAATGATTCTTGAGGTGAGGGAAAGTTGGCCTTATTTTTATACAAAAGCAAAATTTTAGTGATTAATCTTAGCCCGTGTGTGGGAAAAGATCACTGATACTACGTCCCCTTAAGCTAATAAAGGTGTGATGAGAACTAGTGGTTGGAGACTGGAATAAGACAAATTGATACTGATATGAAATTCACCTTTTAATGATTGAAATGATTTATCAAGAGATGTGATGGACTCCTCATTACTGATGCCTTAAAGTCAACACTGCTGGATGAAAGTGCTCTGAGCGAAAGGCTGTAAAGCAACAAGTGTAATGAAATTACTGGTTGAGGGCTTTTAGCCCAAGGTCAGATCTTACAATCTTAGAATGTATTAATCCATGAAATTTTTTTCCAATTTATTGCAGACGTGCTGCCATTGCTGTGTAATGTAAATTAGATGTATTAGGTTGATCTTCAAAGGTTTGCTCAGAGTGACCTCAGGAAATTTATGAATATGTATAGAAAGTGGGGTGCCTAAGGCCAGGTTAAGAAAAGTTTTGCATTTTGCCTGTACCACCTCCTGTGTGGGATCTACCTGAGATGAAACAGATCAGTGAACTGCTGCTCTGGGGCCCTGCAGACCACGGATGTGGGTGGGCAGTGTGAACGTGTTCCCTGGGGTGGGGGCATAGCCTGGGAGCAACGTAGAAAGCCATGGGCTGTCTATGGGATATGCCCCACGGCCACTGAGATGTGGAAACAACTACTTGGGAGAACAGGCGTGGAAGGGCTGCCTTCCCACAGGCTATTCGCAGGGTTGCGACAGACCTCGGGGAAGCTCAGAGTCCTGCCGCAGCCTTAATTTTTTTCTTTTTTCTTTCCTTTTTTTTCTTTTTTTTTTCCTTAGGANTTTTTTTTTTTTTTTTGTAACCCGAGCGGTGTCAGGCTCCCAAAAACCCCACCAATTCTGCGGGAAAAAGAAACCAGGTTTTTTTTTTAAAAAAAACCCCACGACTTCTGCTCTAGCGAAACGCCCCGCTCCTGCGTGCCGCAGAGCTGCCGTGGCCCGGGCTGGCTGCGCGTGTGCGTGTGCGGGGTGCCGAGCCCGAGTGG
>VZTA01015553.1:13031-51855 GCA_013398855.1 Mohoua ochrocephala | reverse complement strand
TGGAAGAGTGAATAAGGGAAAAGGGAGTTTGGATCCGAGAGGAAAAATAAAAAATGAAGGGCTGGTAACATGACCATTAGCAGCGACATGATGACGATAATTATGGGGGAGCAGTTTAGGAAAGCTGTTTAGAAACTTGATTCAAAGCACAAATACTTGCTTTGAATTTTCCTGCCTGCTGATTTTGATTGTATGAAATTAAAAGCAAGCGGATTTTTTGGCAAAGTGGGTTTTTTAGGTAGGAAAAGGGATCCATGGCTGATATCAGGAAAAGCATCTTCCAAATCTCTCTTCAAGTCTGGAAAAATGAAACTTAAACTGTGTCTGAGAGCATCCCCAAATGTGCTTCTGACTACTCTCCCATGGGATCATCTGTGGGACAATCAAACCTTGTGTTAGACCTGGTCACAGACTTTTTAAAAATTTTTGGTCATGGAGAAGGAGGTTCAGTAAACAAGTCCAGCTGTTGAAGACAAATACATTGACAGCTCTGCTATGGCACCCTCTGAACAGGGCAACTCTCTCAGTCTTTCCCAGCAGAGATGTTTCCTTTTGTAACTGATTACCTGTTGGATGAAAGCTGGTAAGGTAGGGTGGTCTGTTCTTAATACCAGCAGTTAGAAGAGTTCATCTGACTTCTAGGAAGTTGAAGTTAATATTCTTCCCCCACTGTTTATTCAATTTGATAGGTGGGTTGGGAAAGGCTTGTTTAATCTAAGTGCTGATCCAGACTCAGGCAGGTGTTGTGATAGTGGTATTTTCTTGTCTCTTCAGTGTGGCCCAGCAGGCAGGACATGCTTCTCTGACAACCCTTCTGCATCCTGCCTTTGTCTTCCTTTTTTTTGTAGGAGGTGTGTGATCCAGGTCTGGGTGGCACTGCAGGCCCCAGTACCTGGTGATCCCCATTTTGTGGCTCATTGGTTTATGGGTCTCAGCTGGCTGCAGCTGTGGGCAGTGACACAAGAGAAGAGTTGCAGCAAGTGCTGGAAATCACACAGGAATTGTTGCTCCTGGAGGACAGGGACACCACCCAGTTTGCATGAATGCTGCATATTTTGTATGTATTTTCTGAAAGAGGAACAAACTGATTAAAATCAATGAATATGAGTTCAGGATGTGCTGGTGGTTTGTCACAACACTCATATCGCTTCATATTCTTCCAAACGCACCTGGACGGCCTGGCTTTTGTGAGGAGTGAGAATGAAGCTCTGCCGTTCCTCAGCTGCACATTTTCATCGACCACAGGGGTTGGGAAGGGAACACAAATCTTTCTATGGCACCACAACCTGTCCCTGCTTGCAGTGAGTTCCCTGAACCAGCCACACTCAGCCAATGCTGCCAAGGCCTTTCAGCAGCGGCCCAATCACACCTGCATCAACTGGGCCTGGTGGGAAAGGAAACCTTTTTAAAAAGATGGAAGTACTCATCTCAACCTCTAAAAGCAGCTTAGCCCTTCCCCAAAGCATAAGCAGCATTCCGTGGGTGAATTGAGGACGATTTTCTCATGCCTGTTTTTCAAGGTTCAGCCTGCTGTATTGTCAGGCTTTCCAATGCACATCTTGCATGTGTGCACACAGCTGCTGCTGCACCGCTTGCTGAAGGTTTAAACCTGCAACTTTGCCTCTGTGCTCATGAGTTTACAGCCCAACTGCTTTCATGTCATCTGCATCTTTTATGACCCCAGGTTTTTGTTTTTGTTTTTTTCTTTGCCAGCTGCCATGGGTCCTCTCTATATTAGGCAATAATGCCTTAATTGTGCCTATTTATCACCTGTTACACCGAAAACTCACTGTTGCTGTTCTTTCATACTCCCAGTCATTTTTAATTCTAATGTCCAAGCTGCTAATCTTGAAATTATAGTCAGTCCCTTCATAGTCCCCCTGTTGCTGAATTTTACTGAAAGCTTTTGAAAAGAAACCCCCAAATTTTTCTTTTCCTGTATGATATTTTCTTGATTCCCCAGAGGAATCCTTTTATGCTGATGAACAAGATGTTTATTTACATATCCTATCCTACCTTGTACTTTTTGTAGCATGCTTTTCTTTTGATTCAGTAGTTCTTTATTGTTTCATTTAATTTACCTGATTCTCTCATGAAATACCCTGTTCTCATCCCAGGGTATTCTTTTAGCCCTAAAGCTTACTGTAGCTTGTTTCCCAACTCCTGTTTTAGGAAACAATCCCTAATATTCACTATGTAAGACAGGAGACGTGGAGATAAGGGAGAGCTCTTTTCAACATGTGTCACCAACTTGGTTTTATATTTTCATAACCCTGGTCATTAAGCAGCATTTGGTAGAGACAAGAATATGAAAATTTAAGGATCACCATCTGGGTCTAGTCATAAGCTGGGTGAATCCCATACCACCTTCTAGGCCAGTAGTGGATATTTAAGGAAAAATGTACCTGAAACACTAAAGTTTTTATAGCAGACTGATCCCATCTCTTGTACATCCTCCAAGCTTCCAGAAGACACTAGGTTAAGGACTACCTCAGTCAGAATCTGGATCATTCTATCTAAGAGCCCCGGTGGACTTATGCCTTCAAATTTATGTGAAGAATTTTGGGAGCAGAGTGGGAACAGTCGTGTGTCCAGTCCTTTGTTACAGCAAGCAAGGTCTTCAAAACACAGCTTAAAATTGTGTAGTCTTTTTTTCTTGGGCCTTTGTGACGTAACTCTCCATTCCTTTCATTTAGAGAGAGAAGCCTGGACCTTTTTCCGTTCAGTGCCAAAATGATCATCATGGTGGTAGGAGAGATGGCCTGAAGCCTCTAGCATCAACTGCTCTGATTTAAAGGTTTCCTCTGTCACTGATTACCCAATGTTTGGCTATCTTATGGCGGCTTCAAATTACCAGTTTATTGTCAGACTAGGGGATGTGGGGCTCCATCGTTAGATCTAGGAAGGACGGAAGGTGTTAGAAAACAATACTGATATTAGCGTTTGGGTGATTTAGACTGTGCAAAAAAAATCACGGAACAGCTGCAGAGTAACCTCTGTATGCGTGTGGAGAAAATACATTTGCAGCCAGATCAGCTGTCTGGTTCAGGATGGACAGGTTGGAATAAGTAGCCAGAGCTTGGACAGGGCTGAGATGGGGAAAGAAGGGCAATACAGCATACAACAGTTGGATTCATTCATGTCAGGGTGGAACTGGAACCCCACACAGTGTTCCCATCTTAATTTCATTCTCCAAATTTGGACATTTGTGTCCACATTTTGCTTAAAAATACATGTGCTTCCAACAAGCGATGTCTGTTTTGTTTCACTTTTGCACTCATGCTTCAAGGCTAGTCCAGATAAATAGGTTTGTTTTTTGAATTTCTGGCTGCAACAATATTTTCCCCCATCATTTGGCAACTGCAGATGGCATTTTAGGTAGCTTTTCTAACACAAGGATCTTGTGCCTTCACTGGTTCTTTGTACAGGACACTAGACATATAATTGCATGAATTCCTTTGTGTATTATTCATTATTTTCAGTCACACAAACATATAATTTCATCCCTAAGCTACCATGTGACTCAAAATAAGAGTCAATTAATTGTTATTTTTACCGTGGCCGAAGTTCAGTCTTTATTACTGAATGATCTGTAAACAAAATAATTTTGCAGTCAAAATGATTACAGGATGTTTCAAATTGTTCTTTTATATAATACTGGTTATACAAGTTAAAAAATAGAGTAGAAAAGGAGCTTAATGTTCTTAGTTCAAATTTAATTTAAAATTAGATTTAAATTTAAAAGAACCCATAAAAACATAGCTGCTATTGAATTACTATATGCTCCCTGCAGTTTGGAATGTGAAGTTTCACCCAATTTTACGTCGATGCATTCTCATTTGGATAAAACTACATTGGACAGATGCTGTCTGATACTAAGAGAGTCCAAGAGATCTGAAAACTGGCTTTTCCCCCCTATTTTTGCTTCTCAGACTCGTCAAGAACATCTTAGGTTTGCTCAACAGGCTGTGGATGAGATTTATGTATGTAAAATGCCAAGCAACCTTTGTAAAGTCTTTGCAAACCATGATTAAGGCAGAAATAAGGAGGATATAGATGCTAATATTACATCCTGAGCACAAAAATAATTTAAGTTGTGGTATACCTGAGTGCTTTAATTTAAAAAAACAGTGAACATCCACATCAGCTTCTAAAAGCCCTTCAATGTAGCTGAAGTCTTGTGCTCCTGGATATGCATGTCTAATACTTGGAGCCCTTAAAGTTTTTTGGAGCTTATTAAATTGATTTTGTTGGTTTGTTTGTTTTGGTTTTTTTCCCCCCGTACTTAACATCAGTATGTAGAGGCTTACACTTTGGATCTCACTTTATCCCTAAGCCCTCTTGGGATCTGCCAACCCACAGCCCAGCACACAGACCGCATGCTAGAGCTCATGGAGGTTTCCAGGGCACAGGCAGCAACACCCACACACTGAGCTGCACATTAAGCCAGCAGCAGTTGGCTTTGAAGCACAGCAGAAGAGATGTTGTGATTCTTCCTTTAGGCAGAGGTGCTTAGGTTGCAGGGTGCTCAGGCAGACTGGAGAGGACCTAGGTTCAGCGGCTTCTTCTTTTGTCTGCTGATATAAGGACTTAAATTTCTAATCAGTCCTGTCTGCTTCTGCTCTGCCTAATCCTGCTTAGCTCACTGAATGGATAAAAAAGTTGAGGTGCTTCTCCACAAGTCTTCATTGCAATGAAGCCCCCATGCTCCGTGGAGGCTCCTGGCTGTGTATTGAATGAGGAACATCAACCTGTTTGTGAATATAATGCTTCATCTCCAGTTTGGGATAAATTAAGCATAAGCTGATGTTTTCAGCTTGTCCTGGCAGTTCACTACTCATGGAGCAGTCTGTTTGAACGGCATGAATTGAGGCAGCAAAGACCATGTGCAGTTACATTTTCATTTTGATCAGGAGTGTGTTCTTGAGCTGAATCTCCTCCTCATCCCCGTTGACAACAGGTGCTTTGCATTGCAGAATGCTCTCCCAGTGCTCAATCTGGTTTCTTTTGCAAGAAATGAAATGAGGAAGTTGGTCCAGGAGGACACATGGTGTGGTCCTCAGACGAGGCTGGGATGCTGTCATGTAAGCCCACAAAATGCACATTTTGCAGTGACTGGGTTCCCAGCATCAATTCTTCCAGGCTACAGACTGGCTCCTGTTGGGTTGAAATACTTCCTAATACAGACATAGCCTAATGAGACCTTGTTATCATATAGAATACTACAGACCTTGCACAGGGATGGGAGAAATTCAGGTGCCTTGAAGCTGCACCTTGCAGGATTTAGAGTCAAAACACCTCCGTCCTTTTTAGCTGCAGACCTCAGTACGTGTTCATTGGCACCTACCCATATAATTCTGCTATCCAGTTTAACAAATTGAGACATTCGTGATAAGCACGTAAAAGAGAGATTTACAGTCTACATTAAAATCTTTCATCAGGAAGAGCATGCTCATTAGTGCAATATTCACTTTAATCTCATCTTTTTCTTCTGCTGCTGCACACTGCTCTTGTATCAACACTGATTAGCAGCTAGAAACCTGGCATGCTTTTTTCTTACTTGAGCATCCTGCATATGGGGGATGGACCTTAACTGTTGGTAGACGGGCAGTGAGGCTCTCTCTGTACTATGTTAATGTTGTCACTCACAATGTTTTCATTATGAGCTTCATTGCTTAGTGTTAATTTCCTGGCTGTTACAAATTCTATCAGGATGAATCGTAGCAGAAAGGCTTGTAGATTTGATTTGATTTCCTTTCCCAGAGAGGGTGAAAAATTGTTCCCAGGTTTTTTTTTTTTTTCAATGTAAGTTTTCAGATACTACTTCCCAGATCGTTTGTATCTAAACAGAACTCTGATCAAAACAAAAGAAAAAGAAAATATTTTTTTCACTGGCTGTTACTCCTTAATCTTCCAAGTGCTTTGTTCCTAGAGCTCTCGGTGAAAATACATGGGGGATCTTGGGAAGCCACTTGCCAGCCCTTTCTTAACGGAGCTGCTGATTTTTGCTGTGTGTGCTTGTGTGTATGTCAAGAAGAAGAGAATTTATTTAAGTGGAAAGCACTTAGTTCTCATAGGTGGCTAAACTACAAAGGTCATCAGCTCTCAAGCATTCTACTATCCTTAGTAGCAAATAAATTATTTGGTGCTGTAAATCTAAATATCCAAGTTTAAGTCTGCAGACAGTGCGGATTCTCATCTTTTAGAGCTGATGTTCAGTGGGCACTTGTGAAAACTATCTGTTAAACCACAAGTTAGTCACAGTTTCAGAGTGCTCACTCGTCCATGAACATGAACACAGTAACAGACAATAAAAAGGGATCTGCGAATGACTGCTGCATGTTTTTACAAAACGATGGGGAATGTGGAAAAAAAAAGCCCCAAGTTTCAAAGCTGTCATGGAAGGGTATGACTCTTTTATGACTAATTTTCAGTATAGTCTAAGATTCACCCTCTAACTGAATTCTACTCCACTTACCTAGCAACTTAGAAACTATTTAAAAAAAGGCATTAGGGTTTTTCAATTATTTCGATCATTAGGTTCTTTTGTCTTCCTTGGACTCTTCATATTTTAAGGAGATATTTCTTACATATTCTTACATTCGAACTCCTTTAGAGCAAAATGCAGATATAAATAACTGTGATTAATTTTCCTCATTAGCTGAATACCATCTTTCGCAGCTGTTGATTCGGGACACGATAATACATTAAATGAATTCCATCTGCACTGGGACAAGCTACAGCACTTACACAGAGATATCTCAGGTTTGAATGTTTCTTCTAAGTGAAAGCACTCGGGTGTATGCCAAGCAGGATCTCCCAATGTACCACTCTGGCTGTGCCCCCCAAAGCTTTCTGTAAGTCACCAAGCTGCAGCATATTTCTTTGCATGCAAAACCTTTTTCTTACATGGCTTTCAAAAACTTAATGTAAAAATATATATAGAATCAACTGGCAGCTGACTGGCTACTGCATATGCCACATTTGTGATTGTAGTCGAATGCAGTGCTCCAGGAAAGAAAACCCACTCATAATTTTGGCTACTGCCGGGCATGGCTCAGGCCATCACTCAGACTTTGCTGTGCAGCTCTGTCAGGCACATCAGTCCTGGTTTGCAGCACTTCTGGTCTCCCATCCCCGAGGCAGCATGGAGCCGACGCTACGGTTTGCAAATGGGTTGAGATAGGTACATAGAAAGGAGGGGAATATCACCAAGTTTCTGCTACCACTTTGCTGCCTGAAACCTTGATTTTTTTTCCCCCTTTCTTCCTATTTTTTTTCTTCTTTTCCCCTACAAGGCAGAGGAGAAGCCCTTTATATCAACAACTGTATTTTAATCAATTGTAATCTGACCTGTAGTAAATTTGCTTTGCAGAGTGTTCTGTCTTTAAGAAATTATTCCGGTCTACCAGGGCCACTGGAATAAATGCTTCACATAAAAATGAGCTCTATACAATTACAATATTTTTACAGCTAATAACACCAAAATCACCTACAGGAAATCTCATCTGAATAAATATCAAAGTATTTGCCATACAATACTGAAATTCAGAGCAATAAACTTTCAGAGATATTATTATTTAATGATTAGAGATCAAAAATCTCACAGAAGGAGAAACAAATGTTACACAGGCTTTCTGAATTTAAGTAATTCAGGGCAAGTGCAGAGCTGGGCTTTACTTATCATTAAAGTCTTCAGTTTGTTGCTCATCTGGGTGTTAACAATGTTTTCTATCTCTGTGTGTGTCTGTGGTGACTAAGTAAAACCGGTTGAATTAAAATGTCAATGCAACACTTCTAAAAGCCATGCACCTATATTAAAACACATGTGCAATTGAGAGAATAATGGGGAGTGATGTGTTTTGGTGTAAGCACAATAAATTGCCTTGGATCAACATCATATTGATACTTCAAAGTGTGAACTCCTTGGTTGCATAAGTATATAATGTAATTGTAGAAAAGTTAGGTAATTATGATTGCTGCTTTTCTAATTCTACAGAAAATCTTACTAAAGTTTAGTGTCATTTAAAGCAAGAACTGTCATCAAAACAGAGAGAATGGTCATTCTGCTCTTAAATACCCACTATTTTTTGTCAGGGTTGTAATGATTACAAGCTTATCTTTGATACAAAATTCCCTCCTTCTCTGATACATAAATATTTATTAATTCCACTAGAAAACATCTCTGTTTCAATTCCAAGGAGAATTTTGTGAGCAGATAAGAGTCTTTTTCTAGGATTCTTTATACACCCAATGGTCTTGATACGTGGCTTGCTATTTTCATAAGCCATCATCACCCAAGTTTGTAAATGATCACCCAAATCAGCATGGATAGCCTAATTTGAGTGTGTTCCCCTGCTATAGCTCTACCTGTGCTATTGGTACTTTTTCCTTCAGTATTTTTCCCTGTGAATACTTTGCTCTATCTCCAGGGGCTTGGTAGGTTTAATTTCATTTATACATGGTGGAGGGAGTTATGGGAAGGCAGTGGGCAAGTGACATAAGCAATGATCCAGAGAGCTTGCTGGAGGCTTTTTTCAGTTTGGATAAGCCTGTACCCAAGGTTTAAAGGTGTTGGTCATGTTGTAAATGACATGTTTGAGAGTTTTGGTTGCAGAGACAAAGGACTTGGAACGAGCTGCTGCAGGAATATGATGTAGAGCTGGAGTGTAGACTGTCTGTTAGTGAGCGATTGCAAAGTGGGGCTTTTTCTAAACCTTTTTTTTGATTTGTATATCTCTTTGTAACCCCATGTAGAGCTCAGGACACACCAAAAGTCAGTGAAAAACTGCTAATACCTGTCGCTGACAAACATGTTCAATCTTCATTCTTTAATACACAGATAAGTGTTTAGACCTTACTTTGTGACTTTCTGGTTTAAAAAGATGTGGCCTTGTGTGTCAGAAATTAATCTATCCTCAGTCTGTGTGAGCTGATAGCAGATTTATCGGGGTTATCAGATTTGGTGACTAATTTCTTCCTGGCTAGCAGTCTTGTATATAACTTGATGGTGCAAACCTTTATTTTACAATTCATTATGCAAATTTCTCCTTATGCACTCAAGAAAGTGAAGCTCAAATACACATGTTCAAGCAAGAACTTTGGATTTACTGGTTCCTTCTAACACACCACACTTTGTGGAAACACTGGAGCCGCCAAGGAGAAAATAGAAGTGCTGCACACCAACTTCCCTTTCTAATGAAGAACAGGGAGAAGGATTGCACTTAGAGATACAAACTGAGAGGCATGTGAAAGTCTTTCAGTTAATTTTTTCATAATGAGCCTTTCTCCCCTTCTTCAGTGACTTCCCTGAAAATGGAGGTGCAGCATAAGACAACAGTCCAAAAGCAGTCGTGCCACACCATGCCAAAAAATTGCTTTTTTTAAGAAGAAGGTAGGACATGTTGCAATACTGTGCGTGCTGTCCATCCAAGTGCATCCTTGCTGGCACCTGTGTCCTATTGAAGCAGTCTGACTGACTTGTGAGCAGGCACACAGCCAGTCTAACAGATGGAGGTCAGTGAAGTCAGCCAAGAGACCATGCACTAACTGCACATAGAGTGTGCTAGTTAACGGCAGGATTCCCAGACAGAGACATCCAAATGTCTCTTGGTAATCTTATATTTACGTACTGGGACAAGACAAAGATCAAAGAAATGGCTTTAGCAAGAGAAGTAGAAACAGGAAGATAGGAGAAGTGGTTTCCGTGTGGATTACACCACCAGTGTAGCTGTGGTGTGTGAATTTACATTTTAAAAAGTGAGTTGTCACTCCGTCTTCTACACCGCTGTCAGAATTAGGCAGGCAGGGGAAGGGCTAGATCTCTTCAGAGGAGATTCATTCAAGGTCATAGGGTACATTTGTAATATATTAATGAAAAGAGCCTGGTTTCCTGACTGTCTTTTGCCTAGGATACAAGACCAGTAAAAGAAGAGCAATCTCTTAGCACTCCCTCTCTTAATAAGCTGATCTTTATTTAATGCTGTTGGTAATGAGGACAGACTTGTGTTTCTAATAATGATTTTAAACCCGTGTGATAACTGAAGAGTGGTAAAAACCAGCTGAACTATCATGCAAGGAGCTGAAAATGAGGATTGAGATAAACTGCCACCATAAAGGGAGAATAAAAATGCAATCTGTATAAAGGTTGGCTAGTTGCTTGTCAGACTCGCTTGGTGCGTCCTGCAATAGTAGGATCTTGTCATTTGCAGAGCAATGTAATAAAGGCATGAAGAACAGTGTTATTTGGCATTTGGGATGCTGCACAAATACAATAAAAAATAGTCAGCATTTCTTCTTTCACTGGCTTTTGAAGTGCTTAGAGTTGAGCCATAAACAGTCTTCCTGATCCAAAAAGGCTTTCAGTGGGGCAGGGTCTGGCCATTGTGTTTTTAGAAATTCTTGCATTGTTGTGAATTGCAAGAGTCAGAAGAAAAGAGCAGATTGAGCTGTGTTTGACAGACAGCACAGTCAGGACTATGAAGCTTCAGAGTCACCATAGCTTCCCCTGCATCATGCACTGGAGAGTGGGCGGAAAACTGACTAAATAGTACCAGTGCTTCACCAGGCAGATGGTCAGGCAAAGGCCAAAGCCCTCTGTCCCTCACTCCCCCGCCTCTTCCAGTTCCCAGATGCAAGTTGAACTGGCACAGGGGTTGCTATAATTTGCTGCTGGTATAGACCAGCAACAAATTACTCCCCTGAGGAGCAAGCAGGAATAGGGAAGAGCAGCTCTGAGGCATAAGACCTCCAGCACGATTCCTTACGCACCACCCATCTCTCAGGGCTGTGCCCAGAGGCCCAAGCTACCCTGTGGAGGATACTTCTGAAGCCACCAGAGAGAAGAGAACCTTTCTCCCACCTCCCGAATTTCCCTCTCCCCTTCTGAAGTGTAATCAGTGTAGATAGATGTCAACTTGATTACACTTGAAAATACAAACTATATTGGTACGTGTCTTGGACCTCAGTGTAGGAGAGACACACTCTCTTGCTGGCAGGCTCAGAACACTACCTTTAGCTAAGGAAACTTGCTTTTACTTGCTCGTCTCTTTTTGCATTTTTACGTTTTCCAGAACTTTGGATGCAAAGAGCCACCTTCCAAAGATGCTTTCTGTGCAATAACTGGTAATGCAAGACATTACTCGGTGTGACTGCCAGGGTCATGATTGAATCCCAGAGGGAATATATTCCAATAGGCAGCCAAAATAAAACCCTGATGGTGAGCCCTTTACTGTGAACTTCTATTTGCATAAAAAATTGTACAGCTTTACCTGTCTGGAAGAAACTTTCATTTGTGTTTGAACATAGCTGTACTTAAGGATAGACCAGTGCTTTTTTCCTCACATTAAAAGAGGTTTGGTTTATATGACACGTCACCAAGGTCAGGGATTCCCATATCTTGGAATCATTCATGGCATTTATGATCACTGTTTCCCTGTTAGGATGGGATATGCAGTAATTTCCCACTGCAAAAAAGACAAGTGGCAGTGGGGTTCATCTGAGCAAATGTAGATGCTTGCAGTCTAGGTCTCCAAATCCCAGTTAAGCATCATCTGCTGTTAAGGGTCAGTGGACAAAGATAAGCATTTCTAGGCGTGTTTTATTTTATCTCTAGATATTTGTAAAAAATCAGACTTTTGTATAAGATAAGACTCTTTCTTAAGGTGCTGTTGATTGCACAAAGAGTTCAGGGTGAGCAGCTTAGATGTTTGTGTTGCAATTAAACAGCCATCCTACTCAGGGAGATTAAAGATTGCAGGAGGATTTAGGTGTTTACGTCTGAAATGTGGATACTCGGAATGCTTTTTTAGTTGCCACTTCTCCTTGGAGATACCAAGAGCTCCCGAGGACCAAATCTGTAGATTTGCTGAAGGCAAACATGCCTGTCTGTGAGGCACCTTGACTCTCAGTGACATCCACTGCCCTAGGCTTCCCCTGTTCAAATGAGGAAAAAAAGCAAAAAACATCAGTCAGGACAGAGTGTAGCTCTGAAGTATTACACAGTATAAGCAAAGAGACAGACAAAAAATTGTCTGAAAATCCAGAGATAGAGTTTTTGTTAGATTTTTAAACAATCTAAATTTTTGGATTGGCTGGAAATTCCTCAAAAGTAGATTTTTGGGGTGATATTTTGGTGATGGCTCATTTTGTCAAAGTACATGCTTTCCCCACGTAAGGGAAAAAGAATAAATTTTTTATTTATACAGGACAGTAAATATACTGTATTGTAGCTACCATGGCATTTGATGCATGTCCACACATATCTGCATGTACGTATCTGCATGTACATACAGGTATAAAAACTGCAAATACTTCCAAGTGCTAAGCACATTATAAATGATAAGAAGAGAAGGACAGTACTGCATTGATTAAGACCAAAAACTCCAATTAATCCCTGAGAAATACAGAAGCCTGGGAAGGCAGTTTTAACAGGTCTTACCACTGTTGTTGGCAACTTGTGGAACGTAACAAGCGTGGAAAACGTGTCACAATATGATGACCATGTGGCTATTCCTGTTTCCAGGCTCCATGTCCATTTTTAAAGATCCGTAACTTCCCGATGTCTTTGCTGGTTTATTGTTAAAAATGGTATCCAGTAGAAGGTAGGACTCAGACTCTAAGAAGGAATTTGATGCCTAATTCCTGATAGAATCTATTATCTCTCTTTGACAAGCAGCAGAGTTGTCTGAGCTGCAAGATTTCTTACTTATGCTTCAGCAGCAATACAGTTTCTCCCCTCCTTCACCCTTCTTGAGAGAACTGGAGATCTTACTGATGGCTGTATTCTTACTTTTTTAGTCCAGAGTGGTTTAGTGGGAAAGTGACTGTAAATCTCCTTCTTTTACCCAGTGTCCCACTTTTCCTTTGGGGTGTCCAAAGTGTCCTGGATTTACATGCAATTAGTCAGAACTTTTTTGTTTTTTCCAATAAATCAAACTCTGATCAAGACACACTGCTGCTGTGGGTGACAGCTGGTCTCCTCTGATCCGGGTAAACAAAAGAATGAAATGACCACTTGGTGCATGGAAATGTTTGCAGGGAAAAGACGTTCTCAAAGCTGCTTTTTGTGCAGTATAATATTTGAGACCCTGCTATTTTTCTGTGATAAATATATGCAGAGTATCTCAAAAGGCAAAAAAAAAGTAATTTCTACTTCTGCAGTAGTGGAACCAAAACTGTCACCAAGAACATTACCACATATAAGGAATTCTTTGATTTCTTTTCATAGATAAAATTTCTTGGACACTGTAAAATATAAAAACATCCCAGAATTTATTCTGACATTAAGATCCTTTTCTGAGATTTCTAGGAGTAGAAGGAGAAGTAGAAATAGCACAGAAACAGAGGGTACTTGGAAGATGGCTAAATGCTGAGCTTCCCTAAAGAAGCTTTGTGCCTGAAACAGATCTGTCATTTGCCCAGCAGAGTTGTTCTAGAATAGCTCAGATGGATTATGAATGGTCCAGCCACGTCCACTAACCCGAAAAAAAGTTGTTCTGAGAAATTGGAGGTCTTTGCGAGGGAGGGGAACCCCTGCATGGCTCTGAAAATTCAAGTCAGAGATTTTGTCTGTTTTCCCATCTTTTTCCCTGGATACCAGTGTTGCAGGTTTTGTAAGAACATGGGCCAGTGGCTCCTTGGGGAACAATTTTCTACAGGAACTGGCAGGTGGGTAGCTGGTCCACATGGTCCCACAAGAGTTTTTGCCCCACCTTGCCATTTCCAGCATTTCCCTGCACCCCGTAGTCAACACAGCCAATCAGCATAGAAGGACAAAGGTTTCAGTGAGTTGTTAAGAGCACATGACAGAAGATATCACTATTGATGCCCTAGAACCTGCAATATCACAACGTTTTTATAATCATATATTATCAACACAGACTAGGGGAGGAAGGGATTGAGGGCAGCCCTGCTGAGAAGGTCTTGGATGTGCTGGTGGATGAGAGCCTGGACGTGAGCTGGCAATGTGCATTGGCAGTCCAGAAAGCCAGTTTAATCCTGGGCTGCATTCAAAGCAGTGTGGCCAGCAAGGAGAGCGGGGGGATTCTATTCCTCTGCTCTGCTCTGGTGAGACCCCACATGCGTCCAGCTGCATCCAACTCTAGGGTCCTCAGCACAGGAAGGACATTGACCTATTGGAGTGGGTCTAGAGGAGGGCCACCAAGATGGTTGGAGGGATGAAACACCTCTCCTCCGAGGAAAAGCTGAGAGAATTGGGTTTGTTCAGCCTGGAAAAGAAAAGGCTTCAGGGTGACCTAACTGCTGCCTTTCAGTGCCTGAAGGGAGCCTGCAAGAAAGGCTGAGAGGGGCTTTTTACGAGGCCATGCAGTGACAGGACAAGGGAGATTGGCTTCACACTGAAAGAGAGTAGGTTAGACAAGGTATTAGGAGGAAGTTCTTTGCTGTGAGGGTGGTGAGGCACTGGAACAGGTTGTCCAGAGAAGTTGTGGATGCTCCACTCATGGGGGTATTCAAGACCAGGCTGGAAGGGGCTCTGAGCCATCTAGTTTAGTGAAATGTGTCCCTGCCCATGTCAGGGAGCTTGGAACTACATGATCTTGAAGGTTCCTTCCAGTCCAAATCATTCTATGATTCTGTGCCCCTATGATTCTATTATTTTCCCATTGCATTGTGGCTTTGATAGAATTTTTTTTCCCTAAAGCAAGCAGAAAGAAGTGCTTCTGGCTTTTGATAAGAGAGTACAAGACACAGGGTCTGCATTCTGCCACTCTCAGTTATCACAAATACCACCTGCCTGCAAATAATTCTATGTATTTTTGTAAAAGTATTTTTTTATTAGCGTTTAAAACTACTTTTTGATTAGAGTGAAATGCAAATGGAAGAAGATAAACATCGCTTTCCTTGAGATTAAATACAGTACGCTTCTCCTCCCGTCACCTTTCCTCCATCTCCACTTTTATTTTTTATTTCACATAACTTCTGCTTTTGAAGTCATCCTCTCCTTGTACATGAGCAGTTCACTTGTAGGTTGTGTACAGAGATTGTAGAAGTGGTTCCTCAGACATATCGAGGTGGAATAGCAGTACTGGTTTCCTGAAATAGGGAACAGTCTGAAAAATAGCAAAGAGATGGCTGAGGGAGAGGTGAACAAGGAAGACATGTATGACAATGTATGGGGGGTCTTCAAGGCTAATGAGAGAGGACTGGGAGCTTTGCTGAAGAATGGCAAGAGAGGGATGTTATTGTGCTGTGGCTGAACAGGATTTTCCCTTTGTCACTGGAAGCACTCATCTGCATGGGCTGGCACAACCACCTTTCTAAATCACATCCCTCAGGACTGCAACACAGCCCTGTGAGGCAGACTTAGTCCTCAGATATCATCATCTTAAGGAGGTTGTAATAATCTCCGGACTGAAAGGGTCTTCTCTTACAAAGAGAACAAGATGAAGCTGAGCCGCTTTGCCTTTTCCTTCTCCAACTCACAGGAGAAAAGATGAATCAGAAACAGAATCAAACCCACGGAGTTCCAAAACTGGTCCTTTGCCTCTGTGGTAGTCCTTCTCCTTTTTCTCCCTGTGAATCTGCTTTGACAGACCAAGTGCATTTTTATTGAGACAGCTCATGGACAACACTTGTGAGGGCTGGTGCTTCCTGACCTATACGGCGTGGAATGAGATCTTCTTGCCTGTTCTTGGATGGACTGTCTGGGGGAAATACTTCTGAGGTCACAGGGATGGTATTGTTAACCTCTTAACCACAGACAAGAAGCAGGATGAGAATGTATGGAAAAAGAGGATTAATGGTATCTTAAAGTGGATTGTAGCAAGAAGGGGACAAGAATTACGTGGATGGCCGAAGGGTCATGCAGTAGTCAGAGAGCCGGAGAAGTCGGACACATTTCCTGCCTGGCCACAGCCTGAAAGTGGGAAGGGTGTTGTGGGACAAGAAGGTTGAGTGGGAAGAGTTCAAGTGTTTGCTGCCAGCTGAGTTTCATCTCACCTACTGGCACCTGGCAGACATCAGACAGCCAAGGAGCTCTCAAAAAGAAGTCCTTTTAGTTTTTCTTATGAAATATTTTCACTTTAAAGACATGAAAAAGTGCAAGAGATTGAGTGTGAAACCAGCTGCAAAGTTTTTACGTTTTGTTAATTTATATGATGGGTCTTGTTTTCCCTTTAAGAATGACATTTGTTACAGTTCTTATTGAACACACAGCTGGGATAGAAGCAAAGAATTACTTATTCATATATTTATTTAAAATTCCAAATTAAAATTGAAATTCTCATGAAAAGGCTGAAAAAATTTTTCATGATTTCCATAAAAAAAAAATTGGTGGAAATCTCATTATCTAGAAGTTTTGTATATAAAATCTGTAAAGCAGCTGCAGCAAAAGACTGAATAAAAGTCACTTAATTGGTTGTAGTTCTAGACGTTTAAATTACATAACATTATCCATGTGTGAAAAGCTGGATTTGTACATGCTTACGTTGCTGAAACCTTTATGTGTTAGAATCCAAGTGCTGCTGCTGTGCCTAAAGTACTCCGTGAGGTACACCCATATGTTGCCAAAGTAGCACGAACGTGTGCACTGATGTTGATCCAGAGGAAGCCTAGGGGTTCTTCCTTTCCCTCTCGTACGCTGATTACTTCTGCCAGGCCCAGAGAAATCTGTGTGAGCGCGCAGGGGCCATGGCTTGGTGACAGGATGTACATGCAAACAGATAGCTTCCATGATGCTCAGAAGCCTTTTTTTCCTGAAGGTGCCGTGCAGCAACATCTTTGAGTTGTAGGAGAAGACAAGCATGGGGCAGACGGGAAGGACCCGGCCCCATTGCTCTAGGGCTGGGGTTGGTTGGTGCACAGCGCCCGGCTAAAACGAGGCCCAGAAACAGTCCTTCTCAAGCCCTGTATGTGGAGATGTCAAAAATAAACTGTGTAAATATGCCAGAAAGAATGATACTTTCATGTTTTTATGCTAAAAATGGGTAAGGGAATTGTCAGGACTCTTGTGAGCAAAAATGATAATGTATGACATTAAATATTGACTTAAAATATCTGTTTTGCCACCCCTTTCTATTATTCCAGTATGCAGTTGCTTGAAGGTAAAGTATGATTTTTCTGTCCCCTCTGTAATAATATATAATACATCAGAACAGAATTTTCTAAGTCTTGTAAAAATCAATCCACTTTCCCTATTCAAATGCAGATTAAATATATCAGATCTCGTAGCAATTATATATCTGATTTCTTCCTTGTTCATTGCCTATGTCACGGATAATTCAAATATAAAGTTTTTTGGGAATGTTTTTCAGGCTGGAAACCTGATTGGAAAATTGTGAGATGTGTGGTTTTTATTTTGGGTGTTTAGTAGCATGCTAAGTAATGACACTTGCGTAGTCAAGTCTTTAAATTACTAAGAAGTGATGATGTAGCAGGGACAATATTTACTGGTAGGATCAGTAAGATGCTGTATGTGTTGATAATTGACAGGAAGAGATATCTTCTGTCTTGCACTGCAAATTGCACAGTTAAGTCAACAGTGAATGAGTTTTCATGGTAGATATCCTATATAATGTGTTCAGCTGAGAAATGTGTGTCACAGTCCAGCCAGATACGAGCAGAACTTAGTGTATGGTAGAGGCAGTTCTTTACCTGATGTTTTGTTTGCTGAACTGGGTGGTCGTAGTAAGTGACCAGGACTTATTCAAAATAACACATTTGGCATGCACATGCTCATTGTTCTATTTAAAAACCAACGCTGAATGCATTCCTGTGCATGATATCTTCTCATTCTGCTATTCATTTGATTTTAAAGTAATAATTATTGTTACATAGAGCTGCTTCTGTTGAGAAAAATGCTCTTCCTTGGCTGTGATGATGTGTGCCAAGCAACCTTTAGATTTTACCTGGAATAAGATGTAAGGACTTTGAGCTGTGTGTATGTCGTCTATGGGCACATGTGTACACATGCACACATGGGTACTGGCATTGTGACACAATGCAAACACCACAGGCGCAGGCACAGACATAGAAAGAAAATTATTTTTCTCCTGCTTATTTTCTTGGCACTTGCAGCTTGGTTAGATGTGAGATAGATGAAACATTTGCATCTTCTATCTGCATAATGAGTTCTATACAAAATGATTGCAGCTAATGCAAAAGACAGGGTGGCATGTTTTCAGTTTTAATGGGGACACTCAGAAAACTTCCAATCTTTCTTGACATTTCTTATAGCAAAATAAATGTGGTCTAGGTTGGAGTGTCTATTATGAAAATAAGAGAAGAGCAAGTCAATTATATTTCAATGACTGAATAGCCAGGGGTCCTCATTAAAATGATCAGAAAGGCTGCAGTGTTGCTTTCTTGTATGTAGCCACTGATTAAGTTGTATAAGAATGACATGGCCTTTTTGGGAGAAAAGCAGAGGATGCCGTGGTCTCTGGCCAGCCAGCCAGAAACCGTTGACACTTACAAAAGTGAGATGCGCACTCCATCAAGAAAGGGAAGTTACTACTTATGGGGTCATGGACTCCTGATGTATTTAAAAATAGTTGTGGCTGTTTTATTGGACACAGTCAGAGAAAGCTTTGAATTTGCACTAGGCTGTATGAAAATGCCTGCGGTATGGTGGTGATATGGTATGTTTTCCTTTCCGCTGGCTTCGATGAAGTATACATAGCTTCACAGAATAGCACTATTATTGCAATCTCTCTGTATTTGAACCTTTAAGCAATATTTTAGTTATCAGTTCATTACTATGTATTTCTTAGAATTTAAGTTCTTCTTATTTGCCAATTATTTTTTTGGTATAAAATGTTAGGAGAAAAAGGCTTGGTAATTTTTTCCCGGGAGAGACTGTATCCTGAAACGGTAAAAAGAATATTTGTTTAAACCTCCTGAGGGTTTGCAGTCTAAGGAAATACAGTATTGCCTAAAATCTGCTAATCCCAGATCAAGTGGCTGTAGAATTTAAAAAATGAATATTTTCCCTTCATGTTACTTAACAGGCCTTATGTATTTATTTTTAAATAATCCTTCTGCAATTATATTTTATGCAATTTCGCCTCTTTTCATAAGGTGATTGCTTTAAAGAGATATCTACTTCTAATAAGGATTTCTATAAAGAAAAATACCTTATGGGTTTTTTTATTTGGAGAGTGTTGTAGAATGTTAACGTTTTACGTTTTAGAGTGATACAAAGAAAAACAAATCTCATGTGCTAATTAAGCTGTCATGGTTTAAGTTTCTTCCCCCTTTAAATTGCATCACTGACAGTTTCTAAAGACGAATTGATAAATAAAAGACAGTGTTTAACAGTGATCTTATATCTGTTAGTACAGTGAAGTTTGAACCAATATTCATCTTCCACCGAGGTGGAAATACACTTCAGCATTTTCCACTTTCACTATCTGATTCAAATAAATACTGATGCAGCAAATAAAACCAAATAAAATCTCTGCTATTTCTAACTGCAAGTACTAGCTAATGTAAGCTTGTATTCCAAGTCAAATCACATCATACAGTGCTCCATCATTAACAACGATGTTTCATTATAAATAAAGACAAATTGAGTTTTATATAAGTCTGCTCACATTTTGATGAAATAATTTTTAGTCTCAAGGAGTCCAATAGCAGAAGACACTGTAAGCTAAATACATTAACATATCAGGTACTTAAAACTAATTGGATTTACTAAAATTAGCTAATAATGCAGCTAAATAATGATGCTCTTCATTTGCAATTCAGGAGCTCAGTAATGGACAAGGGAAACTGCAAGTGCTTGCAGTCAACAATAAAAGAATTGGTAATTTTGCCAATTATTATGTACCACAAGATGGCTATTTAAAAAGTTTTCATTTTTTATTTACATACATGGCATCTAAACAGGAGAAAAAGTGTCTCTGCCTTATTTACTTACAAATGCATGAGCAGCTTTAATTCTTTTCCATATAGTTTCTGTGATATTTTTAGTCTTTAAATTGTTTGTGGAATTCACTCGGTCATTATTTATTGTTTAGTGGATGAAGAATCTCATTGTATTAAAAAGAATTCTGTTCATTTCTCTTTTTTACCAGTTAGCAATATGTAATGAGACTATGTAATTTAAATGTCCTAATTTTTTTGCAGCAGCAATAAAATTCATAAATAGCAACCAATTGATAAGTCTATTTTTGTGTGAGGAGAGACACAATAAATTGATGTAGTACCCTGAGTATGAACACAGCGTTATGGTGCTTAATACTTGAATTTGGTTCAAAACACGTAAATGTCTTTTCTCCCAACATTTTAGCAGCTGGTTTAATATCTCTTTTCAGCAATATGTGATGCTAAAGTTCCTTTGTGACTGAAGAAGATAAGTAGACTTATTTCTTGAATAAACCTGTGAAAAGTTTTGAGCAGTAGAGAGGAAAGCTTGAGATTTCTTAAGGTGCTCTGATTTTGTGCTTAGCGTGCATGAACACAGGAACAAATTCAAAATATTCTTCAGAGTGATTGGGGAGATATTTTTAAGAACTTTGCCATCCTTCTCTAGTTTACTTCCCTAAATTTATGATTTTTGTGTCGAATTTTTTTTTTAAATGAAAGCAAAGAAGGTGTCACAGGTCTTTGAAAGTAATTAATGCTATAGTCACTGTTCTCTGAAAGCGAATCAACAGCAGCAGACTATAGATGTCAGATATGCAGGCTGCTCATCTGACTGATAAGTCCTTCCAGACTGCTTGTAGTCATCTAAAAAATCACCTCGGAGTTGATGTTTCTGAAGGGAAACATATTCCACGAGGTGGATATGACTGTACTCTGCATGTAGAATTTTCAAGAGCCATTTACCATCTTCCGGAAGCAGAATTTCTTACGTGACCTACTCAGCTCTCTGTAGACATGCATGAAGGAAAAAGGGGTTTGCAGGAAACATTTTGTGTTGTTATCTGTGTCTTTATTTAAACCTCAGTTCTTCTAGCAAGAAATGGAATTCAGCACTTGCATCATGCGAAGTGTGGTCTGTGCGTTTTACGGGTTTCAGCAACATTAAAAGATTAAAGTTGAGAACAAGTTACTGTGTGTGAATTCGAATGCAAAATATCCTCATTATAATAATTCACAGGAAATTCACCCCCACTGCTGCAGAATCAGAACTCGCCAAACACGGCCTAATGTCAGCAATGAACTCTACTTTAACCAGCCTTTCAACCTGTGTATCGTCAGAGTAATTGGTCTTTTAGTTGATTTGACTAACTGACAGCCAAGCCACTAATAATTACCTGTGGCAGCATTTATATTTTTTTGTTTTACACTATAGCACAACATCAATGAATATATTTTAAATATTAACAGTAGTTGAATGTTTAGATTATAATTTAAATAATTATTTATGGAAATATAATTGCACGTCTGTGCCCACAATGGAGAGGCTTTGTAATTTGATTAAAGAGAGAGCAACAGGGTATCTGCCCATCCAATTTTGTGGTTAAACTATTCATGACTTATAATAATATATTAATTTTGTCAATTTGTTAGGGTATCATTTCAACTTTTTGACAAGCTTTCATCTTTATTTAGCTGAATTCAGGCTCAAGACAGTGCTTACTTAACTTATGCTTTATGAAGCTCTTCAAGAGCATGATATTCTCACAACCATCCACAATTTTCTTGCATTGTGGTGTTGAGGCTCTTTAACATAGCGGATTTCCATATGAATGATATACGTAAATATAAAGCATATGTCTGTATGTACAGTCTCAGCAGAGTAGAAATGTGCTGCAAAGACTTCCAAGACTCACCTATGCTGGAGAACTTATTTCTGAGGTAAGCTAGAGACAAGGACGCACTAAAACCTAAATTAATACAGTTTGTTCCTTTGCAAAATACTGGTTTGGGTACTGTGTGTTGTTCTTTACTAAGAAGACGTATTTGCTTACAGACATTATTGTGGAATATATCTGAGTGATGAATGAATAAAAAATAACAAACTGGGTAAAAAAAAGCAATGTTTTAAAATTTAGACTATTAAAAACTACTTAAATTTCCAAATATCATGTTTCAGTTATGGAACTAGAGCTATTTAATTTTATATATAATAATTTAGTTTCTAAAATATTTTTGGTATCTCTATTTATCTCTCAGGCTACCTATAATTTGCATTCTACTGGAAAAAGAGCATAGATTTTTCCTGTACACCGTTGTGTTACTCCATTCTTATAACTGCGTCATTTTCAGAACTAGTGAAATGTAGTGATATTGGATCATTACTTGTTTTCCATATCTGAATAAAATGTCAAAGTATTTATTTCATAAGACTGGTTAACAAGTGGTAGAAACGTTTATAGTTCCATGCTGTAGCTATATAAATTGTCAATATTTAAAATATTTTTAAAGTGTTTAAAAATATTCTCTGAAGTTTCTTTTATGTAGTATTTCATTACTCCTGAGAGTATGTTGTTGCATTTTAATTACAAATATTGATTAGTTGATGATATTAAAGAGTGAAATTTTGTTGAAAAGTCGAATCAGGTATTTAGCATAAATGAGGAAAATTAATTACCATATATTTTAGTGTTACGTGGAAGTATTTTTTAAAATGTATTTGACTGAAAAACTGAAGGTATTTTATTTTGAAGGTATTTAAAAATCTAAGATGAAGACAATCAAAACTGTTCCAGTTACTGAAAACAGCAACTGAAAATATCTTTAATGCGCACAAGTGTGCCTACATTGCTTTAGTGCTTAGTTTGGTGTATAATCTTCTTTTTTGTGTACTAACATGTATTTACTGAATGTCAGAGAAATGCTGCTACTGAATAAGTACATTTCAGGCATTAAAGCTTTGTTTTCCTATCAAGGCATTTGAAAAAAAAGTCTTATTACAGTGCCTTTATAATAAATATTTCCCAAACTTTCTTGAACTATAAAAATTTAAATAAAAATAATTAATTTCAACTATATGATAGCTTTAAAGTAGGAGAGGTTGTGTGTTTTTTATTTGGTTAATCTATTTGGTTGGCCCAGCCTGTCATTGCAAAGTTTCTGAGGGTAAGTTATAAAATATCTTCTAGCATGTATGAATACAAGAGGTCTGTGATTTTTCCATTAATTTAAGAGTATTCTTTCAAAAATATTAATAAATTAGGCATATTTTACAGATTTCTATAAAAGAGAAAGTTATTTATTCTGCCTTTTTCAAAGAACAACTCATTATAAACTTACACCTTATCCCGATGAATTTACATCAGAGGGAAATGGCAAAGTTATTGCTCAGTTAGTCTAAATAGGAAATGAAATAAAAGCGTTCTCTTTTCAGTATATCCACGTTTCGGTGATAAATAATTTTAACTAGATGTATAAAGTCAGTACATACAGACACAGCACAATTATAATATCATATACTATTTTTTGTATATTGTCTTGTTGTCCCTAAAACATGCATTGCCAACTATAAAAGTATAAATAACACCTTAAATACTCAGAAGGTCAAAAATTAGAACTAGTCATGAAATATGTAGATGTTCTCAAATAATTACTGCAAATGCGATTTTAAACTAAGAAACAACAAAAATGTCTTACAGCCAATGCTACTTGACTTTTGATAATCCACTCGGGAAAAAAAAAAAAGATTGCTGTTGGCTGAAGAGAAACCATTACAGTAAAATAAAAGTCAAGTGTATGATGTAAAAATGAGAGAGAATGCTTAAAATAACATTCAGGCAACTCACGAGAGTTTGCTAAAAATAAGCATATGTTTGCAGGTCTGTCATTGACATTACTGAATAAATCTAAGAATCTAATCTAATCTTTAATCTAATTAAAAAGCAGAAATTTAGAACTCATACAGGCAGTATATTCAAAGCCATTGATAAAGGTTATTTAGGGTATTTTGTACACTGAACGGTCTAAGAAATGCTTAGTGAAATATCAAATAGGTAAATTCGTATCTTAGTTGTTATTGTCTGGCTTTTTACAAATAAATAGCTACTTATCTTCAACACAGGGCACTGCTGTTTTCCTGGGAGACCTGCTAGCAAGAGCAAAATATGAATTATGATACTTAATGTGTAGATGAATTCCTTCAGTTTTCAAACCAAAAACATTTATCAGTTTATTGCTTCACTTCAATTCCTGTAATTCTGCATGGGTCAATTAGCCAGCCACATATACTTTTCAATTTATCTGCCATCCTTCAGCTGCTTACCTAAACACCTGGTGCTCATGCAAAACCAATACAACATTCCAGTTTCCACATTTGTCACACATCAAGATTCACAGAAAAGTACTTCACATGCAAATAGTATTCTTCTCTTCTACTTTGTCAGTACAGGGGGCTTTATAAAGTCAGGGCCTATTTGTGGATACTGAAATCTCCACCCCTGCCATGGTTCTACTTTGCTATAATTCCTTGAAAAGCTTCCTCATATCACCTACAAAACAAAATATAGACTTTGAGTAATAGACCTTGAATATGAAGAAAGTTGAGCTGTTGGATGAATGGACAAAACAAGAGTGAAGAGACCAAAGGAGTCCCTGGCGAACAAGAGCAACTGTGAAAGTTATCTCAAGATGGTACACAGCTCATAATTGTTGATGTCCTAATTTTAAAAAGTGCAGCAGCAAAATGTAATGCCCACATCATACATCACCTACTTCAGTCTTACAAACCTTAATTTGGGAAAGCGAGGCTCAGCGGGAAAGTAAGTGCCTAAGGAACCCTAAAGTGTTTGGCTGTATTTTGGTCTAAGAAGGAGATAAAGATCTCTGCTTTAAAAAACAAAGCAACCTCCCAACCAATGTTTTGGTACTTATTTCAATTTAAAAATCTTTTCTGATGGGAATACAGGGCTGGGAGCAAGAAAATGAACTCCACAGTAATATTTTTTGTTGAAGTTTTTCCTGTTATGTGAAATTCTGTGGCTTTAATCAGTTAACTATTGAGTTGTCTGATTTTTTTCTTTTTTCAAGAACATATGTTGTGCACCTGAAAAACAACATATATTTAAGAAAACTGTCTTGGAAGATCAGCTACTTTCACATCATATGGGAATTTCTAAACAGCTTGGATTGTAAAGGCCTTTATAAGCAACTGAAGCTTTCAGAAATGAAAAATGAAAGAGATGTTTGGTGATAGTTTCCGATTAATGTTATTTAAAAGTAAAGAAATCTATATCAAATGGCAGTTAACCAGAGGAAAAGATATTTTTTTTGTTTCACAATGAAGCTGTATGTCTCAGGCTACGGAATGAAGACTTAGCTTATTATGACAGTGAATTTGGGTAGGGATGCCATTTATGGTCCTCTGAACAATGTCCCTGGCTGCTCCTGTTCCAGGTTAGCTGCAAAACTCCTTGCCCATATCTCAGCTTCCAGAGTTCTTGGTAGCTGTGGCTGACAGGCAATTTCTACCCTGCTAAGGACTTGGTGAGACCAGGTGGTCACAGACCAGCTGTAGGCCCCTGTCTCTTCTCTCTGAACATCCCTATCCACAGATTTCTGTAGGGATCTGTATTGCCCTGTCTCCACCACCTCAGGAAAAAGCAGGAGCCATGATCTAGTCACCAACTGCAGCAGGTAGCCTGTAAAATTCTTTCATCACCAGTGCAACTGCTGTCACTGGCATGAGGACATTGTGTCTGTGAAAAAGCAAATCTTGAACAGAAAATACCTGGGTTGGCTGGGCTCAAGAGCAATGAAGATATGCTTCTCTGTATGATTAACAAAGAGAGACATTCTGAAGGATAAACTACGCAGCTATGCCTCAGTCATCACCTTTTTTCTTTCCCTTCCTTTTAAAATACACTGATTATCAGGCTTTTTAAAGACCGTTTGATATTTTGCTAAACATAGCCAGATAAAAATGGGCCTATTTTTACAAGAGCATGGGAGCAGCTGCTTTTCTCTAGTTAGCATCCTGTTTATGAGAGTAACAACACGGTACTGTGGGAAGAGTGCAAGTACAGGGTAATGCTTCTCCCAAAATTTTCCCTCTGCTTCAGGAAGCAATTGAAAACCCTCTTCTTTCTTTCTGACTGCAAGCTAGGAAACATCATGTCTTCTTCTCCGATTTAGATACAACAATGTCTGTCATCACAAGGCTGGATTATTTTGGTTGACTGCATCTGCAGTTGAATGTGAAGACAAGCCACACGTTTCAGAGAGGCCAGAAGGGTCTGCCTGCCTTCTCCCTGGCTCAGACTAGGGGGAAACCTCTCCATGCAAGTGTCCACTGGCTTCCATATCTGATGTAGATGCCAGTTGAATACTTTGGTCCCAGCTTTCCATGTGGCCAGTGAATTGAGCTCTGAACACCCAGTCGTGTTGGATGGATCCAGGATGGCCAAGCAGGTGCTGCGAAAATTACTGAACTCTTGCAGCTTCAAATCTTCTGTGCAAAGGATTGTGGCTCCAAAACAACTCACTGTTTGAGCTGTCAATCTGCAGTGTAGATCTTAACCCGTCAGCCTCTCAGAGCTTAAAAATTCTCCACTGGGTCAGAGCAAAGATCCATTTACCATCGTTCTTTTCAGTTGGAATATGTCTGATTGAGAAAGTGAGGAAATAGGGTACAGCGTTATTGTCTCATGGAATTCTTCCTTCTTCAGTGGTTTGTAGTTCAGAGAATGCCAGAAACCCAGAAATAACATTTAAGAATAAATAATAAATATCTCTAAATGGATTTGATTGATGGATTTATTTTTCTAAATTGCTAAATTGCATCTTGCAGCAGGGATTTCCATAGCTTAAGAGTTCGTCTTGTAAAGATCTTTTTGTTTTGAATTTGCTAACTGTGATTTTATGTGATGTTTTTGTATTGAAAAAGGCAAACCCCTACCATTCCCAATTCACTTAGATTGCTCAAAATTTTTTACCCTTCAGTCAATTCTCTTTTTATTTTCTCTTTTTGAATCTGGGGAGCCTTAGTCCAGTTGTTCCTCACAGAGAAGCTGTTATATTTGCTTGCTTGTCCTCTTTTGATCCATTTTTTTGATCTTCTCTGTGCCTTTACCAGTTCTTCTATGCTCTTTCTACCTGGGCCACCAGCACAGAATCCATTCATGAGGTGAATCGTTAATTTATAAAGTGGTATAATAATCTCTCTGTTTTCTAATAATTCTTATTAATTCAATTTTCCAAATACATTTTTTTTTATTTCTACTTAGCATTAGGGAATTTTTATTTGAAAGAACTATTTGTTATAATAATTTTTTAAGAGGTACTAGCCAGCTCAAAGCTGCAAAAAACATAAAACATTTTTCTAATGTAATTGTTCAAGTTTACGGAAGCAGAGGACACAGGACATTTCACTCTATTATTGTTTAAAACAATAATATGGGATAATTCCTTGGTAAGAATTACACTGGGGCGAGTTATGACTTGATGAGCTGGTGGTGATAAACACTGGTTAAGGTAAAACACTTGTGAATACCAGTTCACAGGATGAAACGAGCCACACGTTTTTGACAAGGCCACCAGAATCCGATGTGCAGAATTGGTAATAAGTTTTGCAGCTGTTTGTCACAGTGCTTAAGAACCCTTAATATGCCTGGAGAAGTTGACTATAAACTGGAAGATTAAGACAGTTTCTTCAAAACTATAAGAGTTGGTTTTTTACCATAGAAAGTTCTTTTTCTTATAGGAGCAATGGAAAAAGTAATTTGCAAGGATGAGCACTTTAAGTGAACTCAGTACATATAAAAATACAGTATTGTTTGAATAACCTGAGCTCCAAATTTCTAAAACCAGTACGTTTTCTTGCTCCTATCTGGACAATAGTTTTTATTAGTTTTGATAATTAAAAATATTTTGGAAGCTATTTATTTTCAGAAATATTTCCACTTTCTCTTATTATTTTTAAAGTGCTTGAGTACTGTCTGATTACTCCTTATGCTCAGAAAGACATAACATATCAAAGAGAAAAAAAAGCCTCCCTGGACCAGTAAACTTATTTCAGGGAAATTCAAGCTACAAAACCAAGTTATTTCCAATGTTTTCCTCTTCTCTGAATCCTTCTTAGACATCCAGGTAATGCTGACTTTGCATCAACTAATTGGTTTCTCTTATAGACCTTAATTATTTCCTTAATACTTAGCTTAAGTTCTTGCTTTTGCTTTAAGACAACAATATGAAAGACATTCAGACCTTGCCTTCTCTTAAGAGATTAGGAAGCAAGGTGTTTGAATGAGGAGGATGTTAAGAAAAGAGAAAAGTGTACAAAATTTGAGGGTGTTGGTAAGCTTTAGGAAAAATTGAAGTTCTATGTCTGCAGCAATATTTTTCTTGTCTTGGAAACTCCAATCTCTCAAAGAATAAAGAAGATGTTTCCGATGACTATACAGTAACTACAGAGAAACTCTGTTCTGTATATCTTTAATGATTAACAAATTTGCGACTTTTTTTAACTGCAGAGTGTTCAGTCTTTTATACCAGGCTGCAGACATGTCACTTTAATGATATCTTAAGACTTTGAAAACAAAATTACACAGCAGAAGGATGACACATACGGAGCTGATCACAGAACAGTGGTTCAGTAAAGTCAGGACCACATGATCTGCCAGAAGCTGACCTCATTTCTGAATGCTTTTAAATTATATGAATGGTTTTGCGATGGGTTTGGAAAAATAGCTATATGCATATTCAATTTCTGTTGTCTTTTTTTTCCCTCCATGCTTTATATTTTTACTGATTCTATTTTTTTTCTTAAACGAACTGCCATGCATTGCACTTTAGAGCAATCAGTTACAATTTTTTGTCTTTAGAGGATGTGAGCTACAGTTAAATCACACATTTGTTGTGCCCATAATGCCATAATGCAAATGATAAGTCTTCGATCTATTAATATTGTGAGCAAGACATCTCCCTTTAAAAATAAAATAAATTTACTGTGTGTATATTTCTGTTTTCTGAGGAACGAGGAACAATTATCTTCCCACTAGTTTATGACTTTCCTCTTTTCTACTGTGAAAACCAAACTGCCATAACACACAGCCATAATTAAAGAATATTCAGGGCCCAAGTGGAAACTATGTCCTGGAGCCTCTTCTAAATTTAGATTTCAAAAACACAGCTGTAGAAAGGGGCTTTTCCTCCTTTGGGATATTCAGCAAACCTCCATTATTTCAGTAACGTTGGTAGATGCACGTTAAGGGGAATGCAACGCACGATAAAGAAAAGATTCAAAATCCTAAATGAAGGAAATACTTGGCTAGAACAGTGCTCAGCTGACTTTGGTATGTCAGATTGTTCGGTCCTTGTTTTAGTGCTGTTTTGAAGAACATTTGTGGATGAAGTGCAGCCACAAGTCACTGAATCAAAGCGCAAGGGAGAGGAACTACACCCCTTCCCACTGCCCTGCCTTTCTCACTGTGCCTGCAGCCCCAGCCCAGCACCCACTGTGCTCCCAGCAAAATCCAAAATGGATTCATTTACACCAGTCTCTCCTTCACTCTTTTAGACATTTTGCTTGCCACTAGAAATAGAAAGAAGGAGAGCAGGGCATGTTGGCATGCGGATGCTGCCTCTGCCTGCTGACCTCAGGGAGAGTTTCTTAATGCTGCCATAAGCTGCTTTCCTATTGATCCAGCTGCAGTGCCAGTGGATGCTAAAAAGATGGTTAAATCTCTGTGTCATACCTAGATTAGAAAAATGGACAAATTCCAATTCCCATATCCATGTAAGGCTGAGACCTTTGGGAGGACTCCATCCCATTCAATACTTTGGAGAGGAAAGGTAGGAAATAAAATTCATGGGAGATCTTCAGGATTGTTTAAGTGCATCGGAAACAGAGGTAAAATTAAAAGTTAGTATAATCTGTGCTTCTCATTTCACTCACCTACCTTTGAAAGTCCCGACTGTCATGTCCATGCATCCTGCTGGATGCTAGTGTTGACCTGAAACACAAGCAGCCCAACTTTTTTCATGTTTTTTTTAACAAATAAGGAGAAAAAAACATGGGAAAAACTAAAAGCAATCATGAAAATTCACATTTCTCTAGTCAACATAAACAGGCTTTTTTCTTTTATCCTTTATGATTGTGTCTTTGTAAGTATTTACACCTGCTTGCAGAGTTTTTTTGGTAATAATATGGTGAGGACAGCTGGGACTAGCAAAAGCCTAGGTTGAATGATTAAATCATTAAATCCTTTAAAAGGATAAGGAACTGGCTGGGGTTGATGACATCTCCAGAAAAGGAGTCTTTCCATGTTGTGCACTGCCATTCCCAGCTGCTGGTTTTCACTTCTGCCTTCTTGCAGCTTCAGTTCAGACAAACTTACTTCTGTGCCACCAAAACTGTTTAGTGAATTACTTCTGATTCCCCCTTGTACTGGTTTTGGCTGGGATAAAGTTAATTTCCTTTATAGAGCTTCCTACAGTGCCGTGTTTGCACAGAGTTGAGGTCTTTTCTGTTTCTCAGGCTGTCCTGACAATGAGTAGGCTGGGGGTGGGCAAGAGGTTGGGAGGGAACATAATCAGGGCAGCTGACCCCAACTGACCAAAGGGACAGGGTGTCATGCTCAGCATGTAGAGTTGAGGGAAGAGGGAGGAAGAGAGGGACTTTCATAGTGGTGGCGTTTGTCTTTCCAAGTCTAGAAGGAAGCTAGGTGATCTTGAAGATCCCTTCCAACCCAAACCATTCTATGATTCTGTGATTACATGTAATGGAGGCCTGATTTCCTAGGGATGGCTGAACACCTGCCTGCCCATGGGAAGTGGTGAATGAGTTCCTCGTTTCTCTTTGCTTGCATGTGTGGCTTTTGCTTTACCTGTCAAACTGTCTTTATCTCAACCCATGGGTTTCCCCACCTTCACCCTTCTGATGCTCTCCCCCATCTCACTACAGGGAGTGAGCGAGCAGCTGTGTGAGGCAGAGTTCCCAGGTGGGGTCAGACCACAATACCTCTTTAACACATCATCAAAACCTGATGGAGGACAGGCAAAGAAACCAACAAAAAATATGCAAATGTCCTCCCTCCCAAAGTGGGCCAGAAATGGTGTGCTTAAATGTGCTGAGCCAAAGGAATGAGCAGGATGCTCAGGGAAAGCAGCTCTTTGCAGGCAAGTCTGATTGATATTGTTCTTCCAAACCCATAACTTAACCATGCAAGTGAGTCATTAGCTATCACAGAGGAAGCTTTTCTTCCTGCTCATACAGAGCAAGTGCCTGGGGTAGAAAATACATCTTGCAAAGACGGCAGCTGGAGTCACCCTTGGGCTGTGGGCTGGGGCTGTGTGTTCTTCTCTCACAGACCCCTATAAATGTGTTTATCATCGCTTACTTCTAGTCTGTCAGGAGCACTAGAAAGCCATAAAAAGGAAAGTTCAACTCGTGGGGGCATTTCCAAGCATGTGGGTCTGCTGTGGGAATTCCTGTTTATCCCAACCAAGTGGGAATGATAATGAATTGCCTCATGGCCCCCATGGCTCTCAACAGCAAAAGAAAATGACTCTTCTGAGAAAAGATGGTTGCAGTGCATTAACCATGCTATAAAAGTATTGGATGTAGACCTTTCCCTGGAGGTCTCACTTATCTGTAATCTTCTTCTGTATGTTTGTGTGATTCAAGAGGCTGTATTTATACCTTATTGACACCATCTACAAGGTACTTATTTCTATCAGAAGAAATATTATCTGTATCGAAGCCTATTCAGCCTCATTCTTTGTGCAACTTTGCAGAAGTACTGAAGAGTCTTTTGTGTAATTGTGACAACTTCAGAGCTTCCTTCTCATCCTTGAGGGCATACATTGCACTTTTAATGCTAGGATCAGTGAGTTTCTTCATCTGCATTCTCTGATTAAAACCAAACAAAAACGTATTCTTAAACAGCATTCAAATGATTCCTTGCAAATTTAGATGTAAATAGTAACATCTTCTTTAAACTTTGGTTGCAGCTTCCATTTAAGGGTTTTAAATAATCTTAAAACACTTTAGTAAAATCAATTGCACAGCATTTTTTTCAGTTAAGTGTACTAGTGTAGATTTACTAGTGTAGATTTCCCCTGGATGGAGGAGCTGGAATGCTCTCCTGGAAATCTAAAAAGACCTCTACCTCTAAAATTGGTTGCAAAACTGGTTGCAAAACTGACAAATGCACATCAGTATTAGAGGCTGAGCATACCTGGAACAGAACAAACTTCCTCTGATTCCATCTCCAAATGCAGCAGCAGTGGCACAAAGAGCAATTTTGCTTCACTAAATTCTTGTTTCAGAGTTTCCATCTTAACACACAGAAGACTCTCTAAAGCTGCCACAGAAGACAGATCTGGTCATGCTTACCTCATTTTACTGTATCCAGGTGATCATCTAGGAGTTAATAAATAATATGCTCCAAAGGAATCCCATGCTTCTCCCCTTAAGCCCCTCTGATACCCTCTCACCTTTATTAAATAAGCCAGTCTTGTTAAAGATGGCTTTATATGTATGGTTAAAAGGTGGAGATTCAAAAATTACATTTGCCAGTTGTTTCTGTGGCAAAATTTTAATACAGAAAGCAAAAATATTTTGCTGACCTTTGACAGTACGTTTGAATGAATGTCAGCTCACTTTGTAAAGTTTTGCATAGGCAGGTTTTCATAGTGCGGGGGCTACAGGGGTGGCTTCTGTGAGAAGCTGCCCGAAGGATTGTGTATGGGAATAGTTCAGTGAGGTGTTTTTGGCAACTCAGACAAGCCTCCTTCCTTCTGAGGGAGTCTGTACTCCACTGGTCCATTTTTGGGTTCCTTGCTTAGATAAAAAGTGAGTGGTTCTTTGAAAAAAAAGCGAGATTTACACTCCATATAGGTTTGAGAATTTTTGTCTCACTTTTGACATGTAGTCCGTTGTGGAGGATACATTTATTGTCAGTGATCAAATAACCCTTTGTATTAGTTATCTTCTTGCTTTATAATTATTGAGCTCACCATGCAGTTTCTTTAGTGAATAAATGGATATCATGCTGTTATCACCACTGCTTTGTCAGAAATGGTGACACGGATCACAGGCAGAAGGATTCCCTGCTCTGGTTACTCTGACATAATCNGAGGAAATACCTGACCAAAGGAAACAGATTGTCAGAAGTGTTCAAGAGCCAAGATTATTCATTGCTTTGTGTTGCAAACCAAATGTGGGATTCTGCAGGTAGATCTCTTCTGAAAATCTGGCATTTTCATGCATATTTCTCTTGCTTACAATGGAATTTGAGTAGTGTTCTTTTGCTTTTTCTCCCATCTTTCTTTCCAGCTGTTTATTTTCAACGTGTCTTTAAATTTGCTTTTAAATAATCTTGCTTCCACTCTGGTGTAAGACTACATCAGCTAGAACACTTGTTTCTTTTTGAACTTCTTTAGCATGTTAGTAATGAAAACATTATTAATAAAAACTTAAAGACCTAAATTTTATCCCTGAGGCATGACAGCATTCTCTACCCAATCCAATGGGTTTAGATAAAGAAAGGTGAAAATAATTCCCACAAAGCACTGGAAATGTTAGCTTTTGCTCAGACATCACATTACCACATACTGTCTCACACTCTGAAAAATGCAAGGAGAATTATACAGGACACATACCTCTTTTTACTCTAATTTCCAATTAAATTTGATTTGACCTCCCTGGCAGTTGTGAAAATAGTGGCTTAGGCCCCATTGTTCAATCAGGAAACAGTGCTGTAACGAATTGTTAATTCTTTTAATGAATTTAACTACTTTAGGTCAAAATGAATATGGCAATATGATGTCCACATGCAAGCACATGCATGGAAAGCTAATGAAGTCTGTTCTCCGATTTGCCAGCTATTATCCTCAATTTGCATTTGGCTATGGCAATACAGTTCCAACTGTATCAATGTCTGTCAAGCCATCTTGCTTTACAGTTGATATAGCACTAGCTCCATGCTAAGCACAAAGTTAACATATCCTGGATAATAAGGATTTTTTTGTGTCTGATTTACTATCCTGTCCCATCAATGTTTTTCATGGCTGTTTAGCTTGACTAATGACTTCCAAATGACCACAGAAGACAGAAGTCTCCCTGGGTGTTACAAAGTGTGTGGGGGGGTTAATTTCAAAAAGCCTGTCTGTATTGCATTAATGCAACTATTTGACCTGTGTGTATCCTCAGGACAAAATGTATTCAAGCAAAAGGTAGTAACAATAAACGGGATTTAAAAGCTAAGTTTTATTGTTTTTTGGAAGTTAATGGACTCAGTTAATGGACTTTTCATTTTTTTTCCAGGTCCAAAATTAGAAAACTGCTGCCAGTCTCATCCGGCTTTGGTTCGGTACAACCTGCTCTCCAGGTCTTCTTGAGAAGGAATCCTTTATAATATTTTTAGTTCTTTCATATGTATATCACAAACCCAAATAACTACTCCATGTTTTAATTTATTTTTCTATGGTCATATTTATTCTGATATTTTAATTATGATTTAATTGATTTTGCAGTGAATTTGTTCTGCATTTAATTTTGATTTTTTTTTACTATGACTATAAGGTGTATGCAGCCTGAGGGGAGGATTACTATCAGTGGACCTCGTTTGCACAGAAGAATCAACAAAATCCATAGTTCTGGTGCACGGACCCAGTGGTATTAGATTAATGTCGAGCATTGTCAGTAAATTCCCGAGGTGTCCTGCAGTTTGCCTATAAAAATTTATAGCCAGTCTAGGAATGAGAAAAGATGTGTCATTGAGATTTTTTTCTTCTTTTTTTAGATAAAGTTTTGGATGAAGGAGGCATGAAGTTTAAACACTGAATCCCCGAGACTGGAATATTTTATACCTTTATTAAAACCTAGAAAATGGTGTGGTCATTACTTAGAAGATAATTTTTTTCCCCACTGGTGCACGTGAGCTTCAGGGTCTTTTTTTAGTTAGTTGTTTATTGGTAGGACATTAGATCGAAAAGATATCAATATTTTAGCCCATATCTTTTGAGAATGAATAATTTTGATGTAGTATTACACGTTTGTCACCTAAATCTGGTTACTTGCCAAGACTGCATTCTTAATGTCAAGGTTTCAATATTAAATATAGATTAATTTTGTCAATTGTGATGTTGACAAATTTAATTGACCGTAATTGTCAAAATTGCTGGTCATTAATTTATTCTCAGATTTTCTGTGTGAAAATATAAACCTGCAAAAGTGTCATTGTCAATTATGGTCCATTTGAAGTGACCTAATTAACATTGTGTGATGAACCAACACATGGAAAAGCAAATGGGGGGACACGGTAGGGAGATAATTGAATGTGACATGAATACTAATACTGACTTTATACTATTTGAATCATTAAAACACTGTCCAATGAAAAGTACTTAATTTAATTTCATGTTTTTATTTGCTAGAACAGCACAGAAAGATAATGAGGAACACCTGAATTCTTTCCACTGGACCAAACATTTGGCAGGACAAATGGAATAACTGAAATAAAAGTGGTACCCCAATTTTATTTAGCAATGGGCAAACTGGCCAATATTCTCCAGGATTCTGACTTACTTCCTTATTTTACAGCATTTTCCAGACGCAAGCCATGCCTGGAAAGGAAATAGTTGGTTGCAGACTCATTTTGCACAGGTGAGTGGGCATCAAGAGAGGAGGAAATCTAAAAGTCACGCCATGCCACCATGTCATCTTGTCACTAATGCCATGAATTATTACACCAACAGACAACTGTAAGAGCTCAACATTTCTTTAAGCCTTATTAAATACCAGACCAGTGCCACTGAACCCACTGAATTCACTGGGCACTCTTAGGTTTTTTCTCTTCGTGTGAGCTGCATTCAAGACTGGGTCTGTCTGGGATCAGTGTTTGAGAGCTGATACTCTAAGCCCTCTTTCTGTCTGATGCATATAATCCTCCCTGGGACTGAATTTGTAAAGAGAGGAGGGACAACAGTTTTTGGAGGCTTTTATCTCTTGTTGGACTCATGGAACTCCAATAAATGTAATAATTGCTGCATGGGCAATGTCTCCTGCTGGGTGAATACTGGCTGGGTGAACACTGTCTGGGTGCTGCTCTTGGTGTGTGGAGGCTTGTAAGAAACCTTTCAGACTCTGACTTAAAACTGCACTTTCAATCTGTGCTGCAGGAAGGGGAAGCACCCTCTGGGATGAGTAGTATGCAAAGTTAGGAGCACAGGGAGTGCAGAAGTTAAAAGACTGAAGAAGACTTGGAGGAGAAGCCATAAAAGATAACACATGAACAGAAAGGTCTTTGCTGTATGGAACTTTTAAGCCCTTCTGCTAAAAATGTGTGTTAAAAATGCTTATGGAGGAGCAGAGAGAATTCCTTAAACTTCTTTTGAATAGACATATGCAGACCAAACATCACTGTTGTCCTTCTACTTCCAATGCTGAACTTGCCCCTATGTGTTTTATGCTGGTTACACACTTTTGATGTCAAAAAAATCTAAGAAAAAAATCCATTTGCATGTGGCTTTGAAAAATTCAGTGTAATGAGCCACACACTAACATAACTAGAAATGATATGCGTCCACTTAAGGCCTCTGCTTATAAGGAGGAAAATATAAAATACACTCTATATATGCATGTCTTTCTTATTAATATTCAAAGTAAACTTGGGTTTAACCACAAGTTTTGATGACTAAATTGTTTCTTCTGCCTAACACACATAGTTGTCATATCTCCGATACTCCAAAGCCAGAACCATTTATTCTGCAAAAGGTTTTCCAGAGAACTAATTATAACATCAAGTGGGGTGGTGCTCAAAATAGAATGAATGAGAAATAATGAGAAAAACGAATCCAATAATTATTTAAAGTAGTGGGTGTTAGCTTCTCCTCTGATCCTGTGGTGGTGGTAGCTGGGAGTAGCTTCAAAGTAACAATACACATGCAGACATTGAGGACATTTTTATTCTCCTATTCACAATTTACTGCATTACAAAAATCTGGTAGATTTAGTCTGTTTTTCAATTAGACTAGCCACTTACACGTGTAGTGCAAAGCTCTCTGTCCTGTTGTACTGGTCAACAAAAGACAATGATTAAATTTTGAAAAAGCACTAGATGAAACTGCTACTACAATAGGCATCAGTAATCAGAGGCATAATCACTTTCTGCTGGAAATCTGTAGCTGTCAAATGAACAGAAATACACATTCAGCTTTGAAGTCCATTTTCATGCAAAGATCAAATAGCTCTGTCATATTTATTCCTCAGTTTTGAAGTGTAAATGTAAACCAATTCAGAGACAAGGAATTATTTACTGTACCTCTGTGGAACAGGCATTGTTCAGAAAAAGTGACAAAACTATTTCTCTGCAATTGTTAAAATTTTGGGGACAACCACATTTGATGTGAGAAAAAGACACAAAGGCGATTGCTTTGCAGGTGTTTTATGGGATGGGATATTCCTGGAGCACTGAGCTGATGGTTTCAGGGTTTCCAGTGCCTGAGCAGCTCAGCTCTGCAGCAGCACACATTTGATTGAACGGACTTATGATGGAACTCCTTGAGCTGAAGATCAAGTATGTAATTGTGAGTGTGCATTTAATAAGTCCAGGCTCAAACAGCCTGCAAACTGCTGCAGCAAGCACTCCTTCACCTCTCTTAGCTCCCAGCCTTCTCTGGAAAGAGGGCATTTCCAGCAGCATTTCCAGCGCAGTTGCACACACCTTGCTCAGCTTCTGCAGTACACAGAAGCATTTCTCAGCTGTAAATATGGCATAAGGGCGGATGGGTGGCTACACCTCATGAGTGGCAAATGGGGCTAGGTGAGCGGGAAGAAAGTTCTAGCACATCTATGGGCAAGGAAAAGATGAATTTTGATTTATTTTTTTAAGTTTAAGACGATCCTACTGAAGCCTGGCCTTTCAACTCTCACAGGAAAACATACATGATAGTAACAGAGCAGCCTGTGTTTAACACTGTGAAAGCAACCTCTGACAAAGTGTCTACACAAAAACCTATTTACGAATGAGGTGTCTCTACATACCCAAATGATCTATTTCAGCAGTGGAACACTTTTAGGAAAGAGCATTGACTGAGCAGTTTCTTGACTGCTTCGAGTGAGACTTACCTGAGCATAACAGGTTCTTAATCCATAAAGGTAAGATTTTTTCCAAGCAAAATAGGGCATCCCTACTCAGAATTGCTATCAGAATTGTTCCCAAGCCTGCACTTGATCATTAGATACCTACCTGTGTTTTTAAGCTATCTATCTGTTCAAGCTATAGCACCAGCAGGGAGAGTGCTGGTTGGCATGGACCAAAACCATGCTGGGGAAGATGCTAATGATTTAAGCAGCATGCACAGCTGCAAGGCAGTGCTCAGGACCATGCCCTGTTCAGTTTCCTAGCGTAGAAAAGGCCTTGGAGGTGTTGGACCAAACTATCAGCAGGACTGATGAAACAAGGGTAAGAAATTGAATCAGCCACTCTGCTAACAGGCAGAGTGTTACAGAGGTGTTAGTAGCTTTTGCATGGAAAAAATGGGACACAAAGCTGTGGAGCAGAAGGAGAACAGCTGGAAGTTTTCCTTGGAAACTTAGTCCTCTGAAATCAATATAAAAAAGTTCTGTTTGGACAATTTATACAGTTTTTCTGAAATTATAGATACACATGTTCAGCTTTTCAAAGTATGTTTTCCTGTAATAATTTCTACTTTTAAGAAGCAAAATGTATTAAAAAAATGTTAAACCATAAAATGGTTGATAATAAATGTAGAAATAAATCTGCTTCAATTGACCTTTGCCAATATTTCACTGATAATCTGTCTGTGGAAAAAAATATGGAGTTTTAAAATGTTGATCATTCAAAGAGAGATTGAGAGAGATTGTCAAAGAATATTCTCTTTGGTATCATAAAATTCTCTTCAGAATCAGAAAAGAATTTCCTACTCAGCCCTGCTAGAGAAAAATCCCAGCATCCCCTGGTGTGCTGATGTACACATA